>JAPPVO010000036.1:166116363-166471891 GCA_030407325.1 Camellia japonica
ATTTCTTCAAATTGTCCATGTTGATCGGCTGTGAGACTCTAAGCCATCTAGGTCCATCAGAACGACAGCTCCACCTGACCAAATAGACTTAATGATGTAGGGACCAGTCCAATTAGGTCTGAACTTGCCCCTAGGGTCGTGGATGGGAGCTCGGTTGTCTTTGAGCACCAAATCTCCTTCTTTCAAATTCCTGGACTTAACTTTCTTGTTGAAAGCCCTGGCAATTCTGCGCTGATAACCTTGAACATGGTACAGTGCTTTCAGTCTTCGCTCGTCAAAGAGCATGAGTTCTTCAAATCTGCTCTGCTGCCAATCTGCTTCGGCTATCTGACACTCAGCCAGCACTCTCAATGACGGAACCTCAATTTCAATAGGTAGAACAGCCTCCATCCCATAAACTAATGAATACGGAGTCGCCCCAGTAGAAGTTCTAATTGAAGTCCGATAGCCCCACAGAGCAAATGGCAACTTATCTGGCCAGTCCCGGTAGGTTTCCACCATCTTCTGCAAAATGTGTTTGATATTCTTGTTGGCGGCCTCAACTGCTCCGTTGGTCTGTGGCCAATATGTGGATGACTTATGAAAAGCCACGTTGTATTTTTCCAACAAGTCAATCACTTCCTTCTTGAAGTGGGAACCGTTATCTGAAATGATCTCGTTCGGGACCCCGTAGCGACAGATGATGTTGTTTCTGATGAACTTCGCAACATGTGAAGCCTTCAACACCGCATAAGATTGGGCCTCAACCCACTTTGTGAAATAATCTATCGCGACCAGAATGAACTCATGCCCATTAGACCCCTTCGGAGTGACAGCCCCGATCACATCGATTCCCCAAACTGAAAATGGCCATGGCGAAGTCATATTGTATAGCTTCGACGGCGGGATGTTCATGCGGTTTGCATGGATCTGACACTTGTGGCATCGCCGAACAAAGCCGATACAATCCTCCTCCATGGTGGACCAGTAGTAACCCTGCCTGAGGATCTTCCGAGCTAACATTACCCCGTTCATGTGAGCTCCACATTCTCCTCCATGGATGGCCTCCATCAGGCTCTTCGATTCTTCGGCACCAACGCACAACTTATGCATTCCCAGATGACCTCTCTTGTACAGTTTACCCCCACAGATGATGAACTGAGCAGCCATTCTTCTGATTGCCCTCTTATCCTTGGCATTTGCCCCTGGCGGATATGCTTCTTTCTCCAAGAAGTTCCAGACATCGTAGTACCAGGGGTTCTCATCTTGAACCTCATCTATAGCAGCAATCGACTCGTAGGCTGGCGCAAACTTCTGGTCAATGATGATCGGACGCATTCGGACTCCAAAAGGGATGTCTATCATGGAAGATAGAGTTGCTAGTGCATCTGCGAACCTGTTGTTCTCTTTTAGTAGATGAGCGAAGTTTAGCTTCTCAAACCGAGGAATTAATAAGTTCAAGGTCTGGTGATACATTATCATCATTTCTTCTTTGACTTTCCAGTCTGCTTTAGCTTGAGATACAACCAAGTTCGAGTCCCCGATGACGTCCAACCGTTTTGTCCCTAGTTCCAAGGCTGCTTCTAAACCAGCAATGCATGCTTCATACTCTGCTTCGTTGTTCGAGACTTTGAACCGGAGTTTAAATGCTAGAGGATACGGGACTTGTCGGGTGCTATCAGCAACACCCCTACCCATACCCGTACTGGTTTGACGCTCCGTCAAAGTACATCGTCCAAAACTCATCGTCGATATGCAAAATGGCCTCATCTGGGAATAAGTACTCAACTGCTTCACCTCCTTCCACTGGATGATCGGCTAAGAACTCTGCTACCGCTCTTCTGACTTGCGTCACATATTTCAGATCGAATTCGGAAAGCAACAGCAACCAACGAGCTAGCCTACCCGTAAGTGCCGGTTTCTCGAAGAGATATTTGATGGGATCTAATCTTGAAACCAACATTACAGAGTGAGCTAACAGGTAGTGCCACAGCTTCCTGGTAGCCCATACCAAGGCTAAGCAAGCCTTTTCCAACGGTGTGTAGCGGGTTTCATACTCCAGCATCTTCTTGCTCAGATAGTAGATAGCCCTCTCCACCTTGTCCTCTGATTCCTGTGCAAGCATGCAGCCCATCGTAGTTTCAGCCACTGAAAGGTACAAAATCAACGGTTTTCCCGGCTCAAGTGGTGACAACACGGGAGGGTTCTGTAAGTATTCCTTGATCTGTTCAAAAGCAGCTTGGCATCAGCCGTCCCATTGGAACTTCTTTCCTTTCTTCAGGAGACCAAAAAGTGGTTCACAAGTCAAGGTTAATTTTGAGATAAACCGTCTTATGAATTGCACTTTACCCAGAAAGCCTCGCACCTCCTTTTCAGTCCTTGGTGGTGGCATTTCTAAGATGGCCTTGATTTTGGAAGGGTCGACTTCGATACCTCTCTGTGTAATCAAGAACCCCAGCATTTTCCCTGCTGTAACACCGAACGTACACTTCTGAGGATTTAGCCGCAACCGAAATTCTCTGATCCTTTGGAAGAACTTTTGCAAGGCGGTGTAGTGGCCCTCTCTTTCTTTGGACTTGACAATCATGTCGTCCACGTACACCTCAACCTCTTTGTGGATCATGTCATGCAATATCGTGGTCGCGGCCCGTTGATATGTAGCTCCAGCGTTCTTCAACCCAAATGGCATCACCCTGTAACAGTAAGTCCCCACGGGGTGGTGAAAGCAGTCTTCTCCCGGTCTTCAGGTGCCATCACTATCTGATTATAGCCCGAAATCCATCCATGAACGAAAGCAAAGCATGCCCCGCTGTGAAGTCCACTAACTCATCAATATGCGGCAAGGGAAAGTCGTCCTTCGGACTGGCTCTGTTCAAATCCCTGAAATCCACGCATACCCGGATCCTGCCATCCTCTTCGACCGGAACAATGTTGGCCAACCAAGTTGGGTATTCGGATACCAGCAGGAACCCTGCGTCAATTTGCTTGGTGACCTCTTCTTTAATCTTGAGGGCCCAGTCCGGGCGGATCCTTCTGAGTTTCTGTTTAACGGGTCGGGCCTCGGGGTCAAGAGGGATCCGGTGCTGTACAATCTCAGGATCGATCCAGGCATGTCTTCGTAGGACCACGCGAAAACATCTTTGAAATCTTTTAATAAAGCGACTAAGCGCTCGCGTTCCTCCGAAGACAACGTGGACCCGATCTAGACCAGCCGCGGGTCCTCCTCAGTACCAACATTAACAGTAGTGATTTCATCAACTAAAGGTTTAACAAATCTTTCCTGCTCTTGATTAATTAAGCGTTGCAAAACCGGAGGAATTTCTTTCCCGTCGTTTTCATCAAAATTTTGAAAGTCCTGATTAATACAATAAATCAAGGGCACAGAAAAGTACTCAGAAACCACATCCATTCCATTCTCATTAAGTATTTCCAAATCGTCTGATTCCTCTGTTACAACAGACTCAAAAGAGAAAGAAAAAGACGACCTAGACAGGATTGTGGTATCTGGGTTATCACCCCCAGGATTACCGAACTCAGACTTAGTCGAGCTGGAACCTGATTCCGACTCTACAGACTCGGTGGAATCAGACTCCGGCTCACTGCTGACCCGGTGCTGCTTGACAAAAATCCCTCCTCGTACTGCCAGATGAGAGAGGGTACGATGGATGCATCCAAAATGTTTGACAGTGGGCTCACAGCCATTTCATTCCCAATCATGGACACCGAGGAGTTATCCCCCAAGCACTTCTGTACGATCGGAGGATCTGAAAGTAGACGAGCCAGCGCTACCCCCATTTTAATTTCAGCGCTCTCGGAATCCACATTTTTCACTGCTCAACCTCAGCTGATGGGTCTGTCTGCTCTTCGGCAACATCATCCCGGATAACTGCAAGTCGAAGAAGATCTCAACTGTACGGGCGCTTCCTCTCCGCATTCAACCATGGCTCTGGGAAGCCACAAAATGGAAATTCTCCCCCCTCCCGGACGAAGCGTCCGTTTAGGGTACCCTGAATGGGTCGGTGCATTAACTCAAAAGCTTCCCCGCCCGCTTTGCTCTGGCTCTCCAGCCATCTCCTTACCTTCCTCACCCAATCCTCTTTGGTGGGCAGATAACCCAAGCCAAAGGTATGCGGGTTGTGCGGCACTTCGGCCGATACTGCAAGGCCTTCCGGCCACTCTTTCCCAATCCCATCCCGGGGATGTGTTGTTGATGATATATTGATTGTTGCGCTGAACATACACCCCCTCATCAACAGCCAAGATGTTTTGCACGACTCGAGCCTCAGCCAGAGTAAACCCGATAAGAACACATCCTCCGTGCCGTGCTCGATTTCCAAGACTGGTGTAGACACTTCTGGCGGTGGATGGATTGACGAATTCCCGAAAACAATAGCCACCCCTTCCCGTGAGGGTATTTCAACATCTGGTGTAAGGTGGAAGAGACTGCCTTTACCTGGTGCAACCACGGTCGCCCCAAAAGTAGGTTAAAGGTTGCGGGAACGTCCAAGACATGAAAATCGATCTCGTGTTGTCCTGGACCAACCTGGGTCTGAATTTTGACAGTCCCCATCACCTCCCTGCTTGTGTTATCATACGCCCGAATCACCTGGGCAGTTGGCACGAAGTCCGCGGGCTTTAACCCGATTGCATATGCCGTCCTCGACGGGCATACATTAATAGCGGATCCCGTGTCGACAAGAACCACCGGTATCCATTTGCTTCTACACTCCACAGAGATGTAGAGCGGTTTGTTATGATTCGCGCCCTCAGGCGGCAGTTCTTTGTCAGAAAAGGTCAACGTCGGGGAACCTCCTCCCGGAAAGACCAATCCCACCAGCTGTTCAGGCGTGGTGTCTATCGAGAGTTTGGCCTTGTCCATAGCTGATAGAACAGCCTGTCTATGCACACGTGAAGCCATAAGCAGTCCCCAGATAGAGATGTTTGCTTGTATCTTTTTCAATTGTTTTAGCACGGCCTCTTCTTCAAGTTGCTTCTCTTTCTGTTTCTTCACCTCATTGTCCTTCCCGGACACCTCTGGTTGATCTAGGTGTGGGCGCTTGAAATACCGCCCACTCCTAGTCATATGGTCTACTTCACCAATGTACCAGGTATCATCCAGTTGATTGCTTCCCCAGTCTTCATCCGTGTGGGCAAGACATAAATCATCGTCCTCCCACCACATTCCATCAGCACCCGACAGACACCTGTCCGACTCCGTTACTACTGTCCTTGTACTCACGGTACCTTCTGTCCACATGCTCGCAGCATCCTCTATTCTTGTGCACATAGCACTTTCAGTCCCCACAAGGGCTTTAGCCTTTCTAGCTCTTTCGGAATCTTCGATCCCTTCTTGTTCTAACTGCTTCAACGCAGCCTACTCAACATTTCCTGCATTCACAATGCCCAAGTCCCAAGCGAAATTCTTAGCACCGGCGCTCTCCAGCGATGCATTCTGACTTTCGGCCCTTCTAGCCACAATTGATGTCCTTGCCCTTGACGAGCCCCTTTCCAGCTGAGATTCTTCAACAATATCTGGTTGGTCGTCAAGCCACCCTGTGACCTCTGCTGACTCCTCAAAATTGAACCAGTTGACTGCACTGTCCCCCGGGTCTTGTTCATTGAAAAACTGGAGGTTAGCAAAGTTCCCTTCCAGAGTTGCTAAGTCATCTATCCTCTGATCAAATCCATCCCCCCGCAGTACGCAAATTTCTGCCCCCACTGGCAATTCAAAGTTTGGCCTAGCCTGGCCCACTGCTGCAATATAGCCACTCGGATTGTACACCTCCTTCGCAAAGCTCCCCAATTCCTCAGTCCCTGAATCCACTGTACCACTTTCTTCCGAAATCATCCATATTCTGTCTTCGACAGCCACCACCATTGGTTCGGGTTGGGTTCGGGAGATGTCCAACATGGACAAGTCAGTGTTGTCGGGAAGGAACACCTCCGGCTTGGGTAGGTGAGAAGGAGTGATATAGATGCTAGGATCGTAAGACACGACCCCGGTCTGGATAAAGTTGATGCGTTTGGGAGGTGGAGCTTGGTTGTGTGGAGGGAGAGGGTTGGTTGTGACATTGGGTTTCTCTGATGGCACAATCACCCTGTTGTCAACGAGATCGTGAATCTCGTGATGCAATCTAAAACAGTGGTCGATATCATGACCATGTTGTTGGTGAAAGGCACAATACTTCGCCGGGTTATGAGAGGGAGGTAGTGGATTTGGCAATGGCTTCGGCTCCAGGGGCTTCAAGTGCCCTTTCCTGATTAATACCCCCAGAGCTTTGGACAGGGGCATATATAAAGGCGTGAAGGTTCTTTGGCCTCGAGGTTGGAATTTGGTTGTTTGTGTGTTACTCCCAGATGCACCGAAGAATGGTGTAGCTGCCGGAGTTCTTGGAGGGGTGGTGGTGACCATGCTTACTTCCGAAGCTCCAGCAGTTGCAGCACTGCTTGTGCCTGCATTGTTGTTGCGGTTGAAGGTTCTCCTGGGTTGCTCGTTGTCATTATCAATCAAGCCCTGCTTCAAGGCATCCTTGATCTGTACTCCCATCTCATGCAGATCTGAAAAGGTAGGGAAGGGGAGCACGATCATTTTCTGCATAAGCTTAGGCTGGAGATTGCGCACAATCATCTGGATTTGATCTTTGTCAGTGGGCCTAGTAGTCATCATTGAGGCCTTGGCCCTCCACAGGGCTACAAATTCAGAGAAGCTCTCCTTAGGCTCCTGCCTTGTCATCTCGAGATCACGGGTTGTAATCTCGATTTGCGTGTTATAGGAGTACTGAGCGACAAAAGCCTCAGCCATCATCTTCTAATTTTGCGTACCAGATGGCCGCCACACCTGACAGGGTCCGGCCAAACAATGAAAGCTTCTGTAGTCTGGTGAGGCCCATCGGCCTTAGTATGTCTGAAAACAAACGGAGATGCACCATGGGATCCCCAGACCCATCAAAGCGGTCGATTTGTGGCATCTTGAACCAATCTGGCAGCGTCACAGCCGCGTCGGTATAACCGTCCTCGATGTCTGGGATGGACTTTACCCCTTGGGATTTCTTGAACAACTTCTCAAGCTTGCTCAACTTTAGCGCTGCATGGTCCACCTCGAACTCAAAGGGAGAGTCCGGTTGATTGACAGGCATAGGTGCCTTAGATAGTTGAGGTGAATCGGGGGCGGAGCCGGCCCTGTCGGAATATCCGTATCTCCCTAGACATTTGGTGCCTCCCCAGGCACTGGAACTCCTGGTGGGGGAGGAGCTTGGTGTGAAGCAGATGCCCCGTTTTGTTGTTGCAACCTGGCAATTAACTCTTCCTGCTGGGCCATGATCTCGGCCTGTTGTTTGGCAAATTCATCTCGACGAACAGTGTCCTGCTACATGGCTCTCATACTTTCTTGAAGTTGGCACACCATGTCCTCCATCTCTGCCATGTTCTGTTGTTCCAGCTGACTGATTGGTATATCTATCTCTGTGGTAAAAACTGAAGCCTCAGCCTGACTATCCACTGACGGGGTAGACCACTATTCTGGCAACCTCTGCTCGGATACACTGCGTCTTCTCGACCTCCGTCTGATAACCGGGGGTAAGGAACAAAACACTGGTTGTCCGTCGACCAGATCCTCAGATCGATTGAGTCGGCGACCTCTAGTCCAGAGTGCTTGGGGAATATCTGCTTGGTCTGAAGCAATTGTGCTAAACTACCTAGCAAAAAGATAAATAAAGCAATAATAAGGAAATAAACAACCAGACAAACGGACAGCATAACAGCGTAAATAAACACACAACACACAGTTGGGCATCACAACACACAGTTGATAAGCTGAATAGACTATTCTCAAATATTGATCATTGTTCCCAAATCACTGCCCCCAAAACTGAATCTGATACCCGCAAATAACTGATTCCCAAAACACTGATGCTGATGCCCGCAGGCTTGATGCCCAGACTTGCAAACTGATACATGCATTCCTGTAGAGACACACTCTAAAAGCACATAGCAAACAAGTGAGAGCCAAAACACCCCTATGTTGGGGTAAGGTTTCCCTGTCCTATTTTGTCAGGAGCTAGGGTTTCACTACGCACGCAGCGGTTTCAAACAACTTACAATCGGGTAAGCAAACTGTCCTAGTTTGGAATGGTCACTACGGATTCCGAATATGCACTAGGTCGAATGGTCAAAAAGGGTGCCCCAGTAAAAATCGAGGTTTGTGTTCCCATCGTGGCAGAGCCCGTAACCGGTCAGCCTTATGGCACGCAGCCTCCGGCAAACCGTTCAGGAATATCAGATGGCAAACACAGTGTCCTAGGCGCACCAATGCAAATGCAATGCAAAGAAACACATAAGTGTAGTCAAAACAAGATATCATGAGTTCGAGTCAAGTTCTCTAACTCCCCAGCGGAGTCGCCAAAATCTGTAGACGTCCCCGAACGTCCCGGGAGGGAATCCCATTTTGTTCATTGGGCTCACTACAGTTCAGGACTCAATGTCACGGTCTTGTATCTAATCTCGCAGAGTGCAATGCAAGGCCGATGAATCATCAAAGAGTCCAAATCCGACAAATCGTTTTTGAAAACAGATTTTTTTTGAAAGAAGTGCCAAACATGGACTGTTTTGCCAGATACAGAGTCGCCACCTAAATATTTATTTTGGGGGAATTTAGGAAACCCTAACTCGTTGCCTAAGGCCACGTGTCCGTCATCACCAAAGTTGCCTCGGCTCGGGAACTTAGGTACGATTGGGGAAGGTCACTTCGTGAGCACCCCCGCTCACCCGATCAAAGATCGGCCTCTACTAACCATGATACCAAGTTTTGAAAACATTATGTGCTCTTATTCCGGTTTATTAGCCTAGACTTACTATGTGATGCGAGCAGCATACAAGTATAGACTAGATCGCCTAAGTTGGAACAAAACATTTCATGTTTGTTTTTGAAAGCGGTTTTCTACTCGCAAGTAGGCTAAAATGCGGATTTTGCCACCCTCAAGTAGGCTTAGAAAACATAGTGATTTGCCACTATCTAGTGGGCTTAAAACTCACTATCAATGAATTGTTCCAATTCAGATAACCCAACCTTCACCCATAGGCATTCAGGCAGTTATATCACATAAGCAACCTCATGGTAAGCATGCTATCATGGCAGTCACTCACACGCATGCAAGGATGCTAAAGTATAAACACTGACCGAGTACTTCAAGCCAAAACAGAAACTAGTTAGTAATCAATGCATGATCCTAGTTCATGTTAAGATGGCTAATGCAACACATACAAAATGCAACTAAGATAGGCTCGGCTATTCTAAACATGGCATATGAAATGCAACAGATAACATGTATTCAACTTGGAATTGAACTACTATGTAGTTAGTATGATGCGCCGAGCCCGGTGCATGCAATACAGATGAATGAATGCAAACATGCGAACATATAGATGCTAATTGAAACATGCCCTAAACTAACCATCATAAGCTGGTAAATAAAAGGGAGAAAGACGTTGGGTTGGAAGATATACATCACACACACGCACGCACACTTATTACAAAGTTGTGCCCTCTCCCGGAGGGTCCGAATAAATAATACAGACCAAATAAATAATTAACTACTCTAGCTAATTAAATATTACAAAATCCTAATTAATTAACGAATTAACTAAGAAATGAAATAAACTAGTATGCAGATCTATCGACCGCCTCAGCTCTATTCTGAATGATGAAAGATGCATGCATGCTCGAGTCGCCTTGTCGGGAAATTCCTCACGATGCCCCGATTTGCCTTTGTTTGCAACTAGACCCAGAACGCTGTACAAAGCTCCAGAAGGCTGCTGACCAGTTCTTGCTGTTGGCTCCCGGTTTGCTGCAACAGAGAGCAAGAAAGGGGCATGGCAAAGTAGTTTCAACATATGTATGCATGACCACTCTCCCCGTAATTGCATGAGCTCTAGGGAGTGTAGTCCTCGATCCTTGTGCCACCAATCACGCATCTCGATGCGTGATGGTCGAGGAGTCGAATTGCAAAACTCAATGTGAAATGAATGCACATATAAACACAATAAGGCCTAAACTCCATCGTGGGTAATCTGGAGTGTCGGCGACCGGAAATTGAGACACGTTTCATCACTTTGAATACGAAACACCCCTCATTTCCCGTGTTTGGACTAACCCTACTCCAAACACAATGCAATGAGATGGCATACACAATGCAACTAACGTGCAACCCTAAATGCAATGCAACCTAATCATGCTGGCATGCAAGGGATGATATGCACACATGCAACCTAGAATGGCATACTCAATGCACACGAGCTATATGGCATACACAATGCACACATACGAAGATGGACATACACAAAGACATAATCAAAGCATACACAATGCGATGGTCAAACATGCAACAACATGAACCAAATGGCATACACAATGCAAGGTGGACCTAAACCAATATGAGTGGACCTTAGCCACACTCAAATCAGTGGCCATATGATGAAAACGAGACAACCGCAATACATGCTAACATGCACGAATGCAAAGGACCGATCCTAAGGCACAACATGCAACTCTAACAAAGCATGGCAAAGGATGAAATATGGCATAGAATGGCACATGATCCAGCTCTGAAATGGAATAAAAGATGGTTTTGAAACATGCAAACACTTCACACGATGCATGTTAGATGGCCCGAATACCGAAACTAGTGAAGTGCGTTACACTAGAGGTACACAAAGCAATGCACAAATGGCAAAATCAACCCCAAACAGACCCTAGGAAGGTCCAAGATAGTGGAAAATTGGTCTAAAACGATGGCTCGGAATGCATTCAAATGAAGCCCATGTAATGGTCGGTAAATGAGGCATACAAGTCCGACTCTCTAATGCACTTCAAGAGTGGAAATCATGGGAATATGGCATGCATATAAGCTCTGAGATATGATGTGCAATGGCCCCAAAACATGAAAACACCTCAGTATATGCATGCGATGGACCTCAAAACTCAAAGTTAAGCATGGATATTGAACTACAGGCATGCAAAACAAGCTTCATTCAACCATGAGACCCAAAAATAGAGCTAAGGCAGTCCAAAACATGCATGAAATTAGTTTAAGGCAAGGCCAAAATATGCTAGGAAAGGCGGCCAAAACATCATACAAAACAAGCTACTGAACCATGACTTACACTACAACTATATGAAGCATGTCAAGGACTACCAAACCAGCCAAAAATAGAAACATGGCATGCCAAAATATGACCAAAAAACTGCTGGAACTCAGTCAACACATGCTAGA
Organism: Camellia japonica; assembly: GCA_030407325.1. Lineage (NCBI taxonomy): Eukaryota > Viridiplantae > Streptophyta > Magnoliopsida > Ericales > Theaceae > Camellia > Camellia japonica. Next base: position 166,127,610 of record JAPPVO010000036.1, read on the forward strand.
ATGAGGTGCTCCTTTGAAAGGCTATGCAAGGGGTTACTCGATACGTGCAAGATAGACATCAAAAATGGCAAAACAACCTCTGGAAAGAGGTTATGAGGGCCCTAAAACTCATCAAAAAGGGCCTGAAAAGGGGCTAGGAAGCATGCAAGTGAAGGCTCCTTTGAAAGGCCATGAAGAGGGTTACTTTACACATGCAAGATGGACGTTTAACATGGCAAAACCACCTTTGGAAAGAGGTCATGCAGGTCATAAAACTCACAAATAATAGACTGAAACATGGCTTGAAAACATGCAAATAGGGGCTCCTTTGTAAGGTCAAAAAAGCTAGTAAACAAGACAAGGGGTGAGAGGATCACCCCTCTCTGATTTTGATGCTCAAAAACACATAATAACCACTGAAAATTAGCTGGATTTCAGTGGTCAAAAGGGCCAACAAAGCTCAACACAAAAGCCCTAATGCATGGCTCAAAACAAAGAGAAATGAAGCATGCAAAGGGGGTAGATGACCCCCAACAGAAAAGAGGTCTTAAACAAACATGTTAAGAAGCTTAAAATAAGACTTTTTTCAGTTTATGACAATGCCCAAATATGCTTTAAAATGGAGCTAAGATATGAAGCAAATAATGCTTAAAAGGGGGAAATGAGTGTTACCTTTGTAGAGAAGACCTCCAGCAGCTTCTGGACCAAAGTAGCAAACCTTCAACCTCTGAAAACCAGCTCCAAGGTGCTTGGATAGATGGTGGAAGGGTTAAGCTAAGGGTTGGTGTGCAAAGGGCCAAGAACTATAGAGTATTTGAGCACAAAAGAGAGAGATATAGAGAGGTGTATATTGTATGCCTTAGAAGCAAAGTCTAAACCCTTGCAATGGAAGATGACCTCTTCCTTTATAGAGGAGAGGGGCTAAAGCTTCCTCAAGAAGCTTAAAACCAAGCTTAAAGATCCTCCATACACGTGTATGGAGGATCACTTCTGAGGCTTCCAGCTAGCACAGCTGCCTAAGACTCAGTGAGACAAAAAAGGAGAAAGCTGGCTGACCAGTTCAGGTGGTCGGCTGACCCCTTGCCCTGGTCGACCGACCAGGTTCAAAAGGGTCAATCATCAAAAGCTGGTCGACAGCCCTGATTGGTGGTCTCCCAGGTGAAAGCAGCTCAGTGGTGGTATGAGAGACCAGAAAATGTGGCTAAAAAGTGAGGGAGACCACTTACCTGACAAGAAAATCGGCCGACGGGAGAAGAGGTGGTCTCCAAGAGAAAAGGTGGTCTCCCACCCTTGTACCACCTTCCAAACAACGAAAATAGGGTCCATACCAAAAATAAACCAAGACGGATGCAAAACGAGGGTTCGGGGGCCTAAACGCGCAGCCGGGTGCCCCGAAAACTGACTGTTAAGCATCGAAGGTGGCGTGCGACCACGAAGGTGGTCTCCCAGGCCACAGTGTCCCTCTAGACAGAGGAAACAAGGTGTGTGCCAAAAACCAGAGCAAACGGAGAAAGTTAAGCAGTCCCGAACCGAGGCGCACGACCGACGGCTCTGAAAATCAAAAACTGGTCTCCAAACGGGAAAAGTGGCCTACGACCAGGAAACGTAGCCTACGGCCACTGAGAGATGGTCTACGAGACCTCTCCCTCCTTTTGGGAAAAGAAAACAGAACCTGGTTCACAAACTGAGGCAAAGCACAAAAGAGTCCCGAAGTCCGGAGGCAAGGCTCTCAGTCGAGACTCCGTAACCTCAAAACTAGCACAATATGCGCAATCACCAAGCGCTCAATTGATGACGTCTGAGTCTTAAGGTCAGTCAAAAATGGGGTGTCTACACATGGCCGGCCGGCCCATAAAGTGGCCTGCCAACCAATTTTGGTTTGCTACTCTCTGAGTCATCAGGCTAGAAAAAAAATGGGTTTTGGTCAAAATAGGGTGCAAGGTTTGGGTTTGAAGCTCAAAAGTGAATTCTTTTTGTTGAGGATTCAAACAATTTGCGTAGTGTAACATTTCATCATCGAGTGTTCGAATTGAAGTGACCAAGTCTTAAGGGCGGTCAAAAATGAGGTGTTTATGGTAAAACATCTCTCCTCATTGTTTGGCCTTCTCGTGTTTCCTAACCTGTGATTCAAAGTACCCATAACCTGGCTTTTCACATTGAATTCATCCACAGTAACCCCCACTTGAGCATTGATGTGTTGACTAGCGAAAGTTTCATCTACAACCCTTTCAACAATTGCAAGGACTTGCCATTTGTTCAAGTCGTTGGTCTTCAGAGCTTCGACAACCCATCAGAGATGTGCACAAGGGTCAATAGTTATCCCAGACTCATTCTTGCTACTAGCTTCAGCCCTGTCAAAGAGTCGGCTGACTATATTTGGTTTGAACATTGTGTCTAATTGGGCTACCCTTCTATTATCACCACCAGTCTTCATCTCAATTTCGATTTTGGGTTGGCCCATTCCACTTTTAGCTTGTCCCAAGATTGGATGATTCTTTGGCACAAAATCCCTTGCATGACATGTGGTAAATGGCCGAGTCGAAACCCCAAAGGTTAATTTTGCCACCATTCCTTGAAGGTCTTCAATCATTCTCAACATCTCAAAAATAGTGAGATTGGCCATTTGGCACTCTTGGTGTATCTGAACTAGATTGGGTGTATCTGTCATACACAAATTGGTGTCTTCAAAAATGTACACCTCTGGCCTGGGCAGATGGGATGTAGTGATATATATGCTGGGGTCGAAGGTAGGAGGTAGTATATGGATGAGGTTAGGGTAAGGAGGAGGGAAGTGGGTTAGTGGTACCATTGGGTTTTTGAGGTGGAGTTATCGTCTGGTTGTCAATGAGATTCTGAACCTCATGCCGAAGGCGGTAGCAACAATCGGTGCCATGACTGCACTACTGATTGTACGCACAATATTTAGTGGGATTATGTCTAGTAGGGAGTGGGTCAGAAAGTGGTTGAGGATCAAGGGGTTGGAGATACCCTCTTTTCATCAGGACTTTTAGTGTACTAGTTAGGCTCAGATGGAGAGGGGTGAAGGTTTTGCCTTGAGCTTAGGTCGGGCCGGCTGTTTGTGGGCTGGTTTTGGCAAAGGGGTCCACAGTTTTGGGATTGGTGGTGATGGTATTGATTTCAGTGGGTTTGGAAATAACGTTACAGCTAACATTGGTATCCCTAGTAAATGGCCATTTTGCAGGCTCGCCCGTCCTCTGAATGGTCCCCTTTTTGAATGCACTCTCAATTTGAACCTCTAATTCATGTAAAGCAACGAAAGTGGACAGTAGAGCGACTATCATCCTTTGCAGCATATTCGGTTCAAGATTCTGAACCTCCAACTAGACTTGCTCCATCTCTGAAGGCCTGTTTGTCATTTGAGTGGCCTTTGCCCTCCACCTCACAACAAAGTCAATAAAGGATTCTTCGGGATTCTGAGAAGTTACCTCTAGCTCGCTAATTGTCAGCCCCATCTAAGGGTTGTAGGAATACTGATTAACAAATCCCTCAGTTAGCTCTTCTCAATTTTGCTTGGTTGAATCCTCTAGTTTGGCATACCAAGTGGCTGTCGCTTCCAATAGAGTCCTCCCGAACAATGATAGTTTCTAAGCTAGTGTCAAGCCCATTGGTTTCAAGACATCTGAGAAGAGACAGATTTGGACAATTGGATCCCCGCTTTCGTCAAATCTATCGATATGTGGCATCTTAAACTTTTCTTGCAACCTTGCAGAATCCTCAGTGTAACTGTCCTCGATGTACAGGATCGCGTCAAAGCCTTGAGACCTTTTAAGCATTTTTGCAAGCTGGGAGACTTTTATCGTGGCGGGATCAAAATCATTGATGTCAAAAGGGAGAGGTCCCCTATGGGGTTGTGCCAGAGGCCTGAAAGCTTGAGCTCGAGCTCGAGCTCGAGCTAATACTTCTTGGGGATCTGGAGCTTGGAGATTTTCAGCTAGCGGAGGTAGATCAAGATTCGGCGGGGTAGCCAGGACTGGATGCATGGTAGATGCCCCAGATGGGCACTACATTTCAGCAATGGTCTCATCCTGTATGGAGATTCTCTGGTTTAGTGTATCCATGGCCTATTGAAAGGCTGTCATCATGGCCACAACTTCTTCTGGACTCTGTGCCATCACGGGTCTACTAAGTTAGTAATTAGGGAAATGGATGGATGTAACCTGAGAGCTGACTAACAAGGATTTTGAACTTGGTTACACTTGATGTATCTAAACTAGATTAGTCTAGATGGGTTTGAATGGATTGGGCTTTTCATAATGGATCTTTCGAGATTGAATGTACCTTTTCCGAGTTGCCCTTTGAGGATCAGATGGACTGGACCTTTGCTGAGTGGGTTTTTTATGGGATTGGATAGACTGTGATGGGTTAAGGCTTTTTGGGTCAAATTGGGCTGGGCCTATGCTGAGTTGGGTACTGTTTCTTCTTGGCGACCTACCAAAATATGTAGGATCAAACTCTTTTGGCTCAAACAAACCTACCATTAAAAACAAATGCCCCATCAGATTAGGGAACTGGGTATGTTGGTCAAAACAAAGCACTATACAATTTTTTGCTCTGGTTCTGATCTTGTCGAAAATTCACTCACTCAGATACAATCCCCAGATCCTGATGATTTTCTCCACCATATCAAACACAAACCCCTGGATTTTGATCCAAATTCTGATTCTGATACGACCCTTCAATTTGAAAGGAATCACCTCAAGATTAAGACTCTCTAAGAATTACATCTCATATTTCCAAAGATTTCACATTTTGCACAAAAACATTCAAAACACCCTTATGAGAGGTTAGCGTTTCCCTGTCCTAGCTTTGGAGTGATCTATAGCTTTACTATTCAAACAAACAGTATCACAACATCCCTAAAAATGGGAGAGCATCATGTTCTAGTTTGAAAGGTCACTAGAGCTCACTATATGCACTACGCCAATTAGTCAAAAGGGTAAACCATCAGTAGGAATTTTATTTAATGGTTCTGATAATCTTTGTCTTCTCTGTATCCGAGAGTTCGGTTGATGCACTCTCAAGAAGGCTTAAAACTCGCATTTTGATGAATTGTTCCAATTCAAGCAATGAAGCCTTCACCCACAGGCATTCATGCAGTTATATTAGTTAAGCAAATAGCCTCATGGCAAGTATGCTATCATGGCAGTATGCAATCACACTCATGCAATATGCTAAAGCATAAACACTTACAGTATACTCCGAGCCAAAACAACAACTAGTTAGTAATCAATGCATGATCATAGTTTATGTTAAGATGGCTAATGCAACACATGCAAAATGCAACTAGAAATAGGCTCGACTATTCTAAGATGTCATGTGAAATGCAACTTGATAATCATGTATTCAAATCGGTATTGAAATACAATGCAGTTTGTATGATGCGCCGAGCCCGGTGCATGCAAGACAAATGAATGAATGCAAACATGCATAGCATAAGGATGCTAATCAAAATATGACCTAGAACTAACCATCAAAAGTTGATAAATAAAAGGGAGAAAGACGTGGGATTGGAAGACATTCACACACTCATGCACACTTATTACAAAATTCGCCCTCTCGACGGAGGGTCCGAATTAATAATACAAGCTAGCTACGCTAAGCTATTCTAACTAATCTAATAATTTAATTAGACTAATTATTACATAATCAAATTGAATACTAGCTAAGCTAAGCTAATTAAGAATATACAATGATGAATTAAATTAGCTAACACATTAACTAATTAATTACAAATTACCTAACTATACAAAGCAGTTAAAACGGCCTTGAGAAGAGGGACATATGCATGCTCGGTCAGCTTCGCTCGGAAATCCGTTGCCATGCCTCATGTTGCCTCTGTTTGCACTGTTCTGCACCTCTGAAAATTATGCCAACTTCTATGATGCATCTGACCTACCTCATGGACATTCTGAGAGGTCATCGGCCAAGAGGGTTGGCCATCGGCCAGTGGATAATGGTCATCGACCAAATATGAGGCTATCGGCCAAACATTTCTAGCCGATCGGCACACAAGATAGTCGATCGGCCATCTCTTCCTGCAAACTGCTCCTTTTGCTGCAGCAGAGTACAAACAGAGGCATGGCAATACATTTGCAAGAAAATATTGTGCAACTACACCCCTTATCATGTTTGAAACTCAAAGGAGTGCAGTGCTCGACTCTCGAGCCATCAATCACGCATTTTGATGCATGATGGCCAAAGAGGCCAAGTTGTACAAATCAATATCATATGAATGCACAAAAACACATAAATGCCTTAACCTCTATCATTAATGATCAAGAGGGTCAGCGACCGAGAATTGAGGCACATTTCATCACTTCAAGTATGACACGTCCCTCGTTCCTCCTGTTTGGCTTAACACCCCAAACCAAACACAATGCAATGCATGCAACATAGAGATGCTATGCAATGCAACATAAGCATGCCAAATGCAATGTAACAAGCATGCAAAATGCAATGCAACCTAAACATGCAACAACATGCAAAAATCATGCAATGTGACAAGCATGCGACAACATGCAATGTGACAAGCATGCAACAACGACAAAATGGAACAAGCATGCAACAACATGCAAGATGGACTTAAACCAAAATGGACAGACCTCAATCATGCCTAAATCAGTGGCCAAAATGTTGAAATGATGGCATGAAATGCAAGACAATGCATGCACATGCTCTAGCCCACCAACTAAGCATAAAAGCATAACTCTCAAAAGTGCTCAAGGAGTGACAAATATAAGAGTGTAGCAACACTATTAGCACTGAAATAAGGTATGAAATGGTGCCAAATCATTCAATCAATACAAGCATTGCATGCTAGGGTCCGTAAAGCATAAAGCTACCAAAGAGGACTACAAAGGAGGCATGCAATACATGGTACAAAGGGATGAACCAATCATGGACAGAGTTCAAATAGGTCTAAACAAAGGCCAAAATATGCTAAGATTGAGGCACAAATGCCTAGGCATGCATGCATACACACTAAGCCACAAACAAGGTAACAAATGCACAACCCTTAGAGGCACTCAAGGGATGAATGAAGTGGAAACATGGCAATGCTACATGCTCTGAAATGTCATGTGGAATGATGCCAAATCATGTACATGATACAAATGAAGCATGCTATGGTGCCCAAAGCTTAAGGCTAGCAAGGCACTTGCACTACAACTATGCAAAACATGAAGCATATGGCAAGGGCAATCCAAAACAGTCCTAAAATATGTTAAAATGAGTCTAAAACATGTATGGAAGGAAGCCAAAATATGCTAGCATAAAGAGCATGAAGCATGGTGTATGGAAGGCCAAAAGGGAGGATTACACTACACCTACCAAGACCAAGCATGAGATGGATTTGCCAACAAAAATCAGAGTTATATTATGGCAAAATAACACCAAAAACACACTGAAATCATAACTCACAAGCTTAGGCATGAGGGCATACACAATGGCTCATGTTTAAGGCATAAAGGACCAACCTTCCAAAGCATGGAAAGAGTGAAAGATGTGAGTGCATAACCATGAAATATGCTCTGAAATCATATATGAAATGATGCCAAATCATGAAAATAGTCCAAGCAATGCATGCTAGTAGACTCAATACACAAAGCTAATGAGCTAGATTGAACCATGGCTATACAAAGCAATGCATGCATGACCAAAACAATATAAATTAGACCTAGAGCATGCTAAAACCTGATCAAAATCTTCTCAGAGTTAAGACAAAATCATGCTAGAATGATAGTCAAAAGCATGATGTATATTAGGCCAATGAATGGAATTGCACTACAAGTGCATGGAGCATGCAAGGAGCTATGAAACCAACTCAAAACAGAGTTATGGCATGCTAAAACAACACCAAAAACAAGCTGAAATGGAGCCAAAACATGCTAGAAAGACATGCTACTTCATAAGGCGCACAAAGCTAGTTTGCAAAATTTACACTACAAGTGTATAAAGCATGCAACCAATGATCAAACAAGCCAAAAATAGAGTTATGCCAGGTCTAAGAAGTCACAAAAATGAGCCTAAACAAAGCCATAAAGAAGTAAAAACACATGCTCATTTGGTTGACCATCAACACTAGCAAGCAAGACAAGAGGAGAGGGGACCACCCTCTCCTATTTGAGCCCTCAAAACAGGGTTTTTATCACTGAAAATCCTTTGGATTTCAGTGGTTCTAACGCCAAAAAGAAGTTGTTTTGAAAGGCCTTAGAAGATGGCTCAAAAGCTATACAAGCTAAGGAACAAAAGGGAGAGACAACCCCCTAACGCCAAATAGGCCTAAACCATCATTTTTAGGACTGAAAAACAGAGTTTTCTTTAGTTCAAAACCAAGCCAAAAACAATTTGCAAAGGTGATAAAACAAGCATGCAAAGGAAAGGTAAAAGGGATGAGTGATTACCTTTGGAGCACAGCAGCAAAAACAGCCACTTTTCTTGAGCCAAAACCACCTTTTGGAGCTCAAACCAAGTTCCAAGGGACCTCAGCCCAATGGTGATCAAGTCTTCTTAGGGGTTGATAGGTTGAAGATGGTTGTATGCAAGCCTTCTAGCACAAATGCTCAAGAGAGGATTGTAGAGAGAGAGGTTCCAGTGTGAGAAGCTCCCAAACCTTTTGCCAAAAATGTTCTCTAAATGTTCTAACCCTTGAATATGAGATATAAGGCTTCATTATATAGCAAAATATCAAGCTTGGTCGAAAATATCTGAGCTAGGACAAGTGGCACAAGTTGGAAACAGCTGGAGGAGAAATATCTGCCAATTCTGGGCTTTTTGGACATTTTTGGCCGATCGGCCAACATTTGTGGCCGATAAGGTTCACTCTTGGCCGACCTATAGCTGCTGAGGTCAAATTGTGGCCGATGCACTTCCATAGAGGCCGATGGCAAAAATCAATCCTGGTCCCTGACTTAAAGAAAGCCTAACTCCTTCATCTGGACTCCTTTTCAGGTCATTCTTGAGCCTAAACTGTAGCCCCGGAAGTCTTCTTTCCAATTATACAAGCCTTACATAAAATTTCCATGTGTGCTAAGAGATATCCCTCTTTTAGTGAAGGTTGCTCAGTTTCGGTCCAACCGGAATGATGCCCAACTTCAGCCAATCATATCTCCCCCATCCGGACTCGGCTTTAGGAGATTCTTAAGTGCAAAATGAAGCTCCGGAAGTCTTCTTTCCAACGATGATGGCCTCATAGCTTAAATCCAAGTATACAAAAGGATAGGCCCGATTTGGCGAGGACCGCTCGATTCTCTCTCAGGGATTCATACCCAACTTCTTCCTCAACTAGGTTTCTTCCCTCCACTCCTTTTTTCTTCAACTCCAAACCCCTAAAAAAGGTGTTTTGAAAGATTTTTCAAAGATTTCATCTCTCTTTCATTCATTTCCACTTTGTCTTCGCTCGGTTTACCGAAAAATGCAACATTTGACAAAATGCGAGCGTCGGAACATCGTAGAAACTTTATTTCAAAAATATTATGAAAGAGGGGGTTTTAAGGTCTAAAAACCATTCAAAATAGCTTTGGTCCAAAATGGGGTGAAGGTTGGGATTTGATTGTCCTCTTGCCGATGAAATCGAACCTTTTCACTGCACAACTTTCAACACCAAGTAAACAATCAGTAGCGCCCAAGTCTTAACGGCAGTCAAAAATGGGGTGTCTACAGTTGCCCCTCTTTGACAGAGCTCAGAGTCATGAAGTGACGTGAGTGAATGTCAAAGCCCAGAGATGACTCATTTTTGACAAGGTCGAAGACTTGGACAAACAAACAAAAATACAGATAAATAAATTGTTGCGCCCGTAGGCTGTCTGCGTATCCCTTTGCAAGGAATCAAACCAGCATAGTTTAGAGGCAAGATGCAAATGATACACAATATTACAAAACAATGTAATAATATACAATGTATTCGAATCATCAAACCACAAGCAGTACAAAACAACACAAATATCATAAAGAGATGAAGATGCAAAATCAAACTACGTGTAACATAGAAAAGGTGCCGGAGCACTCTAACCACAATTCTCTTAGGGGAATAGGTGCATGCACAGACAGAACTATGTGTTTCGCAGAAAGAATACAAGTAATTGGGTGGCATGATATAAGTGAGGGGTGATCTGCTGAGGAAAGATCGTGATCCTACATGTTGAATGCAACAAAACAAACTACAATGCAATGGATGCAGTGAATAAGGCCCGCGGCCAAACCACATTTTGCCTAGAAAAGGCATAGACACAAAACAGACCACGTCTAACACAGAAAAGATGCCGACACCCTAAGACCACAATTCTCTTAGTGGAATAGGCGCGTACACATAATCACAGAACCATGCTTTGACGTGAAAAGTATGGGCACATGCCAGACTAAGCTTAACATGGAAAGGATGCAGGCGATAAAACAAATAATGCAGTAAATGCATGCGATAGATGTTATGTACAATGCAATGTAATAGCTAAAATGCAATGTAGCTGGGAAGTGGAAGTACCTTGCAGGGGCAATTGGTGATGACTCACCTCATGTTGCTGGGGATCTTTCACTTCTTCTTGGTTAAACCACAGGTACTACTTTTCTCCCTGGCTATGGTCGCAGCTTTTCCTATTCTCCAATAGGGTGACATACTAGGTTGGTTCAGTATCCAGAATCGAGGCGCATACACATGCTATCTCAACCTATGGGGCTGCCATACAGATTTCAAGTCGGGGATACACCCCTGGGTATTTAAACCAGACTTTAGTCTCGAAAATCCAGAACCTTTGCGTTCTAGGCATGAGCCATTCGAACTCTAGTTTCCACCGTCTCAGTTGATCTCTTAGGAACTCACCGCAACACACAGGCAGGTGGCTATACCAGACCACCAGAAGTCGTTTGGGCACGACAAACACCAAAGGAATTGCACCTTTAGAGGATTTAAGGTCTCCTAGACCAGAAAAAGTGCACAAGACAGTGCAATGCAGAGTGAATGCACAAAACAATGCGATGCAAGGTGAACGCACAAAACAGTGCTAAGACAAAGGGTGTGCAAGACAGCGTGAACAATGCAATGCACTAACAAGTGCAAGTAAGATGCGCATGAAAGCGCGAACAATGCAATGCACTAACAAGTGGAGGTAAGATGCGCAAGAAAGCGCGAACAATGCAATGCACTAACAAGTGCAGGTAAGGTGCGCAAGAAAGCGTGAACAAGTAATGCACCAACAAGTGCAGGTAAGATGCGCAAGAAAGCGCGAACAATGCAATGCAAGAAGAAAGCATGTAATGAAATGCACAGGATAGTGCGATGCGCAAGAAAACGCGAGTATAAACTGCACAAAACAGTGCGATGCGCAAGAACGCGCGAGTGTAAACTGCACTGTTTTGTGCGATGCGCAAGAGAGTGTGAGTGTAAACTGCACAAAACAGTGCGATGCGTAAGACAGTGCGAGTGTAAACTGCACAAAACAGTGCGATGCGCAAGACAACGCGAGTGTAAACTGCACAAAACAGTGCGATCCGCAAGAGAGTGCGAGTGTAAACTGCACAAAATAGTGCGATGCGCAAGAGGGCGGGAGTGTAAACTACACAAAACAGTGCGATGCGCAAGAGAGCACAAGTGTAAACTGCACAAAACAGTGCGATGCGCAAGAGAGTGCCAGTGTAAACTGCATAAAACAGTGCGATGAAATGCATTTTCTATGCAAGTATGGGGGCATTTTCTATGCAACATGGAAAGCATATTCTATGCAAGGATGGGTGCATTTTCTATGCAAAGGATTCGGGCATTTTCTATGCAAGTATGGAAGAGTGCATTTTCTATGCAACATTGAAAGCAAAGCATATTCTAAGCGAATCGAAAGCAAGCATATTCTATGCATAAATCATAATGATGCGCAGCACGCATGCAACAGAAGTGTATATGAAAGTGCACATTCTATGCAATAGAGGGGCATCAAACATGTACTCTGGTGCCTCCGATTTACCTCTCAAAGGACTTGGCAACACGCTCAGCTCAAAAGGGGACACCCTGTCTATATTGGCGAAGAGATAACATCTGCATGTGAAAACCACAGGTGCTGCTTGGACTGCCATTCTGACTTGAAGCAGGCTTAAGCTTAGGGTCGAGATACACTCATACTCCAGAGAAATGGCGAGACCTGAGAAGGTGCAACTGGAATGCTTTCTAAGCCCACTTGAGGGTGGCAAAATCTGCGTCTTAGCCTACTTGCGAGTAGCATCTTCAAACCATTTTCGAAAAACAAACATGAGATGTTTTGTTCCAACTTGGGCGATTAAGTCTATACTTGTATGTTGTGGGCATCACATAGTAATTCTAGGTTAATGACCGGAATAAGAGCACATGTGTTTTCAAAAACAACATATCATGTTAGTAAAGGCCGATCCTTTGATCGGGCGAGCGGGGGTGCTCATTTCAGGACCTTCCCCTCTCGTACCCAAGTTCCCGAGCCGAGGCAACTTTGGTGATGACGGACACGTGGCCTTAGGCATGAGTCAGGGTTTCCTAAATTTTTCAAAATAAAACATTTAGGTGGCGACTCTGTAATCTGGCAAAGCAGTCCATGTTTGACACTTCTTTATTAAAATCGATTTTCCAAAACAATTTGCCAGATTTAGACTCTTTGGTGATTTATCAGTCTTACATTGCACTTTGTGAGATTAGATTCAGAACTGTGACACGAGTCCGAACTGTAGTAGCTAGAACTACAATTCGTGCCCTCGCGCATGGAGCGGAGTTCTTGGGCGGTCTACAGTTTCTGGCGACTCTGCTGGGTAAGTGTTTAGACCGAAAAACGCAACATTTGACAAAATGCGAGCCTCGCAACATCGTAGGAACTTTATTTCAAAAATAATTTGAAAGAGAGGGTTTTAAGGTCTAAAAATCATTCAAAATAGCTTTGGTCCAAAATGGGGTGTAAGGTTGGGATTTGATTGTCCTCTTGCAGAAGAATTCGAACCTTTGCACTGCACAACTTTCAACACCAAGTAAACCATCAGTAACACCCAAGTCTTAAGGGCGGTCAAAAATGGGGTGTCTATAGTTGCCCCTCTTTGACAGAGCTCAGAGTCATGAAGTGACGTGAGTGAATGTCAAAGCCCAGAGACGACCCATTTTTGACAAGACCGAAGACTTGGACAAACAAACAAAAATACAGATAAATAAATTGTTGCGCCCGCAGGCTGTCTATGAATCCCTTTGCAAGGAATCAAACCAGTGTAGTTCAGGGGCAAGATGCAAATGATACACAATATTACAAAACAATGTAATAATATACAATGTATTCGAATCATCAAAACACAAACAGTACAAAACCACACAAATATCATAAAGGGATGAAGATGCAAAATCAAACTACGTGTAACATAGAAAAGGTGCCGGAGCACTCTAACCACAATTCTCTTAGTGGAATAGGTGCATGCACAGACAGAACTATGTGTTTCGCAGAAAGAATACAAGTAATTGGGTGTCATGATATAAGTGAGGGGTGATCTGCTGAGGAAAGTTCGTGATCCTACATGCTGAATGCAACAAAACAAACTACAATGCAATGGATGTAGTGAATAAGGCCCGTGGCCAAACCACATTTTGCCTAGAAAAGGCATAGACACAAAACAGACCACGTCTAACACAGAAAAGATGCCAACACGCTCAGACCACAATTCTCTTAGTGGAATAGGCGCGTACACATAGTCATAGAACCATGCTTTAACGCAAAAAGTATGGGCACATGCCAGACTAAGCTTAACATGGAAAGGATGCAGGTGATAAAACAAATAATGCAGTAAATGCATGCGATAGATGCTATGTACAATGCAATGTAATAGCTAAAATGCAATGTAGCTGGGAAGTGGAAGTACCTTGCAGGGGCAATTGGTTATGACTCACCTCATGTTGCTGGGGATCTTTCGCTTCTTCTTGGTTGAACCGCAGGTACTACTTTTCTCCCTGGCTATGGTCGCAGCTTTTCCTATTCTCCAACAGGGTGACATACTAGGTTGGTTCAATATCCAGAATCAAAGCGCATACACATGCTATCTCAACCAATGGGGTTGCCATACAGATTTCAAGCCGGGGATACACCCCTGGGTATTTAAACCAGACTTTAGTCTCGAAAATCCAGAACCTTTGCGTTCTACGCATTAGCCATTCGAACTCTAGTTTCCACCATCTCAGTTGATCTCTTAGGAACTCACCGCAACACATAGGCAGGTGGCTATACCAGACCACCAGAAGTCGTTTGGGCACGACAAACACCAAAGGAATTGCACCTTTAGAGGATTTAAGGTCTCCTAGACCAGAAAAAGTGCACAAGACAGTGCGATGCAGAGTAAATGCACAAAACAGCGCTATGCAGGGTGAATGCACAAAATAGTGCGATGCAAGGTGAAGGCATAAAACATTGCTAAGACAAAGGGTGTGCAAGACAACGTGAGCAATGCAATGCACTAACAAGTGCATGTAAGATGCGCAAGAAAGCACAAACAATGCAATGCACTAACAAGTGCAGGTAAGGTGCGCATGAAAGCGCGAACAAGTAATGCACCAACAAGTGCAAGTAAGATGCGCAAGAAAGCGCGAACAATGCAATGCAAGAAGAAAGCATGTAATGAAATGCACAGGATAGTGCGATGCGCAAGAAAGCGCAAGTATAAACTGCACAGGATAGTGCGATGCGCAAGAAGGCGCGAGTGTAAATTGCGCTGTTTTGTGTGATACGCAAGAGAGCGCGAGTGTAAACTGCACAAAATAGTGCGATGCGCAAGAGAGCGCGAGTGTAAACTGCACAAAATGGTGCGATGAAATGCATTTTCTATGCAAGTATGGAGGCATTTTCTATGCAACATGGAAAGCATATTCTATGCAAGGATGGGTGCATTTTCTATGCAAAGGATTCGGGCATTTTCTATGCAATTATGGAAGAGTGCATTTTCTATGCAACATTGAAAGCAAAGCATATTCTAAGCGGAATCGAAAGCAAGCATATTCTATGCATGAATCATAACAATGCGTGGCACGCATGCAATAGAAGTGTATATGAAAGTGCACATTCTATGCAATAGAGGGGCATCAAACATGTACTCTGGTGCCTCCGATTTACCTCTCAGAGGACTTGGCAACACGCTCAGCTCAAAAGGGGACACCCTGTCTATATTGGCGAGAGATAACATCTGCATGTGAAAACCACAGGTGCTGCTTGGACTGCCATTCTGACTTGAAGCAGGCTTAAGCTTGGGATCGAGATACACTCATACTCCAGAGATATGGCGAGACCTAAGAAGGTGCACCTGGAATGCAGTCTCGGAATTTGCTGAAGTTGAAACACGCTAAGATGCTCCACTTTTTCCTTCTTTTCTTTTGCTTTGCACTCCGAAACCTAAATAGCTTCAGATAGGTCCTTGTTTTACTATTCTCACATGACCTGGGTTGAACCCTGCAATTTTATGAAAGAACAAATTCTGTTTTGCACAAATGTGGAGAATGGCACAGCACTCTGAGCACAAAATGATTTGAAATTGAAATTGAGAAATGAGTTCTTAACCGAGTATTGAGCCTACGACTGACCACAGCAAAAATGACTCAACAAAGGAAAAAAAAAGGTAAAACAACCTAAACACATCAATTGACACTCGAAACGACTCAAAACAAGAATCGAGACAAAAAAACACACACACACACACACAACACGCAGATGTGTTACAAAGGTGAGAGACCTCTCAGTTCAGGGAGAGCCCACAGCTTCTCCGGGTATTGTTTCCCACCCTTTCTCATTTGTGATTCTCACATCACTCTGACACTCAATCTCTTTTTCTCTGAAAAGCCCTTTCCTCACTTTTCTCTCATCGCACATCTCTCTATTCTTCAATCTCTCTTTTTTTTTTTATCGCTCCCCTGGGTGGTTGATGGATAAACAGGAAGTTGTGAGCTCTTGCCCCTAGTATTCAACTAGATTCTCATTCGTCCACTCAGAACAGTGAGCTTCTCCCGCAAAGGGGTTGTGATGCGACTAGATGTGCAGCAGATCAACAACTGACATCGGTCAACAATGCGCTTGGCTAGCTCGGATGTGATTAGACCTGTCCAGATGAGGGAGTGGAATATCTTAATCCATTCTAGTTCGTGCTTCGCACTTAGCTTGATACCTCGCTGCTTAGAGGATGAGAGAGCTTTCAACCCTTTGTTATTAGCTTCAGTTGTGCCCTTTCCTGGAAGGTAAAGTGCCCTTCCTTGGCAAGTATGGTGCCCTTTCCGGCAAGTATGCTGACAATGGGGAAAAGACAGGAAGCTTAACTCAACTGTGCCCCTAGTTCATCATTTTGACCATTTTTTTTGTTTTGGAGCTTCTGCTAAAACAATTTTAATCAATATGAGAGTTAGATTAACATGCTTGTTCGATTTTCTGATTTAAAATCATGCAAGTTAGGTTATGAGCACTGAAAATTTTCCTTTTTGTGTCCAAGAAATGGTCCAGTTTTGGAAAAGATGGAATAATTTTTGAGAGAATTAATCAACCTCAGCAAAAATTCTCAAAAACTATTTTTACAAATGGCCACTGCTCGACCAACACATAATTTACTCTTGAGATGCATAACCTCAGATCCAAAACAATGGAAAATTGCCCCTTGTCTAAATGACACTGCATGGTAACGAAAAGTTGCCCCTTGTTTGAATGGCACCACAGCGCACCGTAATCAGTCCTCAAAGTGACGATCACAACCGAACTCTCGGATACAGAGAAGACAAAGATAATCAGAACCATTACATGGACACAGTCGATTTGGAAGTGTTTATGGCTAGACTTCATAATGAAGTTGCCTACGTATCCCAAACATGGGAATCAAGACTTACTTAGTTCCAAGTGAAGGTACACTCGGGTATTAACCTCTCCTTTTGTGCTCTAATTTTTGCCAAGGCCGCCCTTTTTGGGTTTTCAACCTTGCAAGCTATGTTTTTCTTTTCTTTTCAATTTTTTTCATTTCTTTTCTTCTTTCATTTTTTCTTTTCATTCTTTTCTTTTCATTTTTTCATTTTGTTCTTTTCTTTTCTTGCTCTAACTTTTGCCTGGGTCGCCCTTCTAGGTTTTCGGCCCAGCGAGCCTCTCAAGGGTAAAAGTGTAGCTTTGTCCATGTTGAATGGTTGTAGGATCTCGAGTCCATCTTAATCAAGGAGAATGGCTGTTGTTCGCTGATGATGTAGAAGTCCATCCAATGGGGGCTGAATTGCCCCTAGTGTTGTGGATAGGAACTCGGTTGTCCTTCAGCAATACTTTCTTCTTTCCTCCCTTCTGGGTTTCGGCATTCTTGCCGATCTTTGTTAACTTGAGAAACATCCCAATTTTTTAACTCTTCGAGCAAATTTGACACTTTTGCCCCTATTTCGAGGGGGGGCTTCTGATCTAGCTTCGCAAGCTTCCTTTGACGACGTCTGACCTTCTTGATCTGACTTTTCTTGCTCCTAGTTCAAGGGTTGCTTCGAATCTGGCCACACAGGCCTCACATTGTGGTTGACCGTTGAACATTCTGGATCCAAGTTCAAGGTTCGAAAGCAAAGGGGGTCGAGTCTCAAGGCTGAGAGCGATCCTAGGCTGCACAATCTCAAGAGCGATTCCACACAGGTCTTCACAGGACCGCGCAAAACATTTTTTGAAATCTTTTAAGAAAGCGACAAATCACTCGCGCTGAAGACAATGTAGAACCAATCTAGATCAAGCCAGGATCCTTCTCAGTACTCACACTAGCAAGCATGATCTCATTCATTAAGGGCTTAGCGTGCCTCTTTTTCTCTTAATCGATCAAATTTTTGTAAATCCAGAGGAATTCCTCCCTCTTTGTTTTCATCATAGTGTTTGAAAAGTTTTGAAAAACTTAGATCAATGCAACGATTTCAAGGCACAGAAAAGTAAGTGAAAAGCACTGCTGTTTCATTCAAATCTTCTGTCACAACTGGCTCAAGGCAGATACAAACACAAAAGCGTGAAAATCACTGTCGTTCCATTCAGATCTTCTGGCGTAACTGGCTCCATGGCAGAAACAGACTCAAAAGAAAAGGTGTAAAAGACAAACACCAAACAAGATAGTGATGCCCGAGGTAACACCCCCGAAATCACCTGACTCTTAACAAAACAGGACTAACTCGATACAACAAGACAGACTCAACTGACTCAGTACAAAAAGACTGACTCAATACAAAATAACAAGACTGACCCAATACCCAAGTCAGAAAGTAAAATTAACAGCATTCACAAAATGCTCAAAACAGTGCGTGCCATACGCCACATTTGGAGTAAACTGGGTGCCATCCGCAGGTGGTTCATCCCCCTGATCACATCACATTATCCCCCAAGTTCATCGATCCCGTGCCGATAGACTTTGCAGGACTAGGTGCGGCGATGACCTCTTTATCAATCAGATCTTGTATTTCATGACGAAGACGAAAACACATGTCAGTACCATGGCCGACTTGTTGATGGAAGGCACAGTGCTTGGCCGGATCATGGGAGAGAGGAAGTTTATTCGGTAATGGCCGCGGCTCCTGGGGCTTCAGATGCCTTTGTCTTATAAGGATTTGGAAAGCTTTAGACAAAGGCATATAGAGGGCATGGAAGACCCTCTGGCCTCGGGGTGGGTACTTTGGGGTTTGTGGATTTTTACTGGATGCACTAGCAAAGGGGTCAGCAGATGCTGACCTGGCTTGCTGATCTTTTTTGAATGCAGGACTAGAGCTAAAAGGAACATTTCTAGTACAATGACCCTTCTTCCAGCTTGCCCCTTGATTCAAACTGCCCCCAACTTGAGTGGCGAAAGTGCCATCCACAGTCTTTCCAACAACTGCCAGCACTTGCTGTTTGTTCAGTCCTTCGGCTTTCAAAGCCTCAACAGCCCACTGAAGGTGTTCATGGGGGTCAATGCCTGCCCCCATCTTGTTCTTACCACTGGCCTCCACTTTGCTAAGGGATTGGGTCGCTATATCAGAGCGGAGCCTTATTGTTGTCGACATACCACCACCCAGATCTGAGATGGCTTCAAGTTGACCATTTTTAGTTGCAGCTTGCCCCAAGATTGGAGAGCCTCTTGGCATGAAATTTCTAGCATGTGACGTGGTCGGTGACGGAGCCAATATCCCAAAGGCCAGATCTGCCACAGTTCTCTGAAGATCTTCGATCATTCTCATCAGCTCAGAAGTAGTGGGTTCACAGGTTTGAGATGATTGTGGTTCGAGTGCATTCATCATGCATAAGTCCATGCTGACTGGAATGAGCACCTCCGGCTTGGGTAAATAGGCTGGGGTGATGTATATGCTGGGGTCAAAGGTAGGTGGTAGTGTATGGATGAGGTTGAGGTAGGCAGGAGATATTTGGTCATTGGGGTCTGGAGGTGGAGCTATCGTCCGGTTGTCGATAAGATTCTGGACCTCATGACGAAGACGGTAGCAACGATCAGTGCCATGACCACGTTGTTGATGGTAGACACAGTACTTGGAGGGGTTATGCCTGTCAGGGAGTGGGTCAGGCAGAGGTTGAGGATCAAAAGGTTTGAGATGCCCTCTTTCCATCAGAACTTTTAGTGCGCTGGTTAGGCTCATATAGAGGGGAGTGAAAGTTCTACCCTAAGCTCAGGTCAAGCTGGCTGTTTGTAGGCTTGGTTTGGCAAAAGGGTCAGTTGTGGTGACTGTATTGATTTCAGTGGGTTCGAGAATAGTGCTACTACCAGCAGTAGCACTCCCTACAAAAACCCTCCTTATCGGTTCACTTGTTCTTTTGAACCCCTAGTTCATGCAAACTTTTGAAAGTGAATAGTGGAGCGACTATCAACTTTTGCAACACATCATGCTCGAGGTTTCGCACCACTATCCGCACTTGATCCCTCTCAGAAGGGCGATCTGTCATCTGTGCTGCCTTTGCTCTCTACCTTGCAACAAATTCCATAAAAGGCTTTGTAGGATTCTGGTGGGTAGCTTCTAGCTCTTGAGTGGTCATTTCAACTTGGGTATTGTAAGAATACTGATCAACAAAGGCCTCAGCCAATTCTTCCCTGTTTTGCTTTACTGTATTCTCCAACTTGGTATACCAAGCGGCTGCTACACCCGACAGGGTTCTTCCATACAGAGAGAGTTTATGTGGCTTAGTCAGACCCATCGGCTTCAGGACATCCAAGAAAAGTCGGATATGTACCATAGGCTCTCCAGACCCGTTGAAACGATCAATATGTGGCATTTTGAATCTGTCTGGGAGCCGTACGGCAGCCTCGGTGTACCTATCCTCAATGTTGGGAATGGAGTTAAGGCCCTGTGCCTTTTTGAATTGCTTCTCAAGGTTAGCAATTTTTAATGAGGTCGGGTCGGGCTCATTAATATCAAGAGAGTTAAGCCTCTCAGTAGGCTACACCAGGGGTCTGAAAACTCGAGCTTGAGCCAACCCTTCTTGGGGATCCGGACCATGCAAATCTTCAGCTGGCAGAAGTGGGTCAAAGTTCAACTGAGGTCCTGAGACCGGATGTGTGGCAGATGCCCCAGATGAGCGTTGCGTTTCAGCATTGGTCTCATCCTACATAGCAGTTTCCTGATTTAATGCCGCTGTCACAGCCACAACTTCTTCCGAACCCTGTGCCATCACGGTCTACCGAGTTTGAACAAAGGTGATGTGATTGGTGACTATCGGATCAGTTGAACCGGTAAGCCCTGACTGGCCCTTCTTTGCCTTGCCTCGGCGAAGGAAACACTGGTTGCTCTGAACTGAATATTTGACCTGACAAAGTCTATCAACACAAATCCAATGCACCCGGGGGATATTGGAGCCTTCTCAAGCTATGGTTCCAAGACTACCTTGCAAAAGAGAAAATAGACAGCATCTCAGCCTGATTTCACCAAAACAGATATGAGCATAGCTGAATGACTGCACTCTTTATTGAATTCTGCCCCAAAATCAGATACCAAACTCACAACTGATACGCACATTCCTGTACAGTTTCACTGTAAAGCACATACCAGTTAATGAGAGCCAAAACACCCCTATGATGGGGTAGGGTTTCCCTGTCCTATTTTGTCAAAAGCTAGGGTTGCACTACGTACGCAGTGGCTTCAAACAACCTGTAATCGGGTAAGCAACCTATCCTAGTTTAGAATGGTCACTATAGATTCCGATATGCACTAGGTCGAATAGTCAAAAAGGGCGCCTCGGTAAAAACCGAGGTTTGTGTTCCCATCGTGGTAGAGCCCGCAACCGGTCAGCCTTATGGCACGCTTCTCAAAGCATGCCTCTGGCAAACCGTTCAGGAATAGCATACAGCAAACATGGTGTCCTAGGCGCACCGATGCAAATGCAATGCAAAGAAATACATAAGTGTATACAAAACAACATATCATGAGTTCGAGTCAAGTTCTCTAACTCCCCAGCAGAGTCGCCAAAAACTGTAGACCGCTCGAGAACTCCGCTCCGCGCGCGAGGGCGCGAATTGTAGTTCTAGCTACTATAGTTCGGACTCATGTCACGGTTCTGAATCTAATCTCACAAAGTGCAATGTAAGACTAATAAATCACCAAAGAGTCTAAATCCGGCAATCGTTTTGGAAAATCGATTTTAATAAAGAAGTGCCAAACATGGACTGCTTTGCCAGATTACAGAGTCGCCACCTAAATGTTTTATTTTGGGAAATTTAGGAAACCCTGACTCGTGCCTAAGGCCACGTGTCCGTCATCACCAAAGTTGCCTCGGCTCGGGAACTTGGGTACGAGAGAGGAAGGTCTTGAAATGAGCACCCCCACTCGCCCAATCAAAGGATCGGCCTTTACTAACATGATATGTTGTTTTTTAAAACACACGTGCTCTTATTCCGGTTATTAACCTAGAATTAATATGTGATACGCACAACATACAAGTATGGACTCAATCGCCCAAGTTGGAACAAAACATCTCATGTTTGTTTTTCGAAAATGGTTTGAAGATGCTACTCGCAAGTAGGCTAAGACGCGGATTTTGCCACCCTCAAGTGGGCTTAGAAAACAACATGATTTGCCACTCTCAAGTAGGCTTAAAACTCGCATTTTGATGAATTGTTCCAATTCAAGCAATGAAGCCTTCACTCACAGGCATTCATGCCGTTATATTAGTTAAGCAAATAGCCTCATGGCAAGTATGCTATGATGGCAATATGCAATCACACTCATGCAATATGCTAAAGCATAAACACTTACAGTGTACTCCGAGCCAAAACAACAACTAGTTAGTAATCAATGCATGATCCTAGTTTATGTTAAGATGGCTCATGCAACACATGCAAAATGCAACTAGTAATAGGCTCGGCTATTCTAAGATGTCATGTGAAATGCAACTTGATAATCATGTATTCAAATCAGTATTGAAATACAATGCAGTTTGTATGATGCGCCAAGCCCGGTGCATGCAAGACAAATGAATGAATGCAAACATAAATAGCATAAGGATGCTAATCAAAATATGACCTAGAACTAACCATCAAAAGCTGATAAATAAAAGGGAGAAAGACGTGGGATTGGAAGACATTCACACACTCACGCACACTTATTACAAAATTCGCCCTCTCGACAGAGGGTCCGAATGAATAATACAAGCTAGCTACGCTAAGCTATTCTAACTAATCTAATAATCTAATTAGACTAATTATTACAAAATCAAATTGAATATTAACTAAGCTAAGCTAATTAAGAATTTACAACGATGAAGTAAATTAGCTAACACATTAACTAATTAATTACAAATTAACTAACTATACAAAGCAGTTAAAACGGCCTCGAGAAGAGGGACATATGCATGCTCGGTCGGCTTCGCTCGGAAATCCATTGCCATGCCTCATGTTGCCTCTGTTTGCACTGTTCTACATCTCTGAAAATTATGCCAACTTCTGTGATGCATCTGACCTACCTCATGGACATTCTGAGAGGTCATCGGCCAAGAGGGGTGGCCATCGGCCAGTGGATAATGGTCATCGACCAAATATGAGGCTATCGGCCAAACATTTCTAGCCGATCGGCACACAAGATAGCCGATCGGCCATCTCTTCCTGCAAACTGCTCCTTTTGCTGCAGCAGAGTACAAACAGAGGCATGACAATACATTTGCAAGAAAATATTGTGCAACTACACCCCTTATCATGTTTGAAACTCAAAGGAGTGCAGTGCTCGACTCTCGAGCCATCAATCACGCATTTCGATGCATGATGGCCAAAGAGGCCAAGTTGTACAAATCAATATCATATGAATGCACAAAAACACATAAATGCCTTAACCTCTATCATGCATGATCAAGAGGGTCGGCGACCGAGAATTGAGGCACGTTTCATCACTTCAAGTATGACACGTCCCTCGTTCCTCCTGTTTGGCTTAACACCCCAAACCAAACACAATGCAATGCATGCAACATGGAGATGCTATGCAATGCAACATAAGCATGCCAAATGCAATGTAACAAGCATGCAAAATGCAATGCAACCTAAACATGCAAACATGCAATGTACCAAGCATGCAACAACATGCAAAAATCATGCAATGTGACAAGCATGCGACAACATGCAATGTGACAAGCATGCAACAACGACAAAATGGAACAAGCATGCAACAACATGCAAGATGGACTTAAACCAAAATGGACAGACCTCAATCATGCCCAAATCAGTGGCCAAAATGTTGAAATGATGGCATGAAATGCAAGACAATGCATGCATATGCTCTAGCCCACCAACTAAGCATAAAAGCATAACTCTCAAAAGTGATCAAGGAGTGACAAATATAAGAGTGTAGCAACACTATAAGCACTGAAATAAGGTATGAAATGGTGCCAAATCATTCAATCAATACAAGCATGGCATGCTATGGTCCTTAAAGCATAAAGCTACCAAAGAGGACTACAAATGAGGCATGCAATACATGGTACAAAGGGATGAACCAATCATGGAAAGAGTTCAAATAGGTCTAAACAAAGGCCAAAATATGCTAAGATTGAGGCACAAATGCCTAGGCATGCATGCATACACACTAAGCCACAAACAAGGTAACAAATGCACAACCCTTAGAGGCACTCAAGGGATGAATGAAGTGGGAACATGGCAATGCTACATGCTCTGAAATGTCATGTGGAATGATGCCAAATTATGTACATGATACAAATGAGGCATGCTATGGTGCCCAAAGCTTGAGGCTAGCAAGGCACTTGCACTACAACTATGCAAAACATGAAGCATATGGCAAGGGCAATCCAAAACAGTCCTAAAACATGTTAAAATGAGTCTAAAACATGCATGGAAGGAAGCCAATATATGCTAGCATGAAGCATGGTGTATGCAAAGCCAAAAGCGAGGATTACACTACACCTACCAAGACCAAGCATGAGATGGATTTGCCAACAAAAATTAGAGTTATATTATGGCAAAATAACACCAAAAATAGAAATCATAGCTCACAAGCTTAGGCATGAGGGCATACATTGTCATGACCCGAACCCGCCCCTATGGGTTAAGGACATAACCGGCCAGTAATCCCGTGATTACCTACGGCCTCAGACCAAAACAGACATAACTCGTCAGAGTCAAGGGGCCAAACGGAAGCAAAATTTAAAACTTTGTCCATAGAGCCGTGCTTATATGCACATCAACAAACCATGCTCATATACATTAATAACCCACATCAAAAGTACAGTAGTAAAACTTCTTTACAGACAGGATCATCCAACTAAGTCAACCCATAACAGACTATATACAAATATACATAAAGTCCTTGCCAGCAAGACAAAATATAAATAGATAGCAAAATGGCAAGGATAGGTCTCGTGCGTGAGACACAAGGCTGACTTTCCCAAAACTTATGTTGTTCCTGGCAGACTTCACTGGGGCTGGGTTTGGACTTCTCTTGGCTCACCTACAAACACATGAATGAGCGTGAGCGATAGCCCAGTGAATAATATCAAATACAGAAAGTACATAGTGGCATAGAACAACATGTTCCAAATGGCCTTGGGCCCAATTCATATTTCTACTTAACAGATATATAACTATACGAAATTCAAATCAAGTGACTTGTGGTTTCAACATTCTGGCCTTTGGCCCATTCAGGTTTCCATTCATGTCAAAACGGCCTTCGGCCCACTCATTTACGTCAAAACGGCCTTCGACCCGATCATTTATGTCGAAACGGCCTTCGGCCTGTTCATTCTTGTCAAACGGCCTTCGGCCCACTCATCCATGTCAAAACGGCCTTCGGTCCACTCATTCATGTCAAAACGACCTTCGGTCCATCCATATAAGTCAAAACGACCTTTGGTCCATTCATATATGTCGAAACGACCTTTGGTCCGTTCATATATGTCAAAACGACCTTTGGTCGATTCATATATGTCAAAACGACCTTCGGTCCACTCATATATGTCAAAACGACCTTTGGTCCGTTCATTTCTACCAAAACGACCTTCGGTCCATTCAAGTCTATCAAAATGACCTTTGGTCCATTTATGTTTATCAGAACGACCTTTGGTCCATTTGTGTTTATCAAAACGACCTTCGGTCCATTCATTTATTCATGTCAGACTTTTGTCCACAATCCCAATTAGCAACTCATAAAGTTTATAAGGGAATAAACAATTGGACATTCACAAGCATTCGAATACCGATATTACTCACAGTGATCGGCTTGTGGATTTGCCCTGGAGCTTGACCCTACACATTTCATGAACACAAAAGGGTCATTAATAATTCCATCCGTTCCTTAATTCACATAATCCTCTTTAGGCCTTATTCTTATCTCATTAACTCATTTACCATACTTAACATATGCCTAAGAGTGCTTACAAGTGAAAGAGAATGGAAAACAGAACTTAGAATGCAAAAACAAAATTTTAGAAAATAGGGTCCCCGCTCGAGCGGACCCTTAAGCCTACAAAAGTACTGGTTACCTCAAATCCCTGCTCGAGCGTGAACCCTACCGCTCGAGCGGACCGCCTGTCTACATAACTCCCCGCTCGAGCAGCAAATCCCAAGCTCGAGCGGGAGCCATGTCTGCTAAAAATGCTGGGAGCTCAAATTCTCCGCTCGAGCAGCACTTCCCCCGCTCGAGCGGACGTCAAAATTCTGGAAATCCCAGGTTGTGTTCTTGAGCTCCAATTCAATTTTCCAGCTACAATTCTTGCATGCAATGGCTCAAATCTCAAATATAATCATACTAACATGGTATAGACCTCAACTTATAACTCAATGAGGCTCAATTTCACAAATAAGTCACATGCAAGCCCCAATTTCCCATCAAACTCATTAACAATATACAAATTCATGCATTCAAGCTCCCATTCACATAATATGTACATGCATGTGATGAATTAGCCACATTCTCATCTTAGACAACACAAATGGTGATCAAAACATGAGTTTCAACCAAAACTCTTTATGAATCATGTATTTCAAGCTTACACATGCTATTTCAACATAATTTCATACATGCATGCTTATATCAAGCTTTAATTCCAACAAAACCAACTTAAATCATGCTCTTGAGTACAAACAACCCTTGAACACACAAGATTACACATTACTTTTCATGAATTCAAGAGTCAATGGCTTACCTAGAAGCCCAATTCCTTCAATCTAGGGTCCAATTTAGAGATGGACTTCAAATTCTTCAAGCTTGAGTCAAA
This sequence comes from Camellia japonica, assembly GCA_030407325.1. NCBI lineage: Eukaryota > Viridiplantae > Streptophyta > Magnoliopsida > Ericales > Theaceae > Camellia > Camellia japonica. The sequence goes on from JAPPVO010000036.1 coordinate 166,154,240, forward strand.
ATAACACAATTCTCTCCATCTATCTCTCTAATAGCCGACCCCCTTCTTTTTCTCTTAGAGTTTGCTCAGCCAAAGTCATATAAAAGGGAAAGAATTGGACTTAAGAAGGCTTATAATATAGCCCCACTCACATGCATTATTTAACATAAAATAATTGAGCATTACTCATTAATTAAATCTGATTAATCTGACCCGAATCAGTTTTCTAATTAAATTTCACCGTAGGCTCTAAAAATTACGCTAATCACAAAGGCGTCATCAATTTCGGGTTCTGTGGCCGATAAGGCCCTCAATTTAATTTCCAAAGTAGATTATTCAAACAGATATGCCTACGGTGAACAGATAATACTTCCAAATCACACATATTCTCATAATGGCACACAAAATCATATCAAAACATATAATCACATACGTATTAGGGACCAATTAACATAATACAGAACAGGGGTATCACATACATATTGGCTCATGTTTAAGGCATAAAGGACCAACCTTCCAAAGCATGGAAAGAGTGAAAGATGTGAGTGCATAACCATGAAATATGCTCTGAAATCACATATGAAATGATGCCAGATCATGAAAATAGTCCAAGCAATGCATGCTAGTAGACTCAATACACAAAGCTAATGAGCTAGATTGAACCATGGCTATACAAAGCAATGCATGCATGACCAAAACAACATAAATCAGACCTAGAGCATGCTAAAACCTGATCAAAATCTTCTCAGAGTTAAGCCAAAATCATGCTAGAATGATAGTCAAAAGCATGATGTATGTTAGGCCAATGAATGGAATTGCACTACAAGTGCATGGAGCATGCAAGGGGCTATCAAACCAACCCAAAACAGAGTTATGGCATGCTAAAACAACACCAAAAACAAGCTGAGATGGAGCCAAAACATGCTAGAAGGACATGCTACTTCATATGGCACACAAAGCTAGTTTGCAAAATTTACACTACAAGTGTATAAAGCATGCAACCAATGATCAAACAAGCCAAAAACGGAGTTATGGCAGGTCTAAGAAGTCACAAAAATGAGCCTAAACAAAGCCATAAAGAAGTAAAAACACATGCTCATTTGGTTGGCCATCAACACTAGCAAGCAAGACAAGAGGAGAGGGGACCACCCTCTCCTATTCAGGCCCTCACAACAGGGTTTTTACCACTGAAAATCCTTTGGATTTCAGTGGTTCTAAGGCCAAAAAGAAGTTTTTTTGAAAGGCCTTAGAAGATGGCTCAAAAGCTATACAAGCTAAGGAACAAAAGGGAGAGACAACCCCCTAACACAAAATAGGCCTAAACCATCATTTTTAGGACTGAAAAACAGAGTTTTCTTTAGTTCAAAACCAAGCCAAAAACAGTTTGCAAAGGTGGTAAAACAAGCATGCAAAGGAAAGGTAAAAGGGGTGAGTGATTACCTTTAGAGCACAGCAGCAAAAACAGCCACTTTTCTTGAGCCAAAACCACCTTTTGGAGCTCAAACCAAGTTCCAAGGGACCTCAGCCCAATGGTGATCAAGTCTTCTTAAGGGTTGATAGGTTGAAGATGGTTGTATGCAAGCCTTCTAGCACAAATGCTCAAGAGAGGATTGTAGAGAGAGAGGTTCTAGTGTGAGAAGCTCCCAAACCTTTTGCCAAAAATGTTCTCTAAATGTTCTAACCCTTGAATATGAGATATAAGGCTTCATTATATAGCAAAATATCAAGCTTGGTCGAAAATATCTGAGCTAGGACATGTGGCACAAGTTGGAAACAACTGGAGGAGAAATATGTGCCAATTCTGGGCTTTCTGGACATTTTTGGCTGATCGGCCAACATTTGTGGCCGATAAGGTTCACTCTTGGCCGACCTATAGCTGCTGAGGTCAAATTGTGGCCGATGCACTTCCATAGAGGCCGATGGCAAAAATCAATCCTAGTCCCTGAATTGAAGAAAGCCTAACTCCTTCATCTGGACTCCTTTTCAGGTCATTCTTGAGCCTAAACTGTAGCCCCGGAAGTCTTCTTTCCAATTATTCAAGCCTCACATAAAAATTCCATGTGTACTAAGACATATCCCTCTTTTAGTGAAGGTTGCTCAGTTTTGGTCCAATCAGAATGATGCCCAACTTCAGCCAATCATATCTCTCCCATCTGGACTCGGCTTTAGGAGATTCTTAAGTGAAAAATGAAGCTCTAGAAGTATTATTTCCAATGGTGCTGGCCTCATAGCTTAAATCCAAGTATACAAAAGGATAGGCCCGATTTGGCGAGGACCGCTCGATTCTCTCTTAGCGATTCATACCCAACTTCTTCCTCAACTAGGTTTCTTCCCTCCGCTCCTCTTTTCTTCAACTCCAAACCCCTAAACAAGGTGTTTTGAAAGATTTTTCAAAGATTTCATCTCTCTTTCATTCATTTCCACTTTGTCCTCGCTCGGTTTACCGAAAAACGCAACATTTGACAAAATGCGAGCCTCGGAACATCGTAGGAACTTTATTTCAAAAATATTTCGAAAGAAAGGGTTTTAAGGTCTAAAAACCATTCAAAATAGCTTTGGTCCAAAATGGGGTGTAAGGTTGGGATTTGATTCTCCTCTTGCCGAAGAAATCGAACATTTGCACTACACAACTTTCAACACCAAGTAAACCATCAGTAGCACCCAAGTCTTAAGGGCGGCCAAAAATGGGGTGTCTACAGGTACCTCAGCAGGATTACCTAATATACCTCTCACACCTAACACCGAAAAGTGAATAGAGGATCAAGCGGTATGGCGGTAACCCAAATCCAAGGGTTGTGTTCCCAACGTGACATTGCTTACGTTCGACCAGCTTTTTGGCAAGCTTTTGGCAAGCCTCCAGCAACTCGTCCAGGATATCAGATGGTAAATACAATGACTTAAGAGCACTATGCAAATGCAATGCAAACAACATATATATGTAGATAAAATTTTCACATCATGAAGTTCAAATCAAGTTCTCTAACTCCCCAGCAGAATCACCAGAAACTGTAGCTGGCTCTTCATGCTTCTCGGTGGGGTTTAGCCTCCTCGAATACAATCGTTGTACAGTTCGGACTCCCGTGGTTTTGAATCTGATTTCACAAGTGCAATGTGAAACAAAAGAAAAGAGAGAGAGAGTCCAAATTTGGAAAATCTTAGAAAAATCCAATAATCATGAGAAATGCCAAAAATGGACTGCAATGCCAGATTTCAGAGTCGCCACCTAAAATTTAGGGATTGAGAAAACCCATGACTCGTGTCAAAGACCACTTGTCCGTCATAACCAAAGTTGTCTCTGTTCGGGAACTTAGGTATGAGATGGGAAGGTCATGAATTGAGCACCCCCTCACCCGATCAAATATCGGCCTCTACTAATCATGATGTGATTTTTACCAACATTATGTGTTCTTGTTTAGATTTTGTTATGCTATCTTATTATGTGAGACACACAAGTATAGACTATTTCACTTGCTTTGGAAATGACTTGATTTTATGTGATTTTCAAAAGGGTTTTGAGTGCACACAAGTCAAAAGGAAAGAATGAGCTCGCACGTGCATTTGATTGAAATTATCCCAATGCAAGTAAAATAACCTTCATCCGCAGGCATTCAAATAATTTATTTCGAGTAAGCACATAGCCTCGTGGTAAAATGCTAAGCATGGAAACAATCACACACATGAATATGCCAAAACAAGAATTGTTCACCTAGTACTCTGAGGTAAGCCAAAGAAAAGGAAGTTAGTTAAAATAATGCATGAGTCTAACAATATACATGACTAACACAACACATACAAAATGCAACTATTAGGTTTGATTTTGCTAACATTTCATATGATTTTAACTCAAATCATGTAGTAGCGCACGTATTCAAGTAAGTAAAACTAACGATGATAGTCAAGGATGATAAACCGAACCTCGATGTATGAAAAATGAATGCAAGTCATGGGAATGATTAAAGAAAATATGATGCTATACAACTATGGTAAGCAAGTAAATAAAAGGGAGAAAGAAATGGGGGTTGGAAGACATATATCAAGGGTTACATATTTACTCTTTATCCAAGAGAGAGTCCGAATGTCCTACTTAACTAATTATTACAAATCCAAATGAAAGCTACTAATTATTACAATACAAGCAAATGAACTAATTAATTACAAATACAATTGAATTAGCTAACTAATTATTTACAAAATACAAATCAAAGGAGGTAAATTAAAGGGATCGAATGAGAGGTGGTGAATCAAGTGGTCAAGGGTGAGAACATCCTCTAGAAACCCCTACTGTTCACTGCTGGAAGCTACTCTGTTTGCAATCTAAAAATGACTCCATTTCAGGCCTCAGGATTTTTCCTGTTTCACTGGAATACACCTCAGTCGTCCAATAAATGGGGTTAGCTGGCCTTAAGAAGTGGTCGGCCGTACTATGCTCTGGTTGGCCAGCCACTGGTTTGGGAAAAGAATTTGTTGCCGCAGAACTAGAGCAGAGCAAAAACATGGGGGTATTGAAAGGATGTTCATCCTTCCTTCTCTCTCCTATCATGAAAATTTCTCAATGAGAGAGTAGGTTTGCTTCACAAATCATCAAACATCCCAAGGGTATTTAAATGATGATCAGTGAAGCAAAGAGATGGTAATTATTGGAAACAAAGCTAACTAAGGCTAAATATGAAAGATACAATCAAAGACCTGGTCAAAACTCACTGAATCTCATAGAAAACAAGAGCAGGTGAATACTCAAGCTTAGAGATAATAGGTTTAGAAGAAGCCATTCTTGAAGGCAAAGCATATACACAAGAGGTTCCATCATTAAGAAGACCAAAGAGACTTCCTACTCATGGAAGATGGATTAAAACCTCAATTTCTATGCTTCAAAGGAAATAGAAGAGAGTTTCTAATGGTCTTGATGAAGAGCTCTCATGTAGCTTTAAAACAAAGACATAACTAGAGTAAGTAAAAGCAAGAAATGAAAGCTATGGAGAGATGATTGCAAGCTCATCTTCCTACTCATGGAACATTGATGAAACATCAATTTCCATGCTACAAAGGAGCTAGAATAGAGCTAGGCAATATCTTCAAAGAAAAGAGATATGAGACAAGAATCAAGCTATCTATGTAAGCTTTAAACACATGTAAACAGCTCATATTTAATCAAAATCTAACTAAACAGTGCTAGAAATTAAGGAAATGAAGTCTAAACATGAAGAACAACAAGAGAGTAATATGATACAAGGATCAAACTATCTATGTAAGCTTTAAATACATACATATAACTCTTATTTAATCAAAATCTATCTAAAAACAATGCTGGAAATGAAAAAAATGAAGCCAAACAATGAAGAATAATAAGAGAGCAAAGCTAAAGAACAAGTCTATAGATGGGTGGCTAACCCTTCTACCTTAAATAAGATTCAAATCACATTCTTTTAAAGCCAAAAACAATCTAAAAAATAGTATTGAAATGAAGAACAATAAGCTTAAAATAAAAAGAAATGAAAAGAGTTGAAGAATCAACCACTAGAGAAGAGAAAGAGTCCTTGGTTCACAAACTCCAATCCAAATACCCTCAAGTATCTGAAATCACTCTCAAAGTTTCAGCAAAAGCTTCAAAACCAGGCTTTAATGGTGTATCTATAGTGTATTTATAGCAAGAGGGTAGAGATGATCAGCATACAACTTGGTCACAAAGTTTCTCCACTTTTTTGTCACTCACGCTCCCAAACACTGAGGGCAAGCCCTCTATTTATAGATTTTTGCCTTCTCACGTCTGAAATATCTGAAAAGGGATAGCTGGCTTGGAGCTCATGCATGAGAAGAGCTTGTGCTGTGAAAATATCTGCTCTCAGTACACATGGTCGGCTGGCCCATATATTGTATGGCCGTCCCATAAAGTGGCTTACTAGCCAATTTTGGTTTGCTGCTCTCTGAGTGGTCAGGCTAGAAAAAAGGGTTTTGGTGAAAATGGGTGCAAGGTTTGGGTTTGAAGCTCAAAAGTGAATTCTTCTTGCTAAGGATTCGAATAATTTGCATAGTGTAACATTTGATCGTCGAGTGTTTGGATTGAAGCACCCAAGTCTTATGGGCGATCAAAAATGGGGTGTTTACACAAACACGTGCCTAAAGATTCTCAGTGATTGTATCCACTGCCCTGTTTTCTATTATAAAAGGTTGATTTCATGAATTGAGATATAACCTGGCATTACATGGTTTTGGAAAGAAATGTAAAATGTTTTGGTACATGGCATGGCATATGCATTCACCTTATAACTTTGTTAAGATTCATAGGCTGTTTTAGAGCATCTCCACTAGGCTTTGGCTTACCCTATGTGGAAAACAACTTTCAGGGATGGTATGCCTCTGCTAAGGACATAGCTTGGGAGGACTTGGAGCTAAGAGCTTCCTTTTGTTATTTGTTGTAATTATTTTGTATAAGCCTAGGCCTTAATTGTATTGAGTTAAAACTCACTTTTGTTGTACCCAAGCATCGTCTTGGAAAGATGTAGCCGTTAAGGAATTTAATTTACTTGTTTAACCTTTATTCTATATCGTTCACTTGCGGCATATGATATAGATTCCAGGTTAGGACTTATGAATGTATAATTGCATATGTCGCCTTTTGTACTAAAACTGATATTAATGGAATATGTTGTTATTTATTAAATATCATGGAATGGTTTATCGTTATTATTTTCATGGCATTACAACTTGGTATCAGAGCTGCCGGGTTTGAATACTTTGGGATCATGGGATGTGATTTTTACCACAATGGGTATCTCGCTAGTTAATATTAGAAGTACACCTGGTATGCTATGTGATAACATGCTTGTGTGACTAAGTGAGTGTGGGATTTAATTTCTAAGATATTGATTGGGTCTACGAGTTTCTAGAAGTCTTGTTAGAAGAGCACTTGATCACTGTTATTTCTAACTGCAACTCTGATAATGTCGCAGGGCGATCATTATCTAAGAAGGAAGTTTGTATGTGTTTATATGACTACGTGCTTATGTGGAGTGAATTATTTGTTGTCCATCGTATTATGATGCCAGTGAATTAGCTTCGAAACATTTGTAAATGTGCTAATCTCTTGTGTTACCTTCATTAGGATGTCAGGACGTGGACGTGGTGGTGGTAGGTGTGGCAAGCCTAGATGGTAGGAGGTGCTGTTATCAAATGATATTCTGGCACAAGAGGAGGGGGTTGGTCAAGCCATTGTGGCTGAGCCAGTTGGTAAGTAGGCCATGGGTGCTTTAGCCCATGAGACGGCCGGAGCTTTGTGGGCATCCATGGACATTCTCAGAGCTGAGAATCAAGTCCAAGCCCATGTTGCTGAGGCAAGGCCGTCTTTTCTAAAGAGGGAGTTCTTCTGGTCCAATCCGGATGAGTTTTTGGAGGATCTAAAGGAGCCACTGAAGATAGATGAGTGGTTAGAGCGGATGAGTGGTTAGAGCAGATGGTGAAGATGTTTGAGATGCTAGGCATTGACGACAATGGGTTAAAAATGACCTTGGCATCCTTCTAGCTGAAGGAAGATGTGGGTCAATGGTGGAAGTATACGCGAGGGTGCATTTGGGTGACATGGGAGGCCTTTGTCAATGGCTTCCAGGATAAGTTTTTTCCTTCCACTGCTAGGGAGAATTTGAAAAAATAGTTCTTGAAGCTCAAGTAGTTGAACACACTCGTAGCCAAGTTTGAGGCTACTTTTACTAGTTTATTGAGGCTTGCACGGAGAAACGCTGTTGCATTAAGTTCGAGAAGAGGTTGAGGACTGGGCTTCTTTTTAAGGTAGAAGGGTCTATGATTAGGGATTAAGGTTTCCATATGGAGGTAGCGGCTCATCTTGAGAGCGTGATTCAGTCGATGGAGGAGTGGATAAGGGGTTCCAGGCAAAGGAGTCAAGAGGTTCAGGGGGAGACTCATGACAATAAGAGACAGAGGGGTTCTACCCCACAGCAGTCCCAAGGAGCACAGTCTGGATCCGCCTTTCTGATATCAAGTTTAGGTTCAGGGAGAGGTAGTTAGGGTGGGATCACTTGCTTTAAGCGTGGCTAGCTGGGCCACAAATCTTCAGTTTGCCCATAGAGAGAAGGAAGGCAACAGTCAGCACCATCTTCAGCTCGTCCTTAGAGCCAGAGTCAGGGGAGAGGGTAGCCGCCTACCTGTTATCATTGTGGGCAGGCAGGGCACTTGGGAGGTTTTGCCTTTAGTCCGGTGGCACGTCTGGTGCATTTGGTTGGAGGTAGACACAAAGCCAGCAACATACCCATTCAGCACAGGCATCGAGGGCCAATCATAGAGCCTCTTTGGCTCGATCAATGTATCAAGCCTATGCTCCGAGGGGTGAGCAGGTAGAGTAGAGGCCCACAGGGTGTGTATATGCTTGCCAGATTTGTTGCCAACACCTTCTATAGTGAGAGATAACTTCTTGTTATGCAATTCTCTTACCAATGTGTTAATTGATACTGGTGCATCTCATTCTTTCATTTCGTCTGCATTCGCATCAGCATTGGCATTAGAATTGGCTCAGTTAACGTCTCCACTCTAGGTAAAGTCACCTGTTAGTGGTGAGGTTGTGTTGGACCAGGGATGTCAGGGTTATGAGATAGAGGTTGTTGGTCGCCGACTTTCTTTTCCTTTTGTGTTGATAGACATGTTGAGTTGTGATGTCATTTTGGACATGGATTGGTGGTCTTCGTACCAGGCCGTTAGAGATTGTTATCGTTAGAGGGTTATGGTGTGCACTTTGAGCAGTGATTGCTTTTATTTTCTAGGGGACTGAGCTAATAGAGTTTTGTCACCAGTGTTTGATTTGCGTGGTCGGGGCGAGCTTAGTCTCTGTCTTGTTACCTTCTTAAGTATTAAGAGCGATGTGGTCCAAGTTGATTTACCGAGGGTAGTTTGTGAATACCCGAACGTCTTTCCTGAAGATCTCACTAGTTTGCCATGCCACCGTGACATTGAGTTCTTCATTGACTTAGTGCCCAGCACGGCACCGATTTCCATGGCACCGTATAGATTTACACCCGCCGAGTTGAGTGAGTTGAAGGTTCAACTCTAAGAATTGTTAGATAAGGGCCTTATCCGCCCTAGTACTTCACCTTGAGGAGCACTGGCTCTCTTTGCCAAGAAGAAGTATAGCACATTGCGACTGTGTATCGATTACTAGAAGTTAAACCGGGTAACTGTCAAGAACAAGTACCCACTACCTCACATAGATGACTTGTTTGACCAATTGAAGGGGTCTTGTTGCTTTTCTAAGATTGACTTGAGGTCAGGTTATCACCAATTTAGAGTGAAAGAGAAGGATATCCAGAAAATGGCATTCTGTACGCGGTGTGGCCATTACGAGTTCTTAGTGATGCATTTTGGGCTAACCAATACACCGACTTTGTTTATAGATTTGATGAATCGAATCTTCCATGAGTTCTTAGACCGTTTTGTGGTTGTCTCTGTTGACGACATCTTAATCTACTCACCCTCTGATAAGGAACACAAGGAACACTTGTGAGTCATACATGAGTTACTTAGAGTCCACCGTTTGTATGCTAAGTTTTGGAAGTGTGAGTTTTGGCTAAAGGAAGTCAAGTTCTTAGACCATGTCATACCCAAGGAAGGGGTGACTGTAGACTCTTCTAAGATAGAGGTAGTGCAAGATTGGGAACAACCTAAGAATGCATTTGAGATCCAGAGTTTCATGGGCTTAGTCGGGTATTACCGATGTTTTGTGAAAGATTTCTCTAGATTAGTTACCATTGACTAGACTGACGAGAAAGGGAATTAAGTTTGTGTGGAGTGAGACTTGTGAGAAATCATTTCAAGAGCTTTAGGTTAGACTTACCACAGCTCCAATATTGATTATTCCGGAGAGGAGTTTAGGCTATTCAGTGTATTGTGATGCGTCTCGGGAAGGTTTGGGTTGTGTGTTGATGCAAGAGGGGAAGGTAGTAGCATATGGCTTACGATAGTTGAAAACACATGAGAGAAACTATCATACTCGCGACCTAGAACTAGCAGCAATGATTTTTCCTGAAGATTTGGAGACATTACTTATATGGTGAGATTTGAGGTATTTTCCGATCACAAGAGCTTGAAGTATCTGTTTTCATAAAAGGATTTGAATCTGAGGTAGATGAGGTCGATGGAGTTTATGGAGGATTATGACTTCGAGTTACACTATCATCCAAGGAAGGCCAATGTAGTGGCTGATGCCTTGAGTAGGAAATCCATTAGCAATGTACCTAGTATTGCCATCCGGGAATGGGAGATGTTGGATGCTATCGGCGATTTGACTTGTATCTTGGCGAGTCTGTTGAGTCGGCAGCTTTGTTTACTATAGTTGCACAACCTGCACTTATAAGCCGAGTTATAAAAGCACAACGACGACGTAAAAACCATCCAGGAGAAGATATCTAGTGGGAAGGTAAAGAAGGGCTTAAACGTGTATTCTGACTAGAGTGTTAGATATCTTGACTGTCTTTTCATGCCACAGCCTTGTAGGGAGGAGGTACTCCAGGAGTTCCATCATTCAGGCCTTGTGGTACACCTAGGAGGCACAAAGATGTACCACAACCTTAGCTACCAGTTTTGGTGGAAGAGGATGAAGAGAGATGTAGCCTTGTTTGTTTCAAGATGCCTTATTTGTCAACAAGTGAAGGCCGAACATTAGAGACCAACGAGTTTGTTGCAACCCTGGCCTATAGCCGAGTGGAAGTGGGAGCGTGTCACGATGGATTTTGTTATAGGTCTTCCGAGGACTCAACGGGGTAATGATGTCGTGTGGGTGATAGTCGATTGGTTAACTAAATCAGCACACTTTGTACTTATGCACACTAGTGACTCGGTAAATTATCTTGCTGACCTTTATATTAGGGACATAGTTTGACTTCATGGGGTCCTTGTGACTATTGTTTCAGATAGAGATCCGCCTTTCACGACACAGTTGTGGCAAAGCCTACAGAATGCCTTGGGCACTAGTTTGACGTTTAGCACCGCCTATCATCCTCAGACTGACGTGCAGTCTGAGCAAACCATTCACATTCTAAGGATATGGTTCAGGATTGTGTTCTTGACTTTAAGGGGTCATGGGAGAGGCACTTACCTCTAGTGGAGTTTGCCTATAACAATAGTTTTCAGTTGAGTACTGGCATGGCACCTTTTGAGGCCTTGTATAGCCAACCGTGTAGATCTCCAATGTATTGGACCGAGGTAGGTGACGTACCTATGTTAGGTCCTGAATTAGTTTGGGAAATGACGGAGAAGGTTATGCTTATCCGTAAGAGGTTGGTTTCGACTCAGAGTCGCTAGAAGAGTTATGCCGACCACAGGGGAAGAGTGTTATCATTTGAGGTAGGAGATTACGTCTTCTTGAAACTATCACCGAGACAGGGTTTGATGAGGTTTGGGAAGAGCGGGAAGTTGTTTCCTAGATTTATTGGGCCTTTTGAGATTCTAGAATGAATTGGGGAGGTAGCTTATCGTTTGGCATTGTCGCCCCAACTTTTCGGGGTTCATGACGTGTTTCATATCTGTATACTTCGGAAGTATAAGCCTAATCATTCACATGTATTGGATTGGACCATGTTAGAGCTAGATGAGGATGCCTCATATGAGAAGAGACCAGTTAGAGTCTTCGATACTCGGGACCAAGTCTTGTGAGGCAAGCCTATTCCATTGGTTAAGATGTTGTAGAGACACCATGGGGTTGAAGAGGTGACTTGGGAGTGTGAGATGGAAGTCTGTGAGAAGTATCTGAACCTTTTTGTTAATGATTGAAACTTGTATTGAAAATCTTATCATGTTGTGAAATGTAAATATTATAAATGTTTTGAAAAGTTAAATTGTAATATGTGGTGTGGAAAGACTTTGTTTGTCATTGTTGCAAGTATGGATGGTCAATGGGTAGATCATTGTTGTAATCAATCTATATATTGTGGTTGTCAAATTGATTTTAAAATTTTCGGAACAAAATTCCTTAAGGGGAGAGGTTATAACGATTCTGGTTTAGACTCGACCCGTTTATTGCTTTGGATTCGGGATTCCTTGCCTTGAATGGTTGTCCACGTCCTTATTCATCTTATTCCTTATTGAGTTTGGTTGTTAGAGTGTTGTTGTTACGTTTGGAACTGGTTCGGAGTTAGTTTTTCAAAAGTGTTGTTGCCCAGATTTTTACTTGTTCGCTCCAACAAACTTTCTTGCGCTCAAGAAGTTTTTGAGATGGCCCAGTATTCTTGCAAGTCTGCAAAACTTCTAGGAGTGTGGTGTTCTTTGCTCGAGCGGTGTTTCTTGTGCTCGAGTGGTCTTGGCTCAAGCAGTCCTTCTTACGCTCGAGCGATCTGCTTCAATTTGTAAACCTTCTGGGAGAGTGTCACTGTGAGCTCAAGCGGTCACCTTGTTCGCTCAAGCGCTTTCACTTATTGTGTCTGGTCGTTCGAGCAGTGTTTTGGTCACTCAAGCAGTATGTGCGTATATTAGTCCGTAAAAGTCAATTTTGGGTCACTTTTTCATCTTTCTCTCTCTAAACATTTGAAAACCCTAGTTCTTTACTCTCTCTCTCTCTCTCTCTAGAACTCATCGTTAAACCTCAAATACACCATCATCTATTGATCTCTATACCTTTGCCCTTTGGAGAAAAAGATAGAGTCCATCGAGTGCTTCATGCTAATCGGAGCAAAGTTCGTTTTCGGCTCCGTCCAACTTCAACCTTTGCTCTCTCTTGTCTTCTAGCTTTGAGGTAGGGATTTCTTCGACCTTTGGTATGGTTTTTAACTTGGTTATTTGCCTTTTTAAAGAATCTAGCGATTTGGGGATTTTGGATAAAACCTAGGGTTTGGTTTTAAAATGGAAAAGAGGGGTTTTCAAATGAGTTCTTGAATATGGTTGTGGGAATGTGTTTATAGTTAAGCTATGTTAAAATGACAAATTTTGATACTTGAAATTGATTTTGGGAAGAAAACTGTTTTTGTTTGAAAACCATGGATATTTGGTTTTGTGAAAGGAAATGGAAATAATATTGAGTTTTGTAAGAACGGAACAATGGTTGTGTTGATGATGATGGTGGAGTTAGATATGTATTATCACTCCTATCTCAGAATTGATGAAATTATATCTTTCATTGGAAATCATCTGTTTTGGGCTATCGATGGAGGATAGCTATAATTATTATAGAAATTGAATGAGGATTAGGTGAATTGAAACTAATTTCTCATCCATTTTGTATTGAGCATTGTTGCATAGTTAAACATTGAAAATATATATTATTTTCAGAAAAGGCGACATATGGTTTATCGTTAAAGCACAAAAGGCGATCTAAATAAGTGTACTTTTTGACTTTTTACGAAAAGATGTACAGAAAAGTAGAGAGGTGATATAACCCAAAAAAGATTAAAAAAAATAAATAAATAAGTGCACTTTTTTTGTTCATGCCAAATAAATCATGTAATGGTTTATCGTTATTATTTTCAGGGTATTACAATCTATTAGTTTTGAATTTTCACCAATTTTTATATGGGCCTTTTATCTAGATCTTCCAAATTGACCTTTTTTCTACTCATTTTTTTGAAGGCCCAAAGTGGCCGCCTTTTCTTTTCAGGCCAAAGACGACCCTGTATGAGAGTTTTTGTACTTTCTATGCATAGATTTTAGGTTTTATTATGTGCAAGTACCATAAAATGGACTTAATTATCATTAAGTCTTGTTGACTCTTTAGATACACCAATAACTCCTCAACAGTCTATATTGCCCTTATTAAATATTTTCTCTTCTCTTTTCTTCTCTCTTGAATATTTAGTAGAGATCTTTTTGCTCTCTCTCATCTCTCTTTCTCACTCACTCTCTCTTTTTCTCTCTCTCTCTCTCTCATCTCTCAACCATTTCTGAAGCTTCACAGCACCACCACACACCACACCTACCGCCACAATCCACTGTTGGTTGTCGCCGCTACCACCACCATTCACTGCTGACCGCCATTGTTACCACTCACCAATCACCTTCAATATCATCGATCTACACTCTATCGCCACTGATCTACCACCACCGTCATCAATCTACACTTTCTCTTCTTCGACTACACTTTACTATCTTTGATTTACACTTTATCTTCTCCAATGTACACTCTACCATTGCCAATTTATACTCTATCATCAAAAAAAATTTGGAAAAACTTCAAAAAAACACAGCAAAATCTGGAAAACCGATTAGAAATGTTTTTGGTTTTCTTTGGATTTGGATTTTAGCATTTTTTTTTTTTTTTTGATTTGTAAGATGATGATTATAATGATGAATGACACACAGATTATTCATGTTACACCTCTCTTTTTTATTATCTTTGTCAATTGCTTGTAAACTAATGTTTTGGAAAAGTGTGTTTTATAACTGAGGATACTATTTTCTATATTTTTTTGTGTGAATGTTTTTTGGAATGAATATGTGAGGAAGTGTGCATGTGTGAGTGTGATAGTGAAAGAGAATAAGTGATTAAATGTTTGATAAATATTGATACAGTAATAAATTTATCACTGCTATGTTTGTAGTGATAAATCTTAATAAATCTATTATGGTGATAAATTTATTAGGCTTACTCATTTTTTATATGCAAGTGTGTGAATGTATTTCTTTGAATGAATAAGGAAGGGATGGTGTATGTATGTAAGTGTGAATATAATACTGAAAGAGAATAAGTGATTAAATGGTTTGATAAATATTGATACAGTGATGAATTTATCATGGTTAAATACCTTTATTTCTTTTCCATTTTTCTTATTAACACCAAATCTGAGGAGGTATAGAAGAATGACATGGTGGAGATGGATATTGATTTTTCTTAAAAAATGGCAGAAAAATTGTCAAAAATTACTACCAAAAAATATCGTTGGAGGTGGTTACCAGTGGTCGAAGGCAATGGGTAGAGGTGGTTGCTGAGGCTGGAGATGATAGGCAAATGTGGTCTCTAGCGGAAGAAGGTGCAATCATGGTAGCATGAATAATGAGGATGAAAAAGGTGAGAAGAGGGCATTCTAGAGATATTGATATGTGAAAAATAGAATAGAACTTATAGATAAATAAGTCTGGTCAACAGGATCGGCTATAAGTGCCCCTAGATTTTACATGTAAATGCTATTTCTTATTACAAATACACTTCTTCATATTTGTTTAAAATATGAATTCCCTCCCTTGTGATTCTTGAAATTATATATATCACTCTTTTCAATTTCTAATTTTATAGCAAATGACTATTTTTATTAACAAATTATTAAGTCAATTAATAGTTTTTAATGATGTCACAAATATATTTTAATTAATAATTCTAGTAATTTTATTGTTGCATAAGAGTAGTTAAGAATTTTATTTTATTTTATTTTTGTGTTCATTTTGTTAAATAAAATTTTTTGAGAATGGGGTATTTTTAATTTCTAGCATCATAGGAAATAATCCATATTTTGAGCAAATCTCAGGAAGTGTATATGTAATTTACCTTTAAGTTTTCAAACAAAATATTTTTAATTTTTAGAGCTATTTATTTATTTTTGGTTTTAGTAAATTTTTTAAAAATATTTTAAGTATTTTTTTTCCTTTTAAAATCCATCTAATATGAACATACTTAAAAATTAAAATTTGACCAAAAAAAATCTTATAAAAGTTCACTAAATACAAAATTATAAAAATTCAATATATTTTAATTTATTTTTATTTACTGATTTTTTTTTTAATATTTTTACAAATGTTTTATTTTCGCAAAATTTAAAAATAAAATAAAATAAACCGCTAGGATTTGACCCTTGCAACAAAATAAATCTAGAATTTTTTATTTTATCAATTTGAACCCTAATCTTTTGAATTTTTTAGTCTAAATCATTTGTCTATTTTTTTAAGCAATACTGCCCCCCTCCCCCGCCCCCCCCAAAACCAAAAAAAATGATATTTTAGTTATTAAGTACAACGAAAAAGTATATTTTAAAGATTTTATGTAAACATACATTGAGTGTAATGAGTAAAATGCTTTTTTTTTTTTTTTTTTTTTTTTTGTGTGCCAATTTTATGTAATGAAAATATGTCAATGATTTAGATTAAAAATTGTTGGGTATACATCCTTATTGGAATATGAGACCCAATTAGTTTATTAAAAGAATTTAATTTGGTTTAGTGTTGGTTATAATATATTTTCAATATATTATATCTAACTTTTGGAGGCTCAATGGGGATTTTATAATTAGTTTGGTAGTAGATAGGGTTTGATAAAAAAGCCCAAAAACCAACAATATTTATATATGTATGGTCTATGTTTCCGTGAGGCTGCTTTAGAACAATTGGAAATTCAATTCAGTGGAATCAAGAATTTGGGTTAGAGTGCTGCGGCAGCTTTAACATTGTTTATGCTTGGATTCCAATTGATGCTTGGAAGTTTATTTGGCGCAGCAGCAGCGTGTGGATTGATTTGGGTTATTTTTTGGGGTTTTCTACAACTCTGTTTTAAAGACTTTTGTTCGTCTATTTGGTGAGATCTTTCCTCTTGATTATTTGTGATTATTTGGAATTGACCTAAGGGTGGTTTTGTGAGACCATTCATGTCTCGTTTGTAATCATTTGGAAACTCTTTGGTTGATAGTGGAATCAGATTTCAATCCTGTAGACGTACCTCACATTGAGGGAACCATGTAAAAATTCTTGTGTCGCTGTTGATTTAATTTTTCTACATTAGTTTTTATCCCATTGATTGATTTGCTTGTGAAAAATCATATATTTTCCTTAACAACTGGTATCAGAGCATACGGTTTATTTGGGTTTATTTATTTGTGTAAATCAATGGAGGGGAATGTGGGTTGTATGTCTAGCTTCAATGGAAGCAATTGGATAACTTGGAAAACTAAAATAGAAGACCTATTATTTTGTAAAGATTTGTATGGGCCTATTGAGGGTAATAGTGACAAACCCCGAGGGTATGAAAGATGATGAATGAAAGAGGCTTAATCGAAAAGCCGTTGTTGTTATCCGTTAATGGATTGATGACAGTGTGTTTCATCATATTGCTACTAAAACTTCAGCACATGATTTATGGAAAAAAATTAGAAAGCCTTTATGACAAAAAATCAGCCACAAAGAAAGCTTTTCTGTTTCATAAGTTAGTTAATTTAAAATATAAAGATGGTAACCCCATTCCAAAACATTTGAATGAAATAAAGAGTATTGTTAACCAACTTCCTTCTATGAAACTTGTTTTTGATGATGAGTTGCAGGCTTTGTTGCTGCTTAGTTCTTTGCCCGAAAGTTGGGAGACTTTGGTTGTGACGGTTAGTAATTCGACGCCCGATGGAATTGTCACAATAAGCCAAGTCACTAGTAGCTTGTTGAATGAACAAACTAGAAAAAAATTAGTAGGTTCTTTTCATTCGGAGGCATTTGTTGTGAGAGGCCGAAGCAAAACAAGGGGGAGGAGTAAGACTTCTCATGGTCATAATCAAAGCCGTGACAAATCAAGAGATGGTTCTTTTTCAAAGAAAGACATTGAGTGCTATTATTGCCATGAAAAAGGGCACATGAAGCGAGAATACCGAAAGCTCAAGAACAAGGAGAAAAGGCATGACAAAAGTGTGGATAAGAAGCAAAAAGACACAACGGTTGTTACTACCAATGATCTCATGGTTGTTTGTGAAGATGATTGTATCAATTTTGTGGGCCAAGAGAGCAATTGGGTAATTGATTCCGGTGCTTCTTTTCATGTGACTTCTCGAGTTGATTTCTTCACTACTGACACCAAAGGAGATTATGGGTGTGTTCGAATAGGTAATGAAGGTTTGTTCAAGATTGTTGGCATGGGTAATGTTTGCTTGGAAACAAATTTAGGCTGCAAGTTGTTGCTTAAAGATGTGAAGCACATTCCCGACATTCGCCTCAATTTGATCTCTACCAGGAAGCTAGATGATGAAGGCTACAACAACAAATTTGGTGATGGAATATGGAAGCTCACAAAGGGTTCTTTGATGGCTAAGTGCAAAAAGACTCATACACTTTATTCGATGCAAGGAAAAATTTGTAAAGTTGTTGTCAATGCACTTGAAGATAATACTTCTACTAAATTATGGCACAAGCAGCTTGGGTGCATGAATGAAAAGGGGTTGCAAGTTTTGTTTAAGAAAGAACTTCTACCTGGTTTCAAAAGTACACATCTTAAAATTTGTGTTCATTGCTTCTCGGGTAAACAACATAGAGTTTCTTTTCATAAAAATGTTGCTTCTAGAAAAGAAAATGTTTTGGAGTTGATTCATTCGGATGTTTGTGGTCCTTTAAAAGTTAGAACACATAGTGGTGCACTTTATTTTGTTACTTTCATTGATGATTATTCAAGGAAAGTTTGGGTTTTTGCACTAAAAACTAAAGATCAAGTTCTAGATGTATTTAAGCATTTTCAGGCCATGGTTGAAAGAGAAATAGGGCAGAAATTGAAGTGCATCCAAACAAACAATGGTGGTGAATACATTGGGCCTTTTGATGAGTATTGTCGCAACCAAGGTATTCGGTACCAAAAGACAGTTAAGAAGACTCCATGACAAAATGGCGTTACCGATAGGATGAACCGCACTATTGTGGAAAGGAAAAGGTGTCTACTTTCACATGCTAAATTGCCAAGATCTTTTTGGGGTGAGACAATGAGGACAGCGGTTGATATGATCAATTTGTTTCCCTCCTATCCTTTGAATGGTGGTGTTCCTAAAAGAGTTTGGACCGGCAAAAATGTATCTTATGAGCACTTAAGAGTATTTGGTTGCCGAGCTTTTGTTCACAGTCTAAAAGATGAAAGGTCCAAGCTTGATAATAAGTCAAGACAATGTATTTTTCTTTGCTATGGGCATGATGAATTTGGTTGTAGATTGTGGGATCCGGTCGACAAGAAAGTTATTCGAAGCCGTGATGTTGTGTTTCTTGAAGACCAAACAATTGAATACTTTGGCAAAAGTGATCAGCCGGAGCCAAAAACTAGTGATCTCATTGGCATGGTTCCATCTCCTTCATCTTTAGTTGATAATGAAAATAGGGGAGATGTGCAGCCTTTTATTGAAGATGTGGAGGATGATGCAAATCCTAATGAAGTTGAGCCCGAAATTAAGGACGAGCATCCAATTCAAGAACCGCCACCATAAGTTGAGTTGAGGAAATCTACAAGGGATGGCAACCTTCGAAAAAGTATCCTCCCAATGAATTTGTGTTGATATCTGATCAAGGGGAGACCAAGAGCTACCAAGAAGCAATTGAGCATGCAAAGAAATGTGATTGGAAAAAGGCCATGGAAGATGAGATGAATTCCTTGCTTAAAAACCGCACTTATGATTTGGTGAAGTTGCCTAAGGAGAGGAAAATTCTGAAAAATAAGTGGGTTTTCAAATTGAAGAATGATGGCAAAAATCTAAGGTACAATGCACACCTTGTTGTGAAAGGCTTTTGGCAAAAGAAAGGTTTTGACTTTGATGAAATTTTCTCGCCAGCTGTGAAGATGTCTTCTATTCAGGTTGTACTTGGCATGGCTGCAAGTATGAACCTTGAAGTTGAACAACTTGATGTGAAGACCGCATTTCTTCATGGTGATCTTGAAGAAGAAATTTATATGGGGTAACTGGAGGGTTTTGTGGAAAAATGGAAAAAGAAATTTGTTTGTAAATTGAAGTTTATATGGCCTCAAGCAAGCGTTGCGGCAATGGTACAAAAAATTTGACTCTTTCATGATGAATAATGATTTTTCTAAAACCACTTCGAATCATTGTGTATTTGTGAAAAAAATTTCGGATGGCAAATTTATTATTCTTTTGCTGTATGTTGATGACATGTTGATTGTGGGTCAAGATTATACTATGATTAACAGGTTGAAATTGAAGTTGAGTAAGTCTTTTCCTATGAAAGATTTGGGGCCAGCAAAGCAAATACTTGGTATGAAAATTGTTCATGCTCGCAAAAAAAGGCTGATTTGGTTGTCTCAAGAAAACTACATTGAGAAAGTGCTTGAGAGGTTCAACATGAATAAAGCAAAGCCGGTTGGCTGTCCACTTGAGGGTCACTTCAAGCTTCGTCCGAATCAATATCCTACAAGTGAGAAAGATAAGGAAGAGATGCTAAAATTCCTTATGCTTCAGCGGTTGGTTTTTTGATGTACGCCATGGTTTGTACAAGGCCAAATATTACTCACTCTGTTGGTGTGGTGAGTCGTTTTCTCTCTAATCCAGGTAAAGAACATTCGACAGTGGTAAAATGGATTCTAAGGTATCTTTGAGGGACTTCGAAGGTGTGTTTGTGTTTTGGAGATGGTAAACCGATGCTTGATGGGTTCACGAATTCTGACATGGTCGGTGATGTTGATTCTAGGAAATCTACTTTGGGGTATGTGATGACATTTGCAAGGGGAGCTATGGCATTGCAATCTAAATTTTAAAAAAAAAAATGTGTTGCTCTCTCAACTACTGAAGTTGAATTTATTGCCATTACGAAAGCTTGCAAAGAAGAGCTATGGTTAAAGAAATTTTTGCAAGAGTTGGGTTTGAAGCAAGAAATGTATGTGTTTTATTGTGATAGTCAAAGTGTTATTCATTTGAGTAAAAATTTTACTTTTCATTCGAGATCAAAATACATTGATGTGAGATACCATTGGATTTGTGATGTGTTGGATTTGAAATTGTTACAACTCGAAAAGGTTCACACGGATGATAATATTTCGGATATGTTGACTAAGACTCTGTCGAGGGACAAACATTTGAAGTTTTGAACTTTGGCGGGTATGGTTGATGTTTGCACCTAAGTCGGTAGGGGGAGAATTGTTGGGTATACCTCCTTACTGGAGTATGGGACCCAATTGGTTTATTAAAAGAATTTAATTTGGTTTGGTATTGATTATAATATATTTTTAATATATTATATTTAACTTTTGGAGGCCCAATGGGTATTTTACAATCAGCTTGATAGTAGCTAGGGTTTGATAAAAAGCCCAAGAACCAACAATATTTATATATATGTATGGTTTATGTTTCCGTGAGGCTGCTTTAGAACAATTGGAAATTCAATTTGGTGGAATCAAGAATTTGGGTTAGAGTGTTGCGGTAGCTATAACATTATTTATGCTTGGATTCCAATTGATGCTTGGAAGTTTATTTGGCGCAACGGTAGCATGTGGATTGATTTGGGTTATTATTTTGGGTCTTCTACAACTCTGTTTTGAAGACTTTTGTTCGTCTATTTGGTGAGGTCTTTCCTCTTGATTATTTGTGATTATTTAGAATTCATCTAAGGGTGGTTTTGTGAGACCATTCGTGTCTCATTTGTAATCGTTTGGAAACTCTTTGGTTGATAGTGGATTCGGATTTCAATCACGTGGACGTACCTCACATTGATGGAACCACGTAAAAATTCTTGTGTCACTGTTGATTTAATTTTTCCGCATTAGTTTTTATTCCAATGATTGATTTACTTGTGGGAAATCATATATTTTCCCTAACAAAAATAAATAAAAACAATAAGATTTAAATTGAAAAAGTTTAAAACTTAGGGCTTATTTCGTTATAAGAGTCAAACCATAGAGCTTTTTGTTAAAATAAAAATATGTTTAAAATTTTACAAATAAAAAAAATCGGCGTAATGCACTTGTAAGAGATAACGACGGTGGTACACACCCCAAACCATAGAATTTTGTAAGAAACAAACCTTATGGAGTGTTAGATTTTTTTTTTTGAATGAGTTTTAAATAAAATGGTAATTTTGTTTAAATATTCATCAATGAGAAGAATGATTCCAATGAGAGGTCAAGGAATACCCGTTTTATGCCTGCCCAAATCATTCAAGTGAACTAAATTAATTACTATATCTTTGCTCTTTTATTTTTTCTTTATTTATGTAATATCATATGTTTGTTCGTTTGATTTCATCAATAAAGTTTCTTTCTTTACTAATAAAAAAAAAATTACTATCTAGAAAACAAGTTCATCGCATTTTGAGCTTGACAAGAAACTTTTACACCAAATGTTGGATGGATTCATCATTCTATTTTTTTTTTTTTCACACTATATCTAGGAGTGCAAATTTGGCCCACCAGCCTACGGCACACCTGAAGCCTGCCCATGGCCTGACTTGTCTAGGCCCAACCAGGCCTAAGCCCAACCTGAGATGTTGGGCATGGGCCTAGGCTGTATGTTTTGAGGCCCGATTTGGCTCGTGAACTTGGCCCGACGGTCCGACACGAAACCTATTCCAAGGGCCGCCCTACATAGCCCATCCAGGGTCCAATGTCATTTTCAAGTTATTTTTGTGGAAATTTTTTTTAAAAAAAAAGTAAAAAAATCGTTAGGCCAGGCCCAAACCCAAGCCCAGGCCCAGGCCCAGGCCCACGACCCGATTTTGAGTGGGCTTGGACCTAGGCCAAAATTTTTCCTACGTGGGCTAGCCCGGCCTGATAATTAGTGAGATCCCGCGAGGCCCAACCGTAGGCCAGCTCGAGCTCGAACCCAAGTGGGTTGGGCTGGGCTAAATTTACACCCCTAACTACGTATCATAGTAAACTAAACCATGCTAACCTTCTCAAAAGAAAACAACAAAGTACATCAATTACTACACATAATTATTTATGAAGGAATAAATGAGCACTTCGTTCAATTACAAAAGATACAGTGACATTTTAAAATAAACTTACAAAAGGTGTACCAAATATCATCAAGAAACTAGAAATAAGCAATTCTCTAACGCATCTTGAATAGTAAAGGACCCACCACAACCCAAAAACCAACAACAAATCCAAGTGCCAATATTGCGTAGAACCACACTTCTGGCAATCCCTCTTCTCCAATGCCTCCATGTCCAACTTTAGGTGCTGCCTTGTTTGTGCCGCAGTTTGGGAGTGGAGGTCCACAAAGTTTGTTGCCAACAAAGCTGGAATTCTCTAAGCTTTGAAGCTGAGTACTTAATGGAATTCGTCCTATCAAATTATTATAAGACAAATTCAAGTGACTCAAAAATGTCAAACTTGACATGCTCGAAGGAATTTCACCACAAAGTTGGTTTCGAGATAAATCCAAGGATTCAAGTTGTTCCATGTCACCAATATTCTTTGGGATCTCTCCAGTAAAATGATTTCCAGACAGATTCAATGAATGCAATCTTACTAATCTAGTTAGTTCCTTGGGGATCTCTCCAGATAAATTGTTTTTTGAAAGATCCATGCTTGTAACAAATTTGAGGGTGGTGCTATATTCAACCTCTCTTCCTTTGGTCACAATAAATGCATCTTCTTTAGCTTCTGATGTAGGAATCAATGCATAATAAGGAAAGAGATTGCTTGAATTTTGTTTTTCAGCCATGGCTGTGAAATTGTAGAAACATTTTGGCACAACTGTTGAGAGATTATTCTGTGCAAGGTCCAAGATTTGAAGAGAACTTAGAAGACATAGTTCATATGGAATGCCACCTTGAAACTTATTTGAACGAAGGCTAAGAACTATCAATTTCAAAAATGAAGTCCCCATCCAAGTAGGTATGCTTCCAATAAATTTATTTTCACCAAGATCAATGAGCACTAAGTTTGTACAATGTTTTAGAGATTGTGGTAGCTTTCCTGAAAGGTTGTTATATCGCAAGTGCAATGATTCGAGGGAAGCTAAATGTCCAATAGACGGTGGAATCGTACCCATCAATTTGTTATTTTCTAATTTTAAGACTCGCAAATATTGCCAATGCTGCCAACAATTAGGAATTCTTCCAGACAAATAATTGTTTCCAAGATTAAGAACAATCAGCCAATTTTGTTTCCTCATCTTACCACATAAAGCATGGTAAACAGATCCCAAAAAAGAATTATTTGAAAGATCTAACCATTTCAGAGTAGAGGAGATGAATGGTAACATACCCTTGAAGTTATTGAAACTCAAGTCAATCGCATAAGCATTAATGAGAACTTCAAATTTGCTTGAAATCTCTCCATGAATTTGGTTACGAGAGAGATTTAATTTCAAAAGGTTGGAAATTTTTGGCCAAAACCATTGCGGAATGGAATCAGAAATCCCTGTGTTGGCTATGTCCAATGTTTGTAATTGTCCTTGGTATTGAAGCCAAGCTGGAAATTGCGGCCCCAATTGCCAAGAGGCCAACATCAAATCTCTAACTTGAAAAGTGGGGATCCAACCATCACGCACTTTCAAAGTTAAATTGTTCCCACTACCATCTAGGTAACTTAATCTTGTGAGATTGGCAAAGTGAATCTCAGTGACAGCTCCCTTCATCGAATTATGAGATACATCTAAATAGTTTAACATCACAAGTTGCCCAAGACTTTCATGAAGAGTTCCATTCAAATGATTATATGAAAGATCTAGGTAAGTTAATCTTGTACAATTGGCAAAGTGAATGTCAAAGCCAACACCCTCAATCAAATTATGAGATGCATCTAAAGTTTCTAACTTTGGAAGTTGCCCAAGACTTTTAGGAAGAATTCCAGTCAAATGATTGTAGGAAACACATAACCATGTCAAGGATGACAATCTTTTGATCGACTTCGGAATGGGACCAAAAATGGAGTTGTTTTGAAGAGAAAGGATGGCCAGATTTTTGAATTGGTCAAGTTCATTTGGCAATTCACCACCAAGATAATTGCTTGCTAATGACATTGACTCCAATCCATCTAACATGCATTGGGAGAAATTTTTGAAAACTTCAGCTACCTCTCCGCTAAATTTGTTATATGATAAATCAATTATCTTCAACTTGCATAGTTTTCCCAATGATGTTGCTATTTTCCCCTCGAGTTGATTGTGTGACATGTCAAGGCTAATGAGGGAAGTCAAGTTTCCTATGCCTCCTGAGATTACACCTTGCAAGAGATTGTTCGCGAGAATGACTGACTCGAGATGGCTAAGCCTAGACAACCCATTCAGCAACGAAGTGAAAAAATTGTTAGACAAGTCAAGGCGAATGAGGGAAGTCAAGTTTCCTATGGCTCCTGAGATTACACCTTGCAAGAGATTGTCCCTGAGAATGATCGACTCGAGACGACTAAGACTAGTCATGTTTAGAAGGCGAATTGGAATTGGTCCCTCAAACTTATTGAAGCCCAAGTCTAGAGAAACGAGGTCTCTGAGACTAAACAACCCCTTGGGCAATGATGAATTCAGATTATTTTCAATAGCATAAAACTCTTTGAGAGAAGTCATGTTTTGAATACCATTGGGAACCGGGCCATAAAAGTGACAAAAACTGATATCTAGGGAAACTAGATGATTCAAACTAAAAATCCACTTAGGTATAGACGATGCAAAATTGTTATTAGAAAGGCGGAGGATATGTAATGATGTAAAGTTAGCAGTAGTTGAAGGAGAAGAATATTTGAGATCACAACCATCTAAGTATAATTCTACCAAAGAAGGAAGCGTGCTTATCACCTCTACCCAATCCACTGCTTTGCTAAGGTTTACCAATGACATATCAAGGTGTTGTAATGAAAGAAGACTTGAAACCCAGTTTAAATTATCACCACGTAACTGTAGTTCAGTTTTTAAAAAAGTACCTTGAAGACCAAGATAACGCATCATGGTGAGATTTCCTAGTTGATGAGGAATGGCTCCGCTGAATCCGGCACAAGACAGGTCGAGATACCTCAAACTTCCAATAGAGCCAATGAAGCTAGGAATGCGAATCCCTCCAAAAGAATTCCTGCTCAAGTCCAGGTGATGAAGGTGCTTCAAATCGAGCAAAGAAGGATTTATTTTCCCACTAAAATAATAAGGAAGGTGGATCTCATGGACATGGCCAGTTAACTTGTCGCAGACAACTCCGGACCATTGACAGCAGTCGTCACCAGCCCAAGAGGACAACTGGTTTGAAGGGTCTTTAAGATCTTGCTTGAATTGTAGAAGGGCTTGCTTTTCAATTTTGGAGCAAACAATTTTGGAGTTTCCACTGCAAGAGCAATTATGAAATGTTGCAAAGGTGAGAAAGCAAAGGTAAAAAACAATTGCTGCAATTCTCATGGATGATGAACCCATGATAAACATGCAACACAGCACAATTTGGTAATCGGTATATTTGTGACTCGGCATCTAATGTTATTAGCTCTATATATAGTGCTTTTTTTCCTGGTCCAGACCTGGACTGGTCAATGTGAGGAGATACTTTAAATGACTTTTGTGCAACATAATCAAGACACAATTTCTTATAATATTTTCAATTTGAATTGTTTTGATTTAATGCAATTTTTCATAATATTTTAAATTATTTTACTTTTAAAGTGTATTTAGGTTATATGCATTTAAAAAAAAATTATTTAATATTTTAAAAAAAAATACTAGAAACAAAAAATAAAATATGTAAATTTCAGAAAACTACTCCAAACCAGACAAAGTTAAGGGTTCATCTAACAAACTCTAATGCAATTCATGTTATTCTTCCTCTTGACGTGAAATTAACGCCAATATTAGCTTTCTCTAATGTGTTTCAAAAATTTATTTCATATGCCGATCACAACTATATCCACTATTTTTTAATTTAGATATTAGCTTCTTCTAATGCATTTCAAAAAATTATTTCATATGCCGATCACACCTATACCCACTATTTTTTAATTTAGTGTATTGTGGTGGTGTTAAAAAATATCGGTCAAATTGTAAATCCATTTGAACTAGTTCAAATAGTATGATTTTGTTCTAAATTTTTAGGGGACGGTTTAATCATACTTCCAATAAAATTAGAAATAGTTAATTACGTTTTTGTTGACAAATTGAGACTCAAAAGAATCCAAAAAAGTGAATTAAATAGCTTCATGTTTTTGTTAATTTTAACAAGCACATGGTTATTCATAAGGTTTTTACTCTTCTTCTTATTAACGTCTTCGGACCTCAATCTCATTCCGATGTCAATAAGGCTTTGATAATCATATTACAAATTATTTTATTCCTAAGATATACCTGCACAGTTTTTTTCTTTTCACTATTTATCTAACTTTCACTGCAACAAAATGCACCTTCAGCGACCAAAATTAGCGACTAAACAAGATTTGGTCACAAAAAGTTGTGGAATTGGCGACCAAAAATTTTTTTAGTTGGCAAAAGTAAAATATTTAGTTACTAATTTTTTTTAGTCGGGGTACATTGGTTATTGGCGACTAAAAAAAATTAAGTAGCTAAAACTACCAGAATTGGTGACCAAAAAGAAATTTAGTCGCCGTATATTGAGTTTTGGCTACTAAAACTGTTTAGTCACTGAATGAAAAATAAAAATTTAATTTTTACCTTTGGCAACCAAAATTTTGGTAGCCAAAAGTTTATTTTCAGCGACAAAAAAGAAATTTAGTCGCCGTATATTGAGTTTTGGCTACTAAAACCATTTAGTCGCCAAATGAAAAACAAAAAATTATTTTTTACTTTTGGTGACCAAAATTTTGGTAGCCAAAAGTTTATTTTCAGAGACAAAAAATAAATTTTTGGCTACTAAACTTTTAGTCGCCAATTGTAAAAAGGAAACTTTTGGCTACAAAATTTAGTCGCCAATTCTCAAAAGTGAAACTTTTAGCTACCAAATAGTTAATCGCCAAACATAAATGCTCAATTGGCTACTAAATAATTTAGCCGCTAAAAGTAAAAAATATATATATTTAATTATTTTTAAAAAATATATGGCGACTAAAGTTTTAGTCGCCGATAGGCCACTTATAGCTACCAAAAAAATTTTAGTCGCCAATTGTTTTCCCCGACGAACTATTGGCGACCAAATATATTAGTTGCCAAAAGTAATTGGCGACTAAAATAAGGCTTTTGGTGACTAAAATTTTAGTTGCCGAAAGTGAAATTTCTTGTAGTGTTTGCACTTGTTATATTATTGAAAATCTTAGGCCAAGTTTGGCAACTCAAAAATAATCCATTTTTTTATCTTTTTTTCATCACATCACATCTCTACTTTTCTGCATATCTTTTCATAAAAAGACAAAAAGTGAACTTATTTAGGTCATCCCAAACAATATGTTAGTTTCATAGAAATTAATATGTAATATGAAGAATTTTTTTTTTTTTAAATCTTCACACATTTTATAAAATGTAATTTGGAGAATATTCGAAAATTTTAAGTATGTTTATGAAATTTTTGGAATGGTTGTATAGGAATTAATATTTATTAAATTACATATTCTATATATAGTGATGAAGTTCTTAATTTAGAGTTGTGGAACTTAACAGAAACTGAATAATTTTTGGTGGTTTCAATTTTGATTCATTTTTAAAGTTTCACGGTTTAGTTTGATTCATAAATTTAGAGAATATAATAACAACTAATTTGATTGTTAATTTACCTCAAAATCAAACTAAATTTATCCAACAACACCCGTATTGTTGCCCTTCTCATGAATGAAACCATGATCATGTACTACAACTTTCAATCTATGTTTGGGAATTTAGAATTTTGATTAAAAAAGCAAAAAGTTAATACGAAAAGAAAAATGCTTTACAGCTCTAATTCTTGAGCTCTAAAAAGTTGGCAGTGGGTCCCACCTACTGTGATGTGTTGTTTTGGCTTTGTTTTGTTTTGTTGTTTTTTTTTTCCCTTGTTATGTCATTAGTGTTACATTAGAGCACCAAAATTCATGCTCTTAATCACTGCTGATACGAAAATTAACTAATTCTTTTTACTTTTTAACATATTTTTTTTTGGGTAAAAAATCAAAATATTATTTAAAAAGTCAGTTTCAAACGGGTGATTTTGCATTTGTGATCCAATAGATATTTTAAGTGACTTTTTTGCAACAACCAAAATTGACTTGACTTGGGATGTGTTGAATGAATGTAAGGGGAATAAAAATAAAGAAATTTGCATGAGATCAAATACAATTAAAAAATAAATAAAATTAGTGGAAGGTCTTATTTAAAGAACTTGTCTCATCATAAATTTTATAAAAATATAAGGACTAATCAACTAACAAAATAAGTTAAAATATCGAATCAATTATATATTGAGATTTAATTATATTTCAATTTCAAAATTTAAAACAAAAATGAAAGAAATTTTTGTCAAATTTATTTATTACATGCTCATGAAATACTTCTTTCGGAAATGCTTATATGAGAAATTTTATTCAATTAGTAATGTAACAAAATTACTTCAATTTTTTTGATGCATACCCGCCACCCCTAAGACAATTTTTAATTTCACTCTTGGTTAGATAATTCAAGATTAGGATGACTCATTAAATGTGATCTGTAATTCGTAAGTTTTCAAAAACACTACATGATCAAAGCTTCTCGCTTGGAAATTTGACTATTTTAATTGGGTTTTTTTTTATTTTTTTGAATCTTTTTAGCCTTGGTTAAAAAAGTTATGTTTTGTAGTTAACTTTTTTTTTTTTTTTGGTTGTTGATTTAATGATTGTGAGAAAAAAGACTAAAATGATTGTGATTTAGATGTGATATTTTGTCTTATTAACTATTTTAATTTATTTTATTTTTATTAATTAATTTAACTAAAAAAGCCACCAACCCAATATTCTAATAATTTTTAAATAAATTCTAAACAAAACCATTCGCATAGTTTGGTTTCAATTTTATGAATTCAATTTTTGAAAAATTGAATTTTTGTTTTTTGTGTTTTTTTATTTTTAGTGAATATTTTTAAAATTTTAAGCAATTTTATTTATTTATTTAGATGCACTTTACTTAGATATATCTAAATAGTAAAATATTTTAAAAAATTAATAAATGCACAAAAATATAAAAAAATATATTGAATTTTCGTATGTTTTTTTTTTTTTTATAGTTTTGGTATGTAGTGAATTTTTTAAAGATTTCTTTCACAAATATTATAGTTTTTAAGTGTATTTATGTTAAGTGTGTCAAAAAATTAAAAGAAAATTGCTTAAAATATTAAAAAAATTTAGTAAAAATAAAAAAAATACGAAAAATGAAGAAATAAAATTTTTTGAAAAATGGGACCACCATTTCTAGAATAGCTCAGTCAAGAGTCAAGAAGAAAATTATGATGGTATGGAGTATCTTTTTATTTTTTTATTTTTTGAACCAGTGGCAGAGAGTATATGAAGCGTGATCTACACGTATTAGGAAGATGACAACCATTTCCTCAAACATATGTGTTTCATTTCATGGGAAATTCTATGGTACAGTGTATCATATATATTTTTTATTACGATTTTTATGTTTATGATTAAGATTTACTATGTTATTAGTTATGACACATTATAATATTATTTTAGTTATAATTCAAGAGTTGTTTGGTTACATCTCATGTGATATTTAGTTATAATTCAATTTTTTTTAATTAGTTATGACTCCTATAATATTGAGTTATGGTGATAATCAAACTTACAATGATATAACTTGCACAAAAGTGTGTATCATAGCATTACTCGTTCATACATACATATATATATATATATATTAGGAGTGCTCACGGATCGGTTTTGACGGTTCAATTTGCGGTTTGAACGCGCCTGCATGTCGGCAGTTTGAGAAAGGTTGAACCCGTAACCGCCCGTAGTGCGGATTGCCGTTTGTGCGGAAATGATTCGCGAATATATGGGCGGTTTGCGGATTGGGCTTTTCGTTTTAAAATTTATTATTGGACTTATTTTTTCCCCTTTTTTAAATATTCTTTTGGGCCTTTTTCTCCCATTTTTTAAATATTATTTTGGGTCATAAAATCACATATTTCTTATCACGAAATCATTATTTTCCAAATGATTTATCCCACATAAATTACAGTCTATCTATTCAATTTACTTCCAGAAAAAAACAGACCATAAACACTAGTCAGGATCAGTCAATTGACTCATATTCACTTTGAACAAAAGGTATAAGCTAAACAAAACCCATAGTTTAAAAAGATATGTTTTGGATGAGAGTTGACCTTTTTTTTTTTTTTTTTTTTTTTTTTTTTTGGTAGTTGATTTAATGATTGTGAGGGGAAAAAAAAAGGTCAAAAATGATTATAATTTAGATGTGATATTTTATCTTATTAACTATTTTAATTTATTTTATTTTTATTAATTATTTTAACTAAAAAAGCCACCAACCCAACTTTCTAATAATTTTTAAATAAACTCTGAACATAGCCATTCGCATAGTTTGGTTTCAATTTTTTGAAAATTGAATTCTTAATTTTTCATTTTTTTTTTATTTTTAGTAAATATTTTTAAACTTTTAGGCAATTTGTTTACTTTTGTAGATCTATCTTACTTAGATGTATCTAAATAGTAAAATATTTTTAAAAATTAACAAATACACAAAAATACATAAAATGTACTAAATTTTTATATTTTTTGTATTTTTGGTAGTTAGGGAATTTTTTTAAAAAAAAATTCACAAATATTATATTTTTTAAGTATATTTATGATAGATGTGTTTAAAAATTAAAAACATTGTATAAAATATTAAAAATATTTAATGAAAACAAAAAAAAAATACAAAAAACAAAGAAGATTTTCTAAAAAGTGGGACCACCATTTCTATTATAGCACGGTCAAGAGTCAAGAAGACAATTGTGATGGTAGGTAGCATTTTTTTTTATTCTTGTATTTTTTGAACCAGTAGCAGGGAGTATATAAAGCGTGGTCTAGACGCATTAGGAAGATGACAACCATTTCGTCAAACATGCGTTTCATTTCATGGGAAATTCTATGCTACAGTGAAGATGACAACCATTTCGTCAAACATGCGTTTCATTTCATGGGAAATTCTATGCTACAGTGAAGATGACAACCATTTCGTCAAACATGTGTTTCATTTCATGGGAAATTTTATGGTACAGTGTATCATATATATTTTTAATTATAATTTTTATGTTTATGATTAAGATTTATTGTGTTAGTTATGACACATTATAATATTGGTTATAATATCATTTCAGTTATAATTCTAGAGTTGTTGGGATACACCTCATGTGATATTTAATTATAATTCAATTTTTATTAATTAGTTATGACTCTTATAGTATTGAGTTATGTCATTTGTGATAATCAAACTTACAATGATATAACTTGCACAAAAGTGTGTGTATTATAGCATTACTCATTCATACATACATATATATATATATATATTAGGAGTGCTCGCGGATCGGTTTTGACGGTTCGATTTGCGGTTCAAACCGGCCTGCATGTCTGCGGTTTGAGGAAAGTTGAACCTGCAACCGCCCGCAGTGTGGATTGCGGTTTGTGCGGAAATGATTCGCGAATATGTGGGCGGTTTGCGGATTGGGCTTTTCGTTTAAAAATTTATTTTTGGACTTAATTTTTCCCATTTTTTAAATGTTCTTTTTAGGCATTTTTCCCCCATTTTTTTGAATATTATTTTGGGTCATTAAATCACATATTTCTTATCACGAAATCATTATTTTCCAAATGATTTATCCCACATAAATTACAACATATCTATTTAATTTACTTCCAGAAAGAAACATACCCTAAATACAAGTCAGGATCAGTCAATTGACTCATATTCATTTTGAACAAAATGTATAAGCTAAACAAAACCCATAGTTAAAAAAGTTCGGTTTTGGATGATAGTTGACCTTTTTCTTTTTCGTTGATTTAATGATTGTGAGAAGAAAAACAAAGAGTTAAAATAATTATAATTTAGATGTGATAATTTATCTTATTAACCATTTTAATTTATTTTATTTTTATTAATTATTTTAACTAAAAAAGCCACCAACCCAACTTTCTAATAATTTTTAAATAAATTCTAAACATAACCATTCGCATAGTTTGGTTTCAATTTTCTGACAATTGAATTTTTTATTTTTCATTTTTTTTTTGTTTTTAGTAAATATTTTTAAAATTTTAGGCAATTTTTTTACTTTTTTAGGTCCATATTACTTTGATATATCTAAATAGTAAAATATTTTAAAAAATTAATAAATACACAAAAATATGAAAAATATATTGAATTTTTATATTTTTTGTATTTTTCGTAGTTAGGGAATTTTTTAAAGATTTTTTTCACAAATATTATATTTTTTAAGTATATTTATGTTACATGTGTCTAAAAATTAAAAACATTACCTAAAATATTAAAAATATTTAGTGAAAAAAAAAAGAAGCAAATACGAAAAACAGAGAGATTTTCCAAAAAGTGGGACCACCATTTCTAGAATAGCTCAGTCAAGAGTCAAGAAGACAATTGTGATGGTAGGGAGTATTTTTTTTATTCTTGTATTTTTTGAACCAGTGGCAGGGAGTATATGAAGCGTGGTCAAGATGCATTAGGAAGATGACAACCATTTCGTCAAACGTGTGTTTCATTTCATGGGAAATTCTATAGTACAATGTATCATTTATAATTTTAATTATAATTTTTATGTTTATGAAGATTTATTGTGTTATTAGTTATGGCACATTATAATATGGGTTATAATATTATTTCAGTTATAATTCTAGAGTTGTTTGGTTACACCTCATATGATATTTAATTATAATTTAATTTTTGTTAATTAATTATGACTCTTATAGTATTGAGTTATATCATTTGTGATAATCAAACTTACAATGATATAACTTGCACGAAAGCGTGTGTATCATAGCATTACTCCTTCATACATACATATATATATATATATATATATATTAGGGGTGCTCGCAGATCGGTTTTGACGGTTCGGTTTGCGGTTTGGACCCGCCCACATGTTTGCGGTTTGAGGAAACTTGAATCCGTAACTGCTCACAGTGGAGATTGCGGTTTGTACGGATAGGGTTCACGAATGTACAGGTGGCTTGCGGATTGGGCTTTTCGTTTAAAAATTTATTTTTGGACTTATTTTTTCCCATTTTTTAAATATTCATTTTGGGCATTTTCCCCCCATTTTTAAAATATTATATTTAGTCATAAAATCAGATATTTCTTATCATGAAATCATTATTTTCCAAATGATTTATCCTAAATAAATTACAGCCTATCTATTCAATTTACTTCCAGAAAGAAATAAACCATAAGCACAAGCCAGGATTAGTCAGTTAACTCATATTTACTTTGCACAAAAGGTATAAGTTAAACAAAACTCATAGTTGTTTAATAAAAATGGAACAAACATCTCTTCTAAAAATTAATTTTAGGGTTTGCCAAACTAGCGAAAAACAAGAAGCATAACCGTGAATAAGCATTTTTACTCATTTTATTACAAGTTACTATTATTTGTTGGGTTGCCACACTTGCATTGCAAAACAAGGTGCAAAACATTTGTTTACTTCAGCCTTCTCACGTTCTTTTGGATGATGATTATACCCACGATAAGCGATCGATTTAGATTGTCAATTGTCGAATTAAACGATTAAGGAATAAGGACATTCTGTTGGCAAAGGTGGATTGGCAACAACACGGTGCAACTTATGCAACTTGGGAAAGGGAGGATAATATGATGAAACGATATCCTGAATTATTTCCATTGAACCATGTGTTCTTCTCAGAAAAATGTAACTTAAGTTTGGAGGACCAAACTTCTTCAACAAGAGAAGACTGTAATAACCCCATACGTAATATGTTGTTAATTGCTAATTTTGAATATTACTTAAGTGCTTAGTGTGAATTTCCATGCTAATTGTGTGATTAATATGATTATTGGCTTCATATCTGTTATATGTAGGAATATCTGTTGTGATTTCTGATAGAATCTGAAAATTGAAAGCCTTAACAGCGCCAGAACACAAAATTGACTAGTTCAATAGACTAAATGGAATATTTAGAATCTTATGATGAATTTAATTACAATTTGATTCAGATCAAAATAATTATAATAAATTAATTAGACTTGATTAGAATTAATTAGCCTAAACTAGATTAATTAGCATAATATAATCTAACTATATAGAAATGTCATATAGGCTTAGCAAGTTCATTTTTCTTGAACTCATTGAGCAAAATTTGTAGAGAGGGAGTGAGAACAACAACTATAGAGAAAGAAGAAGAGAAATTGAGAAGAATGAAGGAGCACTATAAGAAAATACACTTTTGGCGACCACTTTTGGGGACTATAAATATTTTGGTCACCAAAAGTTGTGGAATTGGCGACCAAAAATTATGTTAATTGGCAAAAGT
This sequence comes from Camellia japonica, assembly GCA_030407325.1. NCBI lineage: Eukaryota > Viridiplantae > Streptophyta > Magnoliopsida > Ericales > Theaceae > Camellia > Camellia japonica. The sequence goes on from JAPPVO010000036.1 coordinate 166,189,246, forward strand.
ACAATATTTAGCTACTAATTTTTTTTAGTCAAGGTATATTGATTATTGGCGACTAAAAAAAAATTTAGTCACTAAAAATGCCACAATGGGCGACGAAAAAAAAATTTAGTTGCTAAATTTGCCACAATTGGCGACTACAAAAAAAAATTGTAGTCCCTGTATAGTTAGTTTTGGCTACTAAAATTATTCAGTCACCAAATGAAAAACAAAAATTAACTTTCTATTTTTAGCGACCAAAAGTTTGGTTGCCAAATATTTATTTTCAACGACTAAAAAAATTTTTAGTCGCTATATAGTTACTTTTGGCTACTAATATTATTTAGTCGCCGAATGAAAAACAAAAATTTACTTTTTTATCTCTAGCGAACAAAAGTTTGGTCGCCAAATATTTATTTTCACCGACAAAAAATATTTTAGTCGCTGAATAGATAGTTTTGGCTACTAAAATTATTTAGTTGTCGAATGAAAAACAAAAATTTACTTTGGTTTTTTTTGCGATCAAAAGTTTGGTCGCCAAATATTTATTTTCAGCGACTAAAAAATATTTTAATCACTGTATAATTAGTTTTGGCTACTAAAATTATTTAGTCGCCGAATGCAAAACAAAAATTTACTTTTCATCTTTTGGTCGCCAAATATTTATTTTTAGCGATAAAATAATATTTTTGTTGTTGTAGAGATAGTTTTGCTTACTAAAATTATTTTGTCGCCGAATGAAAAACAAAAATTTACTTTCGTTTTTTTTCGATCAAAAGTTTGGTCGCCAAATATTTATTTTTAGCAACTAAAAATATTTTAGTCGCTATATAGATAGTTTTGGCTACTAAAATTATTTAGTCGCCGAATGAAAAATAAAAAATTTCTTTTTATCTTTGGCAACCAAAACTTTATTTTCAGAGACTAAAAAATATTGTAGTCACTGTATAGTTAGTTTTGGCTACTAAAATTATTAGGCGCTGAATGAAAACCAAAAATTTATTTTTTTTGTTTTGGCAACCAAAAAGTTTTGTCACCAAAAATTTATTTTCAGCGACTAAAAAATATTTTAGTTATTGTATAGGTAGTTTTCGTTACTAAAATTATTTAGTCGCCTAATGAAAAACAATAATTTACTTTTTTTTCTTTGGCGACCAAAAGTTAGGTCGCCAAAAATTTATTTTCAGCGACTAAAAAAATTTTTCGTCGCCAAAGAACTACAATATTTGGAGGGAGACATTTCAAATTTTGGAGGGGTTTATAAAATTAATTGGCGACCAATAATGTTTAGTCGCGAATTGGAGGGATTTATACATTTTGTTTCCAAACCAAACCCTAAACAAACCAGCTCATCTCTCTCTCTTTAGCATCTCTCTCCACCTCCCTCTCCCCTCCCTCTCTCGCCGTCGCTCCACCAGCCACGTAATAGCTCTCTTCGCCGCTCCTTATCGCGTTCGTTAGCAATCGGAGCACCGATTCACCTCCTTGTTGGTCACCGTCGCCTGAGATCCTAAATATGGGTCTGATCTTAGTCGTTTGATATATTTCCCTCTCTTTTTCCTTTCTCTTCCATTAGTTTCAAAGCCCTAATCCATTGATTGTGTATGTATGGGTGCTATGGTCTCTATCTACTCTCATTCCTCTCTCTCGTTCGTTTAGATTCCAATTTCACATTTCTTTTTCTTCTTCTTCTTCTTCTTCTTCATCTTCTTCTTCTTCTCTCTCTCACATTTTCTTTGTAATCTCTCTCATGAATTTGCTTTCAGCCATTGAAAGCTTCACCTAAACTTTTAACGATCTACCAAATCGTCAAAATTTCAATTCCTTTAAAAGTTTCTAAAGGAGTTTGAATTCTCTCAAATTATCCATCTAAATGTGTTTCTATTGGAAATGGTTGGAAAATTCTGGGTAAAACCAGAATTTTTTCCTAAGTTTGGTCTATTTTTTAGGTGGGCCCCGTGCGTCGATTTTCGCGGGTCAAAGTGGCAACGCGTTCTATGCCGCGTTGTGATTCACGTGGTATATTTGGTTGCTCAAAACCATTACCGAGTAAATGGGAAATTAAAGCCAAAGTATGCTCCATAGAAATGGAGTTTTTGTGGAAAATCCTTAAAGGTTTGAATTAGGCTTGTCCCACATTGATTTGGTGGGAAGTTTTGAATGGGTTTATAAGGCATGGGATTGGAACTTGGGGTGTGCCCCAATGGGTACCCAAGTGTTTTAGAGAGGGAGGTAATCACCACACATGCCCGCGAGCGCGCGCCGCCGCCGCCCGTCCGGTTGGGCGGGTTGGGCCTAGGCTTGGGCGCGGGTGCGTGGTGTGAGGTTGGGTTGGGCTTGTCCAGCCCAATACCTATCTTTTTGAGTCAAAAACATTTGAATTTAACCAGAATTCAAATTAATTCCGGAAATAAACTGGTCCGATTTTTCTGTATACCCAAACAGGGCCCTTCCCATTTTTATCTATTTGAATTTTGAACCCAACAGATTTAAATCTGTTTAATTCAAAACCAAACAGGTTTCATACCTGTTCAAACAGGTTTGCACCTGTTTAATTCAAAACCTACAGCCACCAATCCATCTATAAATAGGACAGCCCTCATTTGATGTTTTAGATTCAGAAATTTCATACTTCACCTCTGCAAATTTATTTTTCATTTTGCTGCATTTAATTTTTGTGAGAAAGAGTATAAACACTTAGTGTGTTCGTTAGGCAAACAATTTGTAGTGCTGCTATTGTTTGTAGTTGATCATTTCATCTTGGGAGATAGACGTCCACATTCTGAAAGCACCATGGAGAGGACGAATCTGTCTTAAGGACACAGTGTCAAACACTGGACTTGATCAGAATAATATTCAACATATTAATCAAGTAAGTTATTTATTTATTTTCTGTTTTATTATTATTTATTTAAATCAGATTTTAATTTTGTTTTGGTAACAAAATAAAATCTATTTTTATTTATTTAATTCTATTTCTAGTCTGATTTTTGTAATCAAACATTTTTCTCTCATTTCCTTTATTTCTTTATATTCTAGTTGTTGTTTAATACACAACAGAATTTAATCTATCTAAATACTGTGAAGTTTGTCCAACAATCTTAAAACAGATTTATTTTGATATCTTCATTGTATTTAATTTTCTGTGATTTCATAAAGACATATTCTGGTTGGAAAAACAAATAGTGGTTTATGCTATTTTACAGATAGTAGTAATATACTGTCCATTTTCTTTGACAATATACTACTGTCATTAACAATTGCAGAATATTAAATTTGTGTTACAGAAAATTATTGTGATATTTTATTTTTCTAGTTTTAGTAACAAGGAAAATAAAATTAATTTGTGTTATAATTTATTTTCTGGTTTTAGTAACTAGAAAATTAATTTGTGTTTTAATTTTTTCTGATTTTTGTAATCAGAGATTATGGCTACTACAACTGAAACTGCAACTGGAAGTGGTACTCCGATTGTTACACCAACACCGGTCCCTATCTAGAACCATGTTCATGTACCAATCAATCATGGAGAAAAATCGAAAAAATTTAACGGTACTGAGTTTAAGAGATGGCAGCAGAAGATGCTGTTCTATCTTACAACTCTTAATTTGGCCCGGTTTCTCCATGAATAGGCTCCAGCACTTAAAGAGGGTGAAAGTGATCGGCAAGTTGTTGCCGCTGTAGATGCTTGGAAACATTCAGATTTCCTATGTAGAAACTACATCCTCAATGGCCTTGACAACATGTTGTATAATGTTTACAGTCCTCTGAAGTCAGCAAAAGAATTGTGGGATTCTTTGAAGAAGAAATACAAGACAGAGGATGCCGGCATGAAGAAATTTGTTGTCGGTAAATTTCTGGACTTTGTTATAACAGACTCCCTAACGGTAATTTCTCAAGTTCAAAATTTTTAAATAATTTTGCATGATATTCATTCTGAGGGTATGTCTCTATGCGAGTCTTTCCAAGTCGCTGCTTTAGTGGAAAAGTTACCACCGGCTTGGAAAGATTTCAAAAATTATTTAAAACATAAACGCAAAGAGATGATCATGGATGAACTTATTGTAAGACTGAGAATTGAGGAAGATAACCGTAAGGCTGAAAAAAGGAATGGGAAAAATCCCATTGAGTCCAAGGCTAATGTGGTTGAACAAGTTCATAAACCACATAACAAAAAGAGGAAGTTTACTGGAGATGGTCCTAAACAAGACGATAGCAACAAGAAGTTTAAAGGAAAATGTTATAACTGTGGCAAGACTGGACATCGAGCTTCTGACTGCCGCTGCCCTAAGAAGGATCACGGAAGTACAAGCAAGAAGACTACCAATCAGGCCAATGTAACTGAATTAGATTACATCTCTGACGGAGTAAATGACATCAACCTCTCTGCTGTGGTGTCTGAGGCTAACTTAGTAGGAAATCCCAAAGAGTGGTGGGTTGACACTGGAGCAACTCGTCACATATGTGCGGACAAGAAGATGTTCACTATCTACAATGAGGCTGCAAATGGTGAACAACTTTTCATGGGAAATTCTTCTACTTCTATTGTGACTGGACAAGGAAAAGTGACCTTGAAGATGACATCAGGGAAAGAACTTAGCCCCAACAATGTACTACATGTACCTGACATCCGGAAGAATTTAGTTTCTGGTTCTTTGTTAAGTAAAAATGGTTTTAGGCTTGTTTTTGAGTCTGATAAATTTGTATTAACAAAGAGTGGTATGTATGTTGGTAAGGGATACATGAGTGATGGTCTCTTTAAGTTGAATGTAATGACAGTTGTACCAAAAGTTGCTATGAATAAGAATAACACATCTTTTGCTTATATTCTTGAGTCGAATTTATGGCATGGTAGATTAGGACATGTGAATTTTGATACTTTGCGTAGATTAATTGGTTTAGATTATATACCAAAGTTTGAAATTAATCCTAATCATAAATGTGAAGTTTGTGTAGAAACGAAACTAACTAAGGCTCCATTTAAATCGGTTGAAAGGAAAACTGAACCTCTAGAATTAATTCATACTGATGTATAAATTTGTTCAAACTAGAGGAGGCAAAACGTATTTCATAACATTTATCGATGATTGCACAAGATATTGTTATGTTTATTTACTTAGAAGTAAAGATAAAGCCTTAGAAATGTTTAAACTCTACAAAATAGAAGTTGAAAATCAACTTGGTAAAACCATTAAAATGGTTAAAAGTGATAGGGGATGTTGAATATGATGCACCATTAAATGAATTTTGTGCACAACATGGCATTATTCACCAAACTACAGCACCCTATTCTCCTCAGCAAAATGGAATTGCTGAAAGGAAGAATAGAACCCTAAAAAAATGATGAATGCCATGTTACTAAGTTCAGGCTTACCACAGAACTTGTGGGGGAAGCAATATTGTCTGCTAATTATGTTCTTAACAGAATACCCCACAAGAAAACCAACAGCACTCCTTATGAATTGTGGAAAGGTCGACCACCTTCCTACAAATACTTAAAAGTGTGGGGGTGTTTGGCAAAAGTGAAGTTCCTGTTCCTAAAAAGACTAAGATTGGACCAAAAACAGTAGATTGTGTGTTTATTGGTTATGCTCAGAATAGTAGTGCATATCGGTTTCTGACTTATAAATCAGAAATACCTGATATAAATGTGAACACTATTATAGAGTCAAGGAATGCTGTGTTTTTTGAACATGTCTTTCCTTACAAGAAAGGACAGGAATTAAGTTCACAGAAAAGAACTTATGATTGTACACAAAGTCAAGAGACTAATGACAATCAAACACAAGAGACTAGTAATGGTCTCGACCAACAGGATTTAACTGATGATGAACCAAGACGAAGTAAGAGAGCGAGAACATCAAAATCCTTTGGTCCAGATTTCCTAACATACCTGTTAGAAAATGAACCTCAAAGCTTTAAGGCAGCAATGACAGGTCCTGAAGCACCTTTGTGGAAAGAGGCTGTTAATAATGAAATTGAATCCATTATGCAAAATCATACTTGGGAATTGGTGGATCTTCCACCAGGTTCTAAACCTCTTGGATATAAATGGATATTCAAGAGAAAAATGAAAGCAGATGGTTCAATTGACAAGTATAAAGCAAAACTTGTAGTTAAAGGTTACAGACAAAAGGAAGGTCTAGATTATTTTGACACATATTCTCTTGTGACAAGAATAACATCCCTTCGTATGCTTATTGCTATAGCAGCGTTGTTTAATTTAGAAATACATCAAATGGATGTTAAGACATCTTTCTTAAACGATGATCTAAATGAAGAGATCTATATGGAGCAACCCGAAGGGTTTGTAGTGTCGGGGCAAGAAAAGAAAGTTTGTCGGCTTGTAAAATCTCTTTATGGATTAAAACAATGGCATGAAAAAATTGATCATGATATGCTTACTAATAGGTTTAAGATAAACGAATGTGACAAATGCGTTTATGTTAAAAACACTGACCAAGGATATGTCATAGTTTATCTTTATGTGGATGACATGCTTATCATTGGAAGCAGTCAAAACATGATCAAATCAACTAAGCAAATGCTTAACAAAAGATTTGATATGAAAGATATGGGGGTCGCAGATGTTATATTAGGAATGAAAATTACTAAAACATCTGACGGATATGCATTATCTCAATCACATTATATTGAGAAAATTCTTGGTAAATTTATCAAGGATGATTTGAATGTAGCTAGAACACCTGTAGACATCAGTCTTTATTTATCGAAAAATAAAGGTGATGCAGTGTCTCAGTTAAAATACTCCAAAATCATTGGAAGTCTAATGTACCTAATGAATTGTACTTGTCTTGATATAGCTTATGCTATTAGTAAATTGAGTAGGTACACTAGCAATCCCGGAGAAGACCATTGGAAAGAGATCATTCGGGTTCTTAGATATCTAAGATTTACTCGTGATCATGGTTTGAACTTTACTCGATATTCAGCAGTACTCGAAGATTATTGTGATGCCAATTGGATATCGGATGCTAAAGATTCAAAATCCACTAGTGGATATGTCTTTACTCTAGAAGCCGCTGTTGTTTCTTGGAAGTCCACGAAACAAACATGCATCGCACGATCTACAATGGAATCCGAGTTCATTGCTTTAGACAAAGCAGGAGAAGAAGCAGAATGACTTCGTCACTTCTTAGAAGACATTCCAATGTGGCCAAAACCTGTGCCAGCTATTTGCATTCATTGTGATAGTCAATCTGCAATAGGCAGGGCACAGAATCATATGTATAACGGTAAGTCACGACATATTCGTCGTCGACATAATACCGTAAGGCAATTGTTGTCAAATGGAATAATCTCAATAGATTATATAAAATCTAAAGAGAATATTGCGGATCCGTTAACAAAAGGTTTGACAAAAGAGCTAGTGTATAGTTCATCGAAGGGGATGAGATTAAAGCCTATTACATAAGAGTCGTCATAATGGTAACCCTACTTATATGACTGGAGATCCCAAGAACTAAGTTCAAAGGGACAACTAAGTTATGTGTGGCTCGCCAGAAATCACCAAGGGATTAAAATTCCTTACCCATTCCTATGGTGAGAGTGATATCTGCAACATGTGTTGTCTGCAGGGATATAAGGATAAGCTTTGCTTTTAATGATTACTTATATCTTGATTGAGGCATAAAATCAAGACGAGTATAAGGAGATACTCACAATAAGAATCACCTATATGAGTGTCGAACTGGGGCCGGTTCTATGAGAATGAAAAAGGCTAAATTCTCTAGAAACACTCATGAAAACCAGGAGCGTTCAAGGCCAAAATGAACACAACAGTGAGAACCACGATGTGTTAGAAGATATTTTGTGTGAAATCTATTGTCTTGGCTTACACAAACGGCTGAACAATTCAAGGCATCGCGTCCATTGGTTAGCCAGTAAGTCCGATAGGTTATCACTAGGGAAGGTTCAAGGCCGAAAGCTACCTATCCTGATGCAAGATATTTTTGACTTATACTCTTTCGATAAAGTCTGCATATTGTTGCATTTCCGTTGTCATCAAATTCCATTCATGTGGGGGATTGTTGGAAATGGTTGGAAAATTCTGGGTAAAACCAGAATTTTTTCCTAAGTTTAGTCTATTTTTTAGGTGGGCCTCGTGCGTCAATTTTCGTGGGTCAAAGTGGTAACGCGTTCTATGCCACGTTGTGATTCATGTGGTATATTTGGTTGCTCAAAACCATTATCGAGTGAATGGAAAATTGAAGCCAAAGTATGCTCCATAGAAATGGAGTTTTGGTGGAAAATCCTTAAAGGTTTGAATTAGGCATGCCCCACATTGATTTGGTGGGAACTTTTGAATGGGTTTATAAGGCATGGGATTGGAACTTGGGGTGTGCCCCAAGGGGTACCCAAGTGTTTTAGAGAGGGAGGTTATGGGCAACATGGGCTAGACCTATTTGACCCAAAAATCACCACACACGCGCGCGCGCGCGCGCCGCCGTCCGTCCATCCAGTCGGGCAGGCTAGGCTGGGCCTAGGCTTGGACGCGGGTGCGTGGTGTGAGGTTGGGTTGGGCTTGTCCGGTGCAATACCTATCTTTTTGGGTCAAAAACATTTGAATTTAATTTTATTTTTTGAAAAATAAAATCCAGAATTCAAATTAATTCCGGAAATAAACTGGTTCTGTTTTTTCTGTACACCCAAACAGGGCCCTTCTCGTTTTTATCTGTTTGAATTTTGAACCCAATAGATTTAAATCTGTTTAATTCAAAACCAAATAGGTTTCATACTTGTTCAAATAGGTTTGCACCTGTTTAATTCAAAACCTGCAACCACCAATCCATCTATAAATAGGACAACCCTCATTTGATGTTTTAGATTCAGAAATTTCATACTTCACCTCTGCAAATTTATTCTTCATTTTGCTGCGTTTAATTTTTGTGAGAAAGAGTATAAACACTTAGTGTGTTCGTTAGGCAAACAATTTGTAGTGCTGCTATTGTTTGTAGTTGATCATTTCATCTTGGGAGATAGACGTCCATATTCTAAAAGCACCATGGAGAGGACGAATCTGTCTTAAGAACACAGTGTCAAACACTAGACTTGATCAGAATAATATTCAACATATTAATCAAGTAAGTTATTTATTTATTTTCTGTTTTATTATTATTTATTTAAATCAGATTTTAATTTTGTTTTCGTAACAAAATAAAATCTATTTTTATTTATTTAATTCTATTTCTAGTTTGATTTTTGTAATTAAACATTTTTCTCTACTTTCCTTTATTTCTTTATATTCTAGTTGTTGTTTAGCACACAATAGAATCTAATCTATTTAAATACAGTGAAGTTTGTCCAACAATTTCGAACATATAGTTACCGATATCCAATTTTCTTGATTTTTTTCATGAATATTCTAGTCAATAAATTGTAAAAGGTAAATGGTTCGAATGGCCAAAATTGGTCTCAAAATGAGCCCACAAAACCCAAAGTTGACATAACCGAATTAACAAAATCAAAACTCTTTCTGAAGTTGAGGAGGTGGCCATGTTTGGTTTGATTTTCTGAAACTTGATTCAAATTTATTTTTTTAAGATTAAAAATTAGTTTCATAAAAAAATTTAAAAAAGCAAAACTACCTTAGTTGTTAATTTTATATAATTTTACGAAGGATATGATCAGCTTGTTTGGTTTGGATTTTTAGTATTCACCTTTCAGAAAATTGAAAATTTTCATTTTCGTATTTTATTTATTTTCACTAAATGTTATATTCTAATTTTTTTTAAATTTTTTTTAGATATACCAAACATAAATACACTTTAAAATTATAATATTTGTGAAAAAAATATTTAAAAAATTCACTAAATACTAAAAATTAAAAAAAATGAGAAATCAGTACATTTTTCGTATTCTTGTGTATTTATTAATTTTTTAAAATATTTTACTTTTTTGATACATCTAAGTAAGGTAAATCTAAAAAAAATAAAAAAATAAGATAAAAATTGTTTAAAATTTTAAAAATATTCACTAAAAATCAAAATAAAAAAATAAACAACTCAATTTTCAAAAAATTAAAACCAAACAATGTTTAAAAATTCAAAAATATATTTTCCAAAAAAAAAAAAAAAATCAACCAAACAGGACCTCAATTTTTTACCTCCCTCCCAAATTCCCCAATGTTCAAATTTTCCTCAAAACTATCTCATTTTGGCACCTCTGTTACCGTATCCCCAAATCTCTCCAAAAGTTCTTCGATGATCGTCGAGTCATCGCCATTGGTATGGACATGGCCTCTGTTGCATAGAAGCTCGAAAGGAACGATGAAATCAAGGTTGCAAATCCGATGGATTTGAATTCTATGGTAGTGAAGGGGCTGAGAAGAGACAATCTGGATCTACTGCACTACGGTCTCAATCGATTGGCTAGGGTCGTGTTAAGGAAGCACGTTTTCGTCTTTAGGCCTTGCCGATGCAAGGTGGAGTGGTTCTAGAAGTACGATAGGGGCAATTACAACTGGTACAATCCTCACTTTTCTCATGAAAAGGTAAAATTCGCAACGTCCGAACCCTATCTTTGTTATTTAATCGGATCTAAGCTTCTTCATATGATGAACTATTCATCTTCGGCTTCTTCATCATCCTCGAAGAAGAAGACAAAGAAGAAGAAATGGAAGAAGAAGAAATAGCAGATAGACCTACGATCCAAAAATTGAGTGCACATGTGTCTCTTCTTTTAGAATAAATTTTCTAGTAGACTTGGGGTTTGCTAAAGTTTGGTGATATGCGTTATATCTTTAGTCAGAGAACTATCTCTTTTTAGAGTACTCTGCTCTTTGTTGAATAATGAAACTTGGGGTTTAAGACGCGTTTTGTGAAGCTTTGATTGAATTTGGATGATAAACTTGTAAGATGATCTTGCTTATTTGTTAGTCATTACATGATCAAATGAAGATTAGTTTTCCTAATTTTGTTTTTAATAATATGAGACTCTCATATTAATTGTTCCTCAATGTATGTGTTTTCTTTGATTATAGTTCTAGCTAAATGAGTTGATCAATAAATGATAATATCTCCTGGATATATATGCTTTAATGAAGCCAAGGCTAGTATATTCTTTGGGGTTTTGTAATACTTAATCTTTTAACGTTGTTTATTACCTGAACGAATGTGACTAGAGAGTTGTGACTGCTCGTGACTGCTTGTTGTTTTTGTTTATAGATTCCAGATATATATCCCACAAAACTCTATCATACAAGTTTGACACACACAGATACAACTCAAGCTACGAATGCTTTAGAGAGAGAGAAGGTGTGAATTTGAAGGCAAAAGCTCCGGCACTTCCCTAGTATAACTTCTCTCTCTCTCTCTCTCTCTCTCTCTCTCTAGATTATATATATCTATATATAGAATTTACAAACCGTATCTCTTTGTCTTGATTGTTGATTGTTGATCTCGAGTTCAGGTACTACTGTATGTTATTTGACATTTATCTATGATATTAATGAATCGATTTCGAATGTGAGTGTTTAATTTGATTGATTAGTAGGTTTTGTGACTGGTTTTTTTTCATTTTAGCTTCATCTATTATGTGTGAGATTAGGCTTTGTTTATTTGGATTTAGTTATTTTAGTTTCAGCTGTCTATTGTCTGGTTCTCTATTTTGTTTTTTTTTGTTTTTTGTTTTTTTGAGGAAATGAAGGAGCAGCAGCAAAAAATGGAACTAGAAAATATAATAATAATAATAATAATAATAATAATAATAATAAACAAAGTTGTGCTAAGTTGAGTTGAGTTAAGTTAGAGGTATTTATTTTCTCTGCTTCAATCAAAAGAATTTATTTTCGTTGAACTTTGCAATGATTTCGATTGTTTGGTTTGTTTTTGTAAAGTTTATGTATCTTTGTGCTTCTAGTTTATTGCATAATTTTGGTTGATTAAGTATTTTATTATGTATATGTTTTCACCAAGTGAATTCTAAGCATATCTGATAAGGGTAGTATATGTTTATATAGTGGATTTGTTTGGTGATTTCATTAGGACCTACTTCTTTAGGGATCCGATTGGTTATACACTATTGAGGTTAATTATTATTTATTGGCTATGAATTGGGTGACTTGTGAGTTAGGATGATGGTTACCTTGAAAAGGCATTTCATGTGTGGTGGCAATTTACCTAAGAGTGTCTAATGGTTCAATTATAAATTTCTCGGATGTGTGGCGTAATTGGCCAATCCCCAACAAAAGACTGAAATTTCATATGTGTTGTTGCCTTTTAAATGTAGAAAAATTTTAAATGGTTTGAATTCCTACCCCTTTTCCCAAATTTTCAATTGTTTAGTCATTTCTTCTGGGAATCTCAAACTTCCATATGCTTATTAGTTTTATTGAATATTCAAATGTGTTTAAATATATGATAACCATGGATCTGAAATACATAATGCATCATGCTTGCATAGTTGATTGTCCTTCATGACTTTTGGCAGGGACTAGAAGCATCATTCTCTATTTTTTATATTTTGGAGTTTACCTTTATTTGCTGAAACGTTTTGGTTTGAGAATAGACTATTTTAGTAATTTTTTGAATTTTTAGCTAAAATATAAGATGAAAAAAACTAGTATGTTTAGGATATTTTTTGGCTTTTTCTAAAAAAAAAAGGTGCAAAAAATAGAGAGGAAAAGAGAATCTTGGACTTTCTTGTATAGCTCTTTAACTTTTTTGGCCTTTTAGTGACTTTTTGACTTTTTAGCTATTTCATTAACTTCCCAAACTTGCCATGTTAGGTTGACTTGACACTACAATATTACATATTCTTTTTTATTATTATCAGTTAGCATTCTATATTTTATTTTAATGTAGTTATTCCCAATCTTTAGTTAGTCACCTTTTACTATGTTTGGGTGCAACATTTCACAAGGAGAGAGAAAAAAGAAAGGGAAATGAGAATACTCGTATCATTTATTTTTCTATGGTTAATCACATAAAAATTGAAATTTTGAGCAAAATACTATTTGCTTCTTATTTTCATCTTAACAAAAACAAACCAAGAAATTTAGATATTTCATTTCATTTCTCTTTTCTTTTGTTCATCTTCACTTTCATTTTTCTTTTTACTTAACAAATCCAAGTTTTTTCTATGCTATCGAGTTGCAAGCACTTCGCAAAAAATAAATTAAAATTGCTCTAAATACCAAACATGTAGGTTATTACCTGAATAGAACTGAATAGGTGTACTTGTTGCAGTCCATCAATGATTTTTTAAATATGTGACATTGATATTTAAGGATGAGCCCCAACCTAGCCTTAATGGGGAGTGTGGTGCTGGGACTTTCATGGCGAATCACTTTGATTGGCACTATTGTGGCAAGTGTGGCTTGACCTATGTTTATCAAAAGTTTGGTGGTGATTAATCCTTTGATTTCAACATTGAATTAGTGTTTTTGTTTTTGTTTTTGTGTAGAAGGTTATGGATTTGTGTTAAAGTTTGAATTTTGATGGCTAATTTCTATTCTATTGCTTTGGTTGTAAAACATGAAATGAATTCTTCTTAAATTAAACGAATCTTTGACATTTGGTGTTGTATTATTTCTACTGGCCTTTTTTTGGTTTGTTGATGATCTATGCCCAAACTTTGTTTTGATTTGTTTGATGCACATGTGTGAGTTGTCCTGAAACTTATATATAAAAAAAAAAACTAATGAGAATGAGGTGGGTGTTTCTAAACATTTTATGGAAAATCAATTGATTAGATACTGATATCAGATAAATATTATTGTGGTTTGAATTATACAACACACAATTCTTTGATAGGTGTATCAAAAAAAATGAATTCTTTACGTTGACGCACCTTTCCCTTTCTAAATCCTTCAACTAAACACAACTGTAGTGAATTATAGGCAGAAATAGATAGTCTGACAGCAGTTGGAAGTCCTGTTTTGTATTTAAATAAAAAAGCAGCACTTCTTATTTCTCTAGGTAAAGGTAGCAACACTTCTTATTTCTAACATTAAATCAAAAAGCTATTAATGATTCTTTAGGACTTCCTACCATGTTTCTCTTCCAAGCATGTGTATCAAATTCATCATCCTTTTCTGTTATGTACTTGTACCATAATGCCAGAACACTTAATTCTTGTGGGAGGGGGGATAATGAGAATTAGATAAACTAGAGGGGCATATGATATGAATTAAGCATAGAGAAGCAATAAGGTATTTTTGTTTGGTTGATTAATGCACAAGTTGAATGGTTTATTTAGATTTGTGAATCGGGCAGTCTGGTTGTTGATAGATGCATGCAAAAATCAACCCTTGATCTAGGTATGGACTTTACGCTTAATTCCTGTATATAGTTCATGTAGGAGTTGAATTCATATAATAATAAGAGTGAATTCTATGTAATTGACAAAGGGATAGAAGAATCAACTTGAATATGGAAGGAAAGAGCATAATTTGAACATGCATGCATAATTCCATCACATTTAATCATTTTGAGCCTGAATTCTAGTGTTCTTGTTAAATCAAGGGTTGATTTTTGCATGCATCAAAGAATTGCCAGTTTTCAAAGGGTTGACATCATGATTGAAGATTTTGAAAAGAGTTTGAAAATAATCACATACATGCATGGAGAATTTAGTTTCAAATTTGGCAATTCGTAGTATTTCTAAGCTCATGATTTCAAATTGAGTTATAAACATGTTTATCTATGGGTTTTCCATGTTTTTGGGTCCAGCCTTATAAGCTATACAACTTAGAATTGAGTTTTTGAACTTAATTTATGTTTTAGAAATTCCAAAATTCGACCACTTTGCTTGAGCGATGAAGTTTTTGCTTAAGCGCACTTTGCACGCTCTCAGTACTTTTACAGACATATGCGGTTGGCTTGAGTGACCAAGTGTGCACTCAAGCTAACTCGATCTTGCATTACACTTGGCTCGAGCGACTAAGTCATGGCTCAAACCTACTTTGATACCATCCAGTACTTTTATAGTTAGACCACACCACTCGAGCGACCAAAAGTGCGCTCGAGCGAACTGTCATGTTTCCAACATTTTTGAAACAAACTCCTATATGTCAGTTTTCATTCTCATGCTCTCATTGACATCATTGGGCATTGTATAGGCATTCTTAATAAGAAATTGAGTTAGAAACACATTAAAATAGGAGTGGATTAATTAGAATATTGCTTGGAAACATGAGTTTCAATGTATGCTCTGTTATGTGTTTATGTAGGTTACATGCTACGTCTGATCAATCTGTCTGAGGGGCCATCTATGAGTAACAACTCTATAAAGCTATGCTTGTTCAAAAGTATTTTCTAAATTACAAGATTATGCTATGTTTTTGAACTGATAGTTTTGTAAATGAATGAATGATCATCTTTTTCTGAATGTATTTGTGCCATCCTTTAGCGTCTGTTTCTATTATCTGTTATCAGAGATCTTTGTGGATTCCAACTCTTGGAATTGTCTGTTAAATTTGTTCTGGTCTCGTATGGCCATTTGCTCTATTTAGCTTTTGGATATACCACATATGTCTGTTACAAGTATGAGTATGATTCTGTTATGTTATGAAACTCTGAGTCAGGAATTGATACTACTGGACATCATTCATTAACCCTTTACGTTGTTGTTATTCTCTAGGCTCTAGCTCACCTTTTATATATATGTATGTAGGTGATCAAGTGCAAGACCAAGCTTGAGGTGCCTATCTGGAGTCTACTTTTATAAAGCCAACCTTTGTGCCTCATGTTGAGGTTTCAGAAATGTCAAGTGTCAAGGTTTCTTATGTTGTGGGATTATCAGTCTGTAATTAAGTTGTTTTGAAGGGTGATGACAATGTTTTTGTATGTCGGGTTTAACTCTTATCTCATGACAGAATTATGTGTATACTATTATGATGTTACGTTTATGTATGTATATAATGAGGCAAGTTTCTTCTATCTCATATAAGTCAGAATAGCTCATTTGACGATTTATTTTATTATATATGCTTCTGCAAGCCCCTATAATTATGCTTTTGTTTAAGTAGGCCTTTGGTAATCTCAAATTACTGGCCTGTCACCTTGCTAATCCTTTGGGGCGAGGATTGGGTCATGACAGAGTGGTATCGGAGCACAAGTTAATATTGCACACATGTGTCCATATGAGCTATAGGATGTTCTAGAAAAGAAATAAGGGCATTGCATTAACATGTGTGAGTGTGTGTGAAATGTTTGGTACATGTTTGAAGTAAATGTGAATATGAAATGTATGAGAACTATTTTCCTATGTTTATTATTACCATATTTACATATAGAGAAATGGAGAGAACAAGAAATGCAGATGAGTCTGAATCCTTTGATGCTATAATAGATCGGTTAGAAAGAATGATTGAAGCATTAGCAGAACGTATAAGACAACAACAACAAAGGCTAATACCTCTACCTCCTCCGTCGTCTCCCTGTAGAAGTTGAGCCAGTCAACAATGATATAATAACTCTGACACAGAAATTCAACATAATGAAATCGCCAACTTTTCTGGGAGGTATTGAACCCTTGAAGGCTAAGGCTTGGGTATTAGAAACTGAGAAGTTATTTGAGGTATTTTCGTGCTCCGAAGCACAAAAGGTTTTACTGGCAACCTTTACTCTAAAACAAGAAGCTAAACGGTGGTGGATGCTCGTTTATTATTACCCATGTTTACATATAGACAAATGGAGAGAACAAGAAATGCAGATGAGCCTGAATCCTTTGATGCTACAATATATCGGTTAGAAAGAATGATTGAAGCATTGGTAGAATCTATGAGACAACTGCAACAAAGGTTAATACCTCTACCTCCTCCGCTGTCTCCGATACAAGTTGAGCCAGTCAACAATGATATAATAACTCTGACACAGAAATTCAACAAAATTAAACTGCCAACTTTTCTGGGAGGTATTGAACCCTTGAAGGTTGAGGCTTGGGTATTAGAAGCTGAGAAGTTGTTCGAGGTATTTCCATGCGCCAAAGCACAAAAGGTTGTACTGGCAACCTTTACTCTAAAAGAAGAAGCTAGACGGTGGTGGATGCTCGTTCGAAACAATGATGGGAGCATGACTTGGGATCAATTTAAAGAAGTGTTCTGTGAGAAGTACTTTCTGCAGTGTGTCCAAGATCGCAAAGTATCTGAATTTGAGCAATTGAAGCAATGTAGTATGACTGTGGCCGAATATGAAGCTAAATTCAATGAGCTAGCCTTATATGCACCTCATATGGTGGATACAAATTACAAAAAAGCTAGGAAATTTAAAAGCGGACTCAACTTAGATGTGCTTGATCGGGTTAATTTGCTG
This sequence comes from Camellia japonica, assembly GCA_030407325.1. Classification (NCBI taxonomy): domain Eukaryota; kingdom Viridiplantae; phylum Streptophyta; class Magnoliopsida; order Ericales; family Theaceae; genus Camellia; species Camellia japonica. Next base: position 166,206,498 of record JAPPVO010000036.1, read on the forward strand.
AAATTAATGAAATATGTGGATGTGCTAGATAGAGCCCTTATGTCTGAAGCGAATGTTGTAGCATTAAAACAAGCAAGGACACCGGTAAATGAATAGAAGGGTAAAAGGTAGGGATTCAACTTCAAGAAGGGCCGAACATACTTAATGAAAAAGAAATAGAATACGGGGTCAACTAGCAGTTCTTGCCAAGGGAATAACTCTTCACTGACTTATCCGAAATGTGGCAAAAAGTGTAAAGGTGTTTTCTACCGAACTTTTGGAGCTTGTTTTAGATGTGGCAAGACTGGGCACATGGTGAAAGATTATCCTTTAATGCCTCAAAGCACCAACAAACCTATGGCAAGTTCAGCGGATCAGTTTCTGCACCAAAATCGAATGGTAGAACTACTATAGGGAGAGAAACTCTAAGGCAAGGAAGAGTTTTTGCTCTTGTACTGGGTGATGTACAAAACACTGAGTCCATAGTGTCAAGTATACTCCCTATTTGTGCTCAAAATGCCTATGTATTGATTGACTTGGGGTTTGCACACTCTTTTTGTGTCGCATGCATTTTCTAGAAAATTAACTAGACCTCTGGAACTAATGAATTATCTTTTAACTTTATCTACACCTTTTGGGGGGATCTATGACTTGTGCTTATGTGTATCCTGCATGTGAAATTATGATTGGAGATATGATATTGTATGTTGACCTAATGCCTTTGAATATTGATCACTTTGATGTCATATTGGGTATGGATTGGTTGACTAAATATCATGCCACCATTGATTGTGTAACCAAACAAGTTGTGTTTTGACCATCGGAATTACCTGAATTTACATTTAATAGAAATGGTGTTGTGCCTCCCCCATATTTTATTTCTTCAATGAAGGCATACAAATTACTCAGGAAAGGTTATAGAGGTTATTTGTGATGTGCCTTGAATACGACTGTAGATAATGCTACTGTGGATAGTATTCCTATAGTCAGAGAATTCCCAGATGTTTTTTCGAATGATTTTCCAGGGGATTTGATTGATAGGGAAATTGAGTTCACTATTGAAGTGATACTAGGCACACAACCAATTTCTAAGACTCTGTACAAAATGTCGACTACCAAGTTGAAAGAATTGAAGGTTCAATTATAACAGTTATTGGACAAGAAGTTCGTTTGACCTAGCACTTCACGGTGGGGCACTCCAGTCCTGTTTGTGAAAAAGAAAGATAGAACATTGAGACTTTGTATTGACTACTGTGAATTGAACAAGGTAACTGTAAAGAACAAATATCCTTTTACCTCGTATTGATGATTTGTTTGATCAGTTGTAGGAGGTTCAAGTATTTTTTAAAATTGACATGAGATTTGGATACCATCAACTGAAGGTCAAAGCTGAGGATGTTAAGAAAATTGCTTTTTGAACGAGGTATGAACATTATGAATTTCTTGTGATTCCTTTCGGAGTGACTAATGCAACAACCTCTTTTATGGATCTAATGAATAGAATTTTCAAGTTGTTTCTTGATGAATTTGTGGTAGTATTTATTGATGATATTCTAATCTATTCTAAGAGTAAAGAGGAACATGAACAACACTTGAGAATCATTTTACAGACATTGAGAGAGAAGTTGTATGCTAAATTAACCAAGTATGAGTTTTGTCTTGATAGTGTAATCTGTTTAGGACATGTAATTAATAAAGATGGAATTTCTGTTGACCCACAAAACTTGAAGCTGTTGTGAATTGGCCTAGACCGACTACTGTGATCGAAGTCTGAAGTTTCTTGGGATTGGCAAGCTACTACCAAAGATTTGTGAAAGACTTTTCCAAGATTGCTCTGCCACTCACTCAACTGACACAAAAAAGAGTACCGTTTGAATGGAATGATCAAAGGGAATCATCTTTTCAAGAACTAAAGACTCGACTAGTGACTGCACCGATTCTTACTCTACCTTCAAGTACGAATAGCTTTACAATTTATAGTGATGCTTCTCATAAAGGTTTGGAGTGTGTACTGATGCAGAATGGTAATGTGATAGCTTATGCTTCTCGACAACTTAAACTGCATGAGAATAACTATTCGACACATGATCTGGAGCTCGCAGTAATAGTGTTTGTAGTGAAAACTTGGCGCCACTACTTGTATGGGGCAACATGTGAAGTGTACACCGATTATAAAAGTTTGAAATATTTCTTCACCCAACAAGAGTTCAACATGAGAGAAAGGAGATGGTTGGAATTGATAAAAGATTACGACTTGCAGATCTTGTATCATCCGCGGAAAGCTAATATTGTTATAGATGCACTTAGCAAAAAGTCGATCAGAAATTTGGCATGCCTACTTACTAGAGAAAGAGAATGGTTGCATGATTTAGAGAGGCTTGAAGTGGAGATTGTTTCACGAGAACAAGTGGGACTTTAGCTACTATTTTCATACAACAAGGATTACTCGAGGAAATTAAAGAGAAACAACAAGGGGTGAGTTCTTGGAGAAGATTACTGATGAAATTGAGTCCAAATTGAGACGGGTTTTTTCGTTGAGAATAATGTGTTAAAATTTCAAGGGAGGCTTTGTGTACTGAATAATTCTGAGTTAAAGAAGCGAATCATGGAGGAAGTACATAGTTCTAAATTCCCTATGCATCCAGGAACACAAAAATATAGCAAGACTTGAAGCAAAACTTTTGGTGGCCAGGAATGAAAAACGAAATTGCTGAGCTTGTAGCAAAATGTTTACATTGCCAACAAGTTAAAGCCGAGTATCAATGACCTGCAAGATTGCTTCAACCACTACCAATGCTAGAGTGGAAATTGGAGCATATTACTATGGATTTCATTGAGGGTTTACCTGGCTCTTCAAGAGGTATGGATTCAATATGGGTTATTGTTGATCGTTTAACTAACTCTGCTCATTTCTTACCTGTCAAAACATTTTACAATGCAGATAAATTGCCTACTATTTATATTAATGAGATTGTGAGATTGCATGGAGTACCTGTGTTAATAGTTTTTGACAGAGATCTGAAGTTCACCTCGAGATTCTAGTAGAGTTTGCAACAGGCATTAGGAACCGAATTGAGGCTTAGTAGTGCTTACCATCCACAAATCGATGGACTGTCAGAAAGGACCATCCAGACTTTAGAAGACATGTTACGTATGTGTGTCTTAAATTTTCAAGGAAACTGGGAAACCTATATACCTTTGGCTGAATTTGTGTACAACAACAACAATCATTCAAGCATTGGCATGGCACTGTATGAAGCTTTATATGAAAGAATTTTACTTGGACCTAAAATTGTGCAAGAAGCAACTGAAAAAGTGAAGTTAATACAACAATGGTTGAGAACTGCACAAAGTCATCAGAAAAGTTATGCGAATGTTCGACGAAGAGATAGAGAATATGAAGTGGGTGACCATGTGTTCATCAAAGTGACACCAATGAAAGGGCAAACACGATTTGGAACGAAGGGTAAATTGGCACCTCGTTACATTGGGCCTTATGAGATCATAAAAAGAATTAATCCGATGGCATACCAGGTAGCCCTTCTTCCAATCATGAAGCATATTCACAATGTCTTTCATGTTTCAATGTTACGAACTACCTAAGAGATCATTTACATGTTAGTGAGCCTTCTCATGTTCTTTTGAATGATGATTATACCTACAAGCAGCGACCGATTAAAATTGTCAATCGTCAAATTAAACAATTAAAGAACAAGGACATTCTGTTGGTAAAGGTGGATTAGCAACAATATGGTGGGACTTATGCAACTTGGGAAAGGGAAGATGATATGATGAAGCAATATTTTGAATTTTTTCCATTGAACCCTGTGTTCTTCTCAGAAGAAGGTAACTTAAGTTTAAAGGACCAAACTTCTTTAATGGCAGCAGACTGTAATAATCTCGTCACGTAATATGTTGTTAATTGTTAATTTTGAATGTTACTTAAGTGTTTAGTGTGAATTTCCATGCTAATTGTGTGATTAATATGATTATTGGCTTCATATCTGTTAGATGTAGGAATATCTGTTGTGACTTCTGATAGAATCTAAAAATTGAAAGCCTTGACGACGTCAGAACACAAAATTGACTAGTTTAATAGACTAAATGGAATATTTAGATTTTTATGATGAATTTAATTACAATTCGATTCGGATCAAAATAATTAGAATAAATAAATTAGACTTGATTAGAATTAATTAGCCTAACTAGATTAATTAGTTTAATATAATCTAACTATATAAAATGTCATATTGGCTTAGCAAGCTCATTTTTCTTGAACTCATTGAGCAAAATTTGTAGAGAGGGAGTGAGAACAACAACTATAGAGAGAGAAGAAGAGAAATTGAGGAGATTAAAGGAGGATTGAAAGGACTAAGTAAGTATATACTAAAATTCAAGATCTAGGTATGGACTTTAAGCTTAATTCCTGTATATAGTTCATATAGGAGTTGAATTCATATAATAATAACAGTGAATTCTATGTAATTGACAAAGGGATGGAAGAATCAACTTGAATATGGAAGGAAAGAGCATAATTTGAACATGCATGCAAAATTCCATCACATTCAATCATTTTGAGCCTGAATTCTAGTGTTCTTGTTAAATCAGGGGTTGAATTTTACATGCATCAAAGAATTTCAAGTTTTCAAAGGTTTGACTTCATGTTTGAAGATTTTGAAAAGAGTTTGACAATGATCACATACATTCATGGAGAATTTAGTTTCAAATTTGGCAATTCATGGTATTTCTAAGTTTATGGTTTCAAATTGAGTTATAAACATGTTTATCTATGGGTTTTCCATGTTTTTGGGTCTAGCCTTATAAGCTATACAACTTGGAATTGAGGTTTTGAACTTCATTTCTGTTATGGATATTCCAGAATTCGACCACTTCACTCCAGCGATGAAGTCTTCCCTCCAACATACTTTGCATACTCCCAGTGCTTTTGCAGACATATGCAGTTGGCTTGAGCAACCAAGTGTGCACTCGAGCTAACTCGATCTTGCATTACACTTGGCCTAAGCTACTAAGTCATGGCTTGAGCCTACTTTGACATTATCCAGTACTTTTGTAGTCAGACCACACTACTTGAGCGACCAAAAGTGCACTCGAGCGAATTGTCCTGTTTCCAGCATTTTTGAAACACACTCCTATATGTTAGTTTTCATCCTCATGCTCTCATTGACATCATTGGGTATTGTATAGGCATTCTTAATAATAAACTAAATTAGAAACATTGTAAAAGATGAGTGGATTAATTAGAATATTGCTTGGAAACTTGAGTTTCAATGTATGCTCTTGTGACAACCCAACTCTAGTTTATGATAATTAATCTTAATTATGCTTATAAATATGAGCTTAATATGATTTTGAGTACTAATTATATGATTATATGCGTGTTTGAATTTCTATCTGTTCACCGTAGGAAAATCTGTTTGATTTTCTGCTATAAAAATTAAAATGAAGGTCGTAGAGGCCATAGAAACCAAAATTGGCCATATTATTGTGATTAGCATAATTTTTAGAGCCTATGGTGAAATTTAATTGAAAACTGATTCGGATCAAAATAATTAGATTAGATTAAATTAAATTAAGTACAATTGAGTAACCTTAATTAAGATGGGTTAGTTTAAACTAACCACTTAATATATATAAGGGCCAAACACACTTAAGCTCATATTATGAGCTCAAAATTTGAAGTTACCTTCTAGAGAGAAAGTGAGAGACGGCTCTAGAGAGAGAGAGTGAAGCAAAATTTGAGAGTTGGGCAAGGAGCTTGGAGATTGAAAAAGATAACTCAAGAACTAGCTAGGAATTGGAAAATTAAAGCTCCTAGGTAAGTAATGAACTCAAATTCTTGAGTTTAAGTCCATAATTACATGAATTCTAGCATGATATGTAATTAAGAACAAGAATTGAGTTGATTGTAATGAATTTGAAGTTGATATGTACATGCATGTGAGAATTAGCCACAAATTTGCATGTTTGTCTATGAAGCATGTTAATCATGTTGTATTGAAGGTTGTTTGACACATGCATGTAAGAATCTCCATATGTTGAAGCTTGATTTCAAGCCTTGAAGCTTGTCCATGCAAGATACAAACATGAATTGTGTATATATATAAAGTTTATGGTTTGAAATTTGTTAAACCCATAGAAATTTTGAATTATGGTTGAAGGTTCTCTTCAAATATATGTTTTTAGGAGTATTCTTGCATAATTGTGTGAGTTATACTCGAATTAGACCTTTGGATTTGAGTTTTGAGCTTCAAGCAAAGTTCTGGAAAACCCAGTATTCGACTTGCTTGCTCGAGCGAGGAAAGCGTCGCTCGAGTGTGAAAGTCAAGCTCCCAGAAGTTTTGTAGAAATTTGCACGGTGGCTCGAGCGGCAAACTCTGCACTCGAGCGAACCCTGCTTTGTAAGACTTCCCGCTCGAGCGTCAGAAATCTCCCTCGAGCGTGAAATTCATGTAACCAGTACTTTTACAGAGTTTTGCAGTCCGCTCGAGCGACCAAAGCTGCACTCGAGCGGAGAGCCCTGTTTCAAAAATTTTGAAAAGTAGTTTTATGATTTGTTTTCCGTTCTCTTTCATTTCTAAGCACTCTTAGGCATGCATTGGACATTCTAAATGAATTAAAGGACACAAAAGAAGCCTAAGTGCATGGAGCAAATTAAAGAACGGATTGAATTGTATTACGACCCAATGTGTTATGAATTATGTAGGGTCAAGTGCAAGGACGAATCAAGCACCAGAACACAACTGTAGACACCCCATTTTTGACCACCTTTAAGACTTGGGCACTTTATTTTGACCACCCTCACCAGAAAAATCAAATTGAAATGTTAATCCTAAAACTCACCCATTTTGGTCAAAGTAACATATTTTTATTTGAATTTCTAATTTTGTATAATTTTATATAATTTTGTGTGTTTGTACAAATATTTAGGTGTGTTTATATACATTGGCATGTGATATAAAATTGATAAAAACACAAAAAAGAAAAAGAAAAGAACACTTGTAAAGAAAAGAAAACAAAAAAACGAAGAAAGGGCGTGGGTTAGTTTCAAAAAACAATGGATGCCAAATCATTTGAGGAGGTAGGTGATTAAAATGTTGTTAGAAGGAATATTTTCAAAAAGATAAAGAAAATGAAAGGTCAGGGTATGATGATGATGTTGGATTGAGAATAATGTTGTTTTGTCATATGAAGATTGCAGCAAAGAAAAAAACGGGTGATGGGTGTGCATGATGAATAATAAGAAAGAAGGGGGGATGGACATGGAGCTAAAGAAATAGATTAAAAAATAAAAAAAATCATATCTCTCTCAGCAAAGGTGGGTGGTGGGGGTAATATGTTGGAGTGGGTGGTGTTTGATGATAAAGAAAGGAGGACACCATGAGGCATAGGACAGACCCACGAGGCACAGATGGGAAGGAACAGATAGCACACACAATCTCTCTCAAGAGGTCTCTCTCTCGGGCCTCGCTGAGGATCTCTCCTCTCTCTTCTCTCTCTAACCACACACCACGACACACTCACACACCCACTGACATCCCATACAGCCACCATACACACAAACCCAACTACACCACATACACCACCACTGCCCACAGCAGCACTCCACACCACACCCGTCACCCACGGCAGCACTCCACACCACACCCATCACTCACGACAGACCCAGCTCTCCTCACATCACACTACCAAACCAACCTCTCGGAGGGCTCTCTCCCTCCCTCTCGGCAGCACACAGACCCACCACCTCTAACGCACACTCATCACCCACACACACGGTTTTGACAGAGGCACACACTACACACACACACGGTGAGACACCCAAGACACTGCCATGTCTCTCCCTCTCTCTCTACAATGAACACACACGGGTAGAGAGAGGGAGGGGACGATAACACCTCACTCACTCATGCACACACAGGCCCCACACATACACCCACGGATCTCTCCTTCTCCCTCTCACAAGAGACCCATATGCATAACACACACACAATTCTTTCTCCCTCTCGATACAGCCACACACGGCTCTCCCCATGAACACACACACACCACCACCACCGGAGCTTCACCATGCACGGCACCACCTTGACACACCACACACTCACACCTCACGGACCATGCACACACAAGCACGGGCTCTCTCTTCTCTCTCTAACCCACCTCTCACCCATGCATGACAACACACTTCTCTCTCTTCTCTCTCTAACACACAACACACCCAGCACACCCATACATAGGCACACGGGTTAGGGGGGGAGAAGACATACACCCTCACATGGCACCCTCTCGGCTCTCTCTAGATGCATACACACACACACAACTGAGAACTACCACCATCAGCACCTCCAACTACTCCACTGCCGAGCCACCACCGCTGCAACTCCAAACCGAGCCACCACCGCTGCAACTCCAAACCGAGCCACCACCGCTGCAACAGTAGCTGCAGAAGCATCGCATCTGCCACCGAAAACACCCTCATCAGTTTATTCATCAACCCCGTCCAACTCCTCATTCAGCAAGTCGTGTTCCTCCTCCACAGCAGCACCATGGCACTAGCTTCGGCAACTCTTCTCTCCATGCATGGCCTGTCCAGAAGTAGTTTAATTAATTAGAAGGTTTTTTAAATTAGCGTAATTAATTAGTTAGTTCATTAGACTTTTATAATTAACTTATTGGTATAATTGAGTCATATAATTAATTAGTTAGCTCATTTAGTTTAAATAGAATTTTATTTAATTAATTAGTGTAAGTAAGTAATTAATTAATTAGTTAAGTTGTATAAATTAATTAATTAGTGTAATTCATTTAATTCATTTAATTAAATGTGTCAATTAATTAGTGTAATTAATTAAATAGTACATTAGAATTGTTATAATTAATTAATTAGTGTAGTTGCTTAGTCAGTTCATTATAATTGTATTAATTAATTAGTGTAATTAACTAGTTAGTTTAATTAGAATTTTATAATTAATTAGTTAGTTCCAATTTGTAATAATTAGGTAGAATAGTTTAATCATTAATTAGTTAGTCATAATTATTTAATTAGACGATTTATTTAATTATTCCATTAGATAAGTTATTTAATTTGATTAGCTATTTAATTAGTTCATTCATATTGTAATTAATTAGTTACCTAGCTTAAATTAGTTACTCTGTAATTACTTAATTAATATAGTTAGCTAATTAGCTTTGTATTTCACTCATTTGATCAGCTTAAACTAGTTATTTAAATTAGTTCATTATCATAATTACTTAATTCATATTCACTAGCTTAGCATAATTAGTTATTTACTTGTTGTAATAATCAATTAGCTTTGATAATTCGCTTATTTCTTCAAATTTTGTAATAATTAGTTAAGTAATTTAGTTAGCTAGTTAGTTCTTATTTCTTCAAATTTTGTAATAATTAGTTAAGTAATTTAGTTAGCTAGTTAGTCCATTCGGACCCTCCTGCGTGAGGGCGTATTAGTTCATTCGGACCCTCCTGCGTGAGGGCGTATTACTTCATTCGGACCCTCCTGCGTGAGGGCGCACTACTTCATTCGGACCCTCCTGCGCGAGGGCAAACAAACTTGTAATAAGTGTGCGTGTGCGTGTGTGTGTGTGTGCATGTCTTCCAACCCCACGTCTTTCTCCCTTTTATTTATCAGCTTATGATGGTTAGTTTAGAGGCATCATGTTTAATTTAGCATACTCATGTTTGCATCCACTTGTATTGCATGCACCAAGGCTCGGTTCATCATCCAATTCGCATTGTCGTTTCCATACTTCTCTGAATACATGCTTAGACCGCATGCGATCAAATCATCTCATATGTCATATTAGTAGCCGAGCCTAGTAATTGCATATCACATGTGTTGTATAGTTAGGAATCATGCATATTTTCTAACTTTGTTTTATAGCTTGTTCGCGGGACGTCGGTAAATATGTGAGTTGTTATGCTTTAGCATCCCGCTTGTACATAATTTTCTTATTATGTTTAGCATCCTACCATGAGGCTAATTGCTTAAATGATAAACTGTTTGAATGCCTGTGGATGAAGGCTTGTTGCTTAAATTGGAATGATTCAATGAATGTACGTTTTAAGATTCACAAACATTAAGCCCACCTAAGGGTGGCAAATTCAAACCCTTTTCGAGAAACAAACATGAAATTGAAATGCTCCAATTTGGGCAAACTAGTCTATACCTTGTAAGCTTCACATAATAAATTTTAGGATTTATTAAATAATCAGAATAAGAACATATATTGTACATAAGAATCACATCATAATTAGTAGAGGCCGATCTTTGATCGGGTGAGTGGGGTGCTCATTATTGACCTTCCTCTCTCATACCTAAGTTCCCGAACCAAGACACTTTGGTAACGACGGACTAATGGCCTTTGGCACGAGTCACGGGTTTCCTAAATTTCCCATAAATATTTAGGTGGCGACTCTGAAATCTGGCAAAGCAGTCCATTTTTGGCATTTGATTCAAACATCGATTTTCCAAAAACAATTGCCGGATTTGGACTCTTTTTGTGTTTCCACTGTTTCACATTGCACTTGTGAAATCAGATTCAGAACCAACACACAAGGGGAGTCCGAACTGTAAGGGCTATTTCATTCTTCCGAAAGGGGGCGCGAAAAGCCGAGCTACAACAACGAGTAATACTTTAGTAAAGACATGTTTGTATATGCTATTTTTGTTTAATAACACTCATGTGTAAGTGTTCTGGACTTGTGAATTTGAATTATTGATGAGTATTCTCCTCGTCTGATTATGTAAGACTATAACGAAGTTGATAAGTATGAAATCACCTGAATGGACCAAAGGTCATTTTGAATGAATATGAAATGGGCCTAAAGGCCTTCCTGTGTATTTGATTATATGGACCATAGGTTGTTCTGTATATATATGAAATGGGCCCAAGGCCGTTTTGTATACTTGTTGAATGGGCCATAGGTCGTTCCGAATAAGGGAATGATTGGACCTAAGGTCGTTTTGAATTGAATGCGGAGACGAATGTGAACATGATCATGGATCATGAGTACGCATAAATGCGAAAATGGATTAGTTGGACCCAAGGTCGTTTTGTATGTAAATTGGATCCAAGGTTGCTTTACATATGATGGACCTAAGGTCGATTCGCATATATTAGACCGAATGTCGTTTTGCCTATGAATTGGACCCAAGGTCGTTTTGCATGTAATGGACCAAGAGTCATTTTGCAAGTATGAGTTGGACCCGAGGTCGTTTAGTATATGAATATGGATGAGACATATGATATGTTGGACCTAAGGTCGTTTTGCGCTGGTATTGACCGACAAGTTTGGGTTATAACCTCTGAATTAAACGAATCTCATTCATGAACTCCTTTACTTTGGTATTATTCACTGGGCGTTAGCTCACTCTTTATTTATATGTATGTAGGTGAGCAGCGGGATGTCTAGCCCTAACCCCAGTGAGCCATGAGAAACCATGTTTTGAGGAGTTAACCAAGGTCACCTCACCCAAGAGGCTTACTTTTGTTTTTGTTCTCTTATGGTCACGTATGACCAACCTTGTATATAACCTTGGATTTTGGTGTTGATACTGTTTTGAATGATCTTGGATCTACGTGGTACATACATAATGTAAATATTGCATGGTGTGAGTTATTATATGTATATGAGAAAGTTTTTGGTTAAATCATGTATGCACAACTCGTTGGACAATTTTTGCAAGTATTGCTTCCGCAATTTGGCCCTCTATTTTTAAGTATGGTTTGATTTCTGACTGAGGCCGTAGGTAATCTCATGATTACTGGCTGGTTATGACTAATCCATAGGGGCAGGTTTGGGTCATGACAGCTCTGGCATGTGTTTGTGTAGGTTACACGCTACATCTGATTAATCTGTTTGAGGAGTCATCTGTGAGTACCAAATCTGTAAAGCAATGTTTGCTTAAAAGTATTTTTTGAATTACAAGATTATGCTACATTTCTGAACTGATAGTTTTGTAAATGAATGAATGATCGTCATTTTCTTAAATGTATTCGTGGCATTCTTTAGAGATTGTTTCTATTATCTGTTATCGGAGATCTTTGTGGGTCCAAACTCTTAGAACTATCTGTTAAACCTTAATGGTTATCTGTTCTGATTATGCATAATCATCTGTCTGATCTATTCTGGTCTTGTATGACCATCTGCTCTGTTTAGCTATTGGATGTACCATGTATACCTGTTACAAGTATGAGTACGATTCTGTTATGTTATGAAACTCTGATTCAGGAATTGATAGTACTGGACATCATTCATTAACCCATTATGTTTTTGTTATTCACTGTGCTCCAGCTTACCTTTTATATATATGTATGTAGGTGATCAAGCACAAGACCAAGCTTGAGGCATTTGTCTAGAGTATGCTTTTATAAAGCCGAACTTTAAGACTCTCGTCGAGGTTCCGAAAATGTCAAGTGTCAAGGCTTCTTATGTTCTGGGGTTATCCCTCTTAATATGTAATTAAGTTGTTTTGAAGGGTGATGACAGTGTTTTTGAATGTAGTGTTTAACCCTTATCTCATGACAAAATTATGTGTATAATATTATGATGTTACGTTTAGGTATGTATATAATAAGGCAAGTTTCTTCTGCCTCATATAAGCACTACAAAAATTTTAGTTTTTTGCGATGGTAAATGTCGTCGCTGATACTCCTAATGCCGTCTCAAAAAACTTTTAGCGACGGCAAAGGGGGGGTCACAACAGAGGACGCTGCTAAAATGTTTTAGCGACGGCGCCGTTGCCTTTTTTTTTGCGACGGCAAATGTTGCCTTTTCCGATGGCATTTTACTATCGCCTATAATATGTAAAAAATTGAGACCTTTTGTAATGGAAATGTTGTATTGTCGCTAAAAGTTTTATTTGAGATGGTAAAAAAATGTTGTCGCAAATTTTTTTTTTGTCTTGACGGCATTACCTTTGTCGCCAATTTCTTTTACGACGGCATTGCCTATGTGACCAAAAAATACGTTTTAGTTCTAATGTTTTATGCAACGGTATGGTGCCGTCGCAAAAAAATAAAAAATAAAAAAATATTAAAATATTAAAATTACTTGTATTAAATGAAATTTTTTTTTAAAAAAAAAACCAATAATTGCATAATAATATAAAAATTCATGTATAGAAATAAGAATTTCTCCAAAATAAAAATATTATTGCATTCATAACTACACATCAGCAAAATTACCCCACTATATAATGTTCCATAATACATATATAATGTTTAAATTCATAATGTTGTTCACAATTCAAAATAACAAAAACCAAAAACAAAAGTTAGTCGCATTCTTCACAGGCATGCAATCCACAAGAAGCAAACTCCTACCTGGGAAATATCTGAAAACAAAAAACAAAAATAATCAATGACAATATAATTATGTGTTAATATGTTAATTACAAAAAAACATAAAAATTTAACTACTATACAATTACAAAGATAATTAAGTAAATATTTTTGCCTAGACCGAAATCCGATTCTAACTCCGAAAACGGGAACCCGATTTGAGTCCCGTCTTCTTCCACAAGTCTCTCGTGGTAAGGCGGTCGTGTGTGCCAAGTTTCGTGCTAATCTGACGTTGTTTGGTAATTTTGGGGTGTCAACACCTTGAATTCTAAGTTTTTTAAGAAACTAGTTTGCCTAGACTGAAATCCAGTTCTAACTCCCAAATCCGGAACCCGATTCGAGTCCCGTCTTCTCCTACAAATCTCTCATTTCTAGATGGTCTTGTGTGCCAAGTTTCGTGCTAATCCGACGATGTTTGGTGATTTTGGAGCATCAACACCTCGAATTCTCAGTTTCTTAAGGAACTAGTTTGCCTAGACTGAAATCCGACTCTAACTCCCAAACTAGGAACCCGATTCAAGTCCCGTCTTCTCCCACAAGTCTCTTGTGCCTAGACGGTTGTATGTGCCAAGTTTCATGCTAATCCGATGCCGTTGGGTGATTTTGGGGCATCAACACCTTAAATTCTAAGTTTATTAAGAAACTAGTTTGCCTAGACCGAAATCCAACTCTAACTCCCAAACCGGGAACCTGATTCAAGTCTCGTTTTCTTCCACAAGTCTTTCGTGCAAAGGCAGTCGTGTGTGCCATGTTTCATGCTAATTCGGTGCCGTTTGGTGATTTTGGGGCATCAACACCTCGAATTCTAAGTTTATTAAGGAACTAGTTTGCCTAGACCAAAATCCCACTCTAACTCCCAAACCGGGAACCCAATTTGAGTCTCGTCTTCTCCCACAAGTCTCTCATGCCAAGGCATTCGTGTGTGCCAAGTTTCATGGTAATCCGGTGCCGTTTGGTGATTTTGGGCCGTCAACACCTAGAATTTTAAATTTTTTAGGGAACTAGTTTGCCTAGACCGAAATCCAGCTCTAACTCCCAAACCAGGAACCTGATTCAAGTCTTGTCTTCTCCCATAAGTCTTTCGTACCTAGGAGGTTGTGTGTGCCATGTTTTGTGCTAATCCGACACCGCTTGGTGATTTTGGGGCGTCAACACCTCAAATTCTAAGTTTCTTCAGGAACTAGATTGCCTAGATCGAAATCTGCCTCTAACTCCCAAACCAGGAACCCAATTCAAGTCCTGTCTTCTCCCACAAGTCTCTCATGCCAAAGCAGTTGTGTGTGCCAAGTTTCGTGCTAATCTGACGCTGTTTGGTATTTTGGGGCATCAACACCTCGATTTCTAAGTTTTTTAAGGAACTAGTTTGCCTAGACCGAAATCCAGCTCTAACTCCCAAACCGGGAACCCGATTCGAGCCCCTTCTTCTCCCACAAGTCTCTTGTGCCTAGGCGGTTGTGTGTGCCAAGTTTCATGCTAATCCGACGCCGTTTGGTATTTTGAGATGTCAACACCTCGAATTCTAAGTTTCTTAAAGAACTAGTTTGCCTAGAACGAAATCTAAATGCAGCTTCTTCACAAATTTAAGAGCCAAATAGAATCTAAAGAACCAAACTTGAATACACATCTATGGAAAAGTTTATTATTTGAGAAATCAATCCAAAAAATAATAAACTACCTCAGACTATTCACCCATATTACATCGCTTCTTCAAAAAATATGAAATATCTATATATATGGATAAAGTAATTTATAATCAGTAAGAGAAAATCTGACTTGGTTCCACCTAGTTTGCTCATAGTGCAAAAAATAATCACTTATATGACAAGGAGCCATTTCATTTCTTCGGTTAAGTTTAAGTTTATAACAAAGACCACCATGTACTTTTTGCATCTTCCATAAGGGTGTTCGGAAAGTTCTATTATCAGGATATGAAACTTAAATGCAAGCCATCTCCTTTCTAAATTACAACTTAAAAACAATAAATCATAGGGGCAAATGAATGTTCCCATTAATAGCATAACAAGAAACAATCTAGTAATAAAATTCTTTATCAAGAAGACATACATTTCTCATGAGACTGGTATTAATCAACAAAAAAGAAATCCTGCAAGTATTCCTCAGCAGAGTTCCGTAGAATAAAAAAATTCCTCACACAACTAGAAAGCACCTTTGCCTCAACTTCCAAAAGACGTTATAAATTTTCACATAAAAGAAGAAAAAAAAAAGGCGTGTATGCTTTACTTTAGCTATATTTTCAAATATGAAAATTATTTATGTAGAAGACATGGCAATATGTCACAAAGCTGAAGAGCAAAATCAAACCTTATGAGAATTAAAAACAACAGGAGGAACAGTGAAGGGAAGCCACTAGGTCCTTGTTTAGTTTCACTCAAGCCTTTGTTTAGTTTTAGCCTTGTTTTACACTTTATATAGGTAGCTTGCTCCTAGTATAATACTATATATATTTTCTTGTGTTTTACAAGTCAATAATACAAACAGAATTTGAGTGACACAGCCTGCAAGATTCTAGATAAGGGCTGCAACTTTAAATATTACCTTTGTATAACCTACAACATAAATAATTGTTTGACAAAACATAGACACCAAGGAAAGGATACACTCATGCCACCAATTCAAACTCCCTAAATCATTTTGTGTGGGTTCCAAACACAAACTTTATGACAAACAATGCCATAGAGAAAGCATCTCTTCTGTAACTACTTTTACATTCTCAACATCTGATTTGACTGATGAAACAAATATCCCATAATCAGTTTAACAATTCTAGACATTTCCCATGCAATGTTAGCAGATCATTGAATGTCCTAGATGTCTTGCAATCCTAATCCTAAGAACATGATTAAACATGACAAAAATGAAATCTAGGAATAGGCTAACAATAACTAGTGGCTTGATGACATTAAAATTAAGAGAGTGTAGACACCCCATTTTTGATGACATTAAAATTACATTTGCGGAGTTCTTGCAGGTACATTTTTGACCATCCTCGAGCTCGAACTCCGCAGCAGAGTGCCACAGGTTTGAGCTTTCGAAACCATGTATCAGTTCTAACTCATTTTTGGACCACGTTTTGGTCCTTTTAGCATGTTACTTTTGGAGCACTACCGGCCATGATAAGGCACTGCCGGCCATGGATTTTGGCCTCTCGGCCATTGATGTGCCCTACCGGCCATCAATGAGCCCCTGCCGGCCATCACTGATGGCCGGCCGACCACTAGTGTATCAATAGATATTTTGTGATATTTTGTGCCAGCTGTTTGCACAGGTTGGAGCATCTGCTTGCACGTGGATGGTTGGATCTCTTTGAGAGGATTTGCATCTTCTATATATAGAAGCCTTTCTCTTGCATGCTTGAGGTTAGAAATTTTGAAGACAAAAAAATTTCTCTCTCTCTCTCTCTCTAGAATCCTCTCTCTCTAAATATATTGCTTTAAAGCCTAAATTCTCTACACTTTTACATAGAAACTCTTGATCAAACTTTATCATCTTTGTGTTGAGGTTGCTTAAGGTCCTATTTGAGCTCTAAAAGAGGGTTTTAGCTTGGTTTGGCTTGCCTTTGTTGCCTATATAGCATCTTCTCTTCAAAGAGGTAGAACTTCTTGTATTTTTTAGCTTAATTTAAATACTTGTTTGGCCATCTTTGCATGCTATTTTGAGGCTGGTTTTGACCCCTGAAATCTCTATTTTTATCGTTTAAAATGGTGGTTTGAGGTTTGTTTTGGAGTTAGGGGTGCTTCACGCTTTTTGAAGTTTGTTTGGTTAAGTGTTGTGCCACTTTTAAAACTTTTAAAACAACCTTTCTTTTTCCCTTTTAACCACTAAATTCTAGGGGATTTTCAGTGGTAAAAACTTGATTTTGAGGTCCAAAATAGGAGGGGGTGGCCTTCCCTCCTTGTGTCTTGTTTGCAAGTGTAGATAGCCTAGCATGTGAGCATGTTTTTCTACCTTTTTGTGACTTCATCTCAGCATGTTTTAGGCTCTAATTTGGCATGATTTAACTCTGTTTTGGGCTGTCTTGCTCATCTAAGCCTTGTCTTGCATGGTTGTAGTGCAAATGGCCTTCACTGGCTTAGTGTTTTAAGGCCTCTAACATGTTGTGCATGTGTTGATTGCATGTTGTAGCATCATTTTATATGTGATTTCAGTGCATATAACTCTGTCACACTCTCACTTATTTCACTCTTTCATTGCTTTTGAGAGACACTACAACAAAACTAACTATTTACGGCATCATGTTTACGACATGCATTAAATGCATGTCGTAGTTAGTACATTCTACGGCATTTTTTTTTTGCAAGCCGTTAATGTTTTGTCAATAACAGCATACGTACCATGTAAGTCGTTGATTTATATATTTATAGCGTGCAAAAGTATGCCGTAAAAAATGTAGGTTTTTACGACTTACAAAAATATGTCATAAAATATTTACATTTAAGACGACATACATTTCATGTTGTAAAATATTATAACTTTACACGGCATACATTAACATGTCGTGAAAACTTCTAAAAAAAAAAAAAAAAAAAAATCAATCAGAATTTTTTTTATGGCATGCAAAAGCATGCCGTAAAAAATGTATATTTTCACGGCATACAAAAATATGTCATAAAATATTTGTACTTAAGATGACATACATTTTATGTCGTAAAATATTATAACTTTACACAGCATGCATTAGCATGTCGTGAAAACTTTTATTAAAGAAAATTTCAATTCGATTTTTTTTTTAATTTCAAAAAGCTAACAATTTCCAACCAAACTTCTCACCTTAAATTTTCCTAATTGAGGACAACATAAAAAATAATTTATACATTATTTTATAATTTAATGTCTCTTTTAAGGGATAATTGCGCCCAGTGGGATTTTGGAAAAAAAAAATTACACATTCATCAAAACGTTTATAATTTTAATGATTAATATTTATAGGGCTTCTCATTAATTTGTAATTATTTTTTTTTTAAATTACCTTGATTTGATATTTTTTCTTCTTTCAATAATTTATTTATTTTTTATTTTTTAGATGTGCCTAATCTGAATACAACTAAAAAAATAAAATATTTGTAAAAAAAATAATAAAATATAATATATATGAAATGTATTAAATTATATATTTTTTTGAATTTAGTGATTTTTTTAAAAAAAATTAAAAAGTAAAACATTATTAAAATTAAAATAAAATATTTCTTTTAAGTATATATAAATTATTTGAATTTGAAAAGTAAAAAAAAAATTATTTAAAATATTACAACAGAGGCGATTGGCAACAATATTATAGAGGTAGAATGTTGATCTCTCTCTCTCTCTCTCTCACTCACTCTCTGGTCTCTCTCTCTCTCTCTCTCAACCCTCTCTAAACCCTAATCTCTCTCAACCGATTGAATCAGCCTTCTTCAGTCTTGATTTGATCTCAAAGCGATTGGTGATTCATCTCAGATCCAATCTCAGAGCGATTGGCAATTTCGATTTTGAGATTCCGAAGCTCCACCGCCTCCACCATCTGAACCGGCGAGGGAAGCAAGGACCATCGTCTACTAAGGTGAGCACCACCGTCTCTCTCTCTCTCTCTCAATTTCGTATTCTCTTTCTCTCTTCCTCAAGCTCTTCCCGTCGAGTTTGAGCAATTGGTTTTAGAATTCAGTTCGGTTTGATTGGTTCCTTCTACGTATGAACTGCTAGTCAAATTGCTTCAGAATAGTGCTTTGGTGGCCATTTGTGATATTTTCTCAGTCAAAAATATATTCTGTGTATAAATTTGTTATTCGTCTTTCGAAACACTTTGGTGAAATTAATTTATTACATTTATGCTTTATTTAGGATGATTTGGACCATTGTGGACTTGGAGTAACATACAATCAATAAGGGATTGGTGCTCTATGTAGACTGTTTCCAATGTAAGTGTTTGTATATTTGATTTGTCATTTTAATTTAAATTTGTTGGAGTTAGTATGGAAATTAAATTTTCAATATCATATTCCTTGGCATGTGAAAACCTGAAAGCATATGCTCAATTCTTTATGGAGTCATTACAAAGGAAAATTCAAAACACTTGGTTACATAAAAGTGATACTATTTACATTCTATGGTAGCGTGCTATTTTAGATGCCATGGAATAATGCTATAAGTTATGTAGAAATTGAACGGTTCCAATCACAAAACAATTAGAGAAATAAAGCAATCAAATAAAACACAAAATATACATGGTTTGGCAATGTGCCTATGTCCACGGAAGTAAGGAGATCAAATTCACTATACACAATAAGGATTACAGAGTTTTGAACCTCTCAACTCAATTGCACATTCTCACACACTGAATGTGAGAAATGGAGAAATGAGGTGGAGTTTTGAACCTCAACCTCCATAAAAAGCCTCTTATAGTAAAAATGCAAGACACTTCACAACATTATAGATTGCAAATCAATCCATACACTGACTGGTCTGACCAGGATCAGACCCTACACAGGAACAAAACAAATGGTTTTTTATAAAACCTGTGAGAGATGGACAACTTTCTTTTGTTTTTTTTTTCTTTTTTTGGGATAAATAAATGATGGACAACTTCTTTGAAAGTGAGTTTGATTGATAAAATTGTCAATTAATTAGACCTGTGGGATTTGCTGGTTTTATTGGTTTTGTATGGCCATGAGGGAAAGAAAGAAAAAGAAAAAGAATCCATGTTCTCATTCATTTGGGTACAGATTATTGTCCATGAGTAATTTTTTGGGAGAAAGCACATTGCATGTTCTTCATTGGCAACAGTGTCCCTTGTATTTTAGGGATAGGTTAACTCTTCCCATCCCCATAAATCATTTCTTTTGGAAATTTGTGTTCGGGTGTTTGGTATAATTTTCAACTTACAGCTTATAATGAATGCTTAGGAAAGAATGACCACTTGGTATTCTGATGTAATTGCTATTTAAATGCAAATAATATATTATGGGTTGGATGGAAGTCAGCATTGTGATTTGATGAATGCTTAGGAAAGAATAACCACTTGGTATGCAAACTGTTACTGCAAGGGCTTTGTGTCCACCATGTTTGTAGTTCTTGAGGGCATAGTAGCTGCCTAACTGTCAACCAATGAAAAACACAGCTCCAAAGCTCTCTGTCTCGCCTTGTGTCTGAATTTTTCTTTGTTCTTCTTTCATTGTATTAGATTTCTAATAAAATGTAAACTAAGCAATCTACCTGGTAAACAAAAAATCTTAAATAAGGGAACACAAATATTTTTAAATATATATACATATTTACATCCCCTCATATTTTTAAATCGAGGTTTGCACACTACTTTCGATTTTGATCCTGTCATAGTTAATAGTTTGACGTCTAATAATTACAAGAGTAGCCAATTAATTATACAATAGAGTGTTAGTCCAAGTGGTCATAATCGGCACTTGAGTTTTAGTCTAAAAATATAAACTACTTTTTTATCTCCTAATTTTAGCCTAGACATTGTCAATGGGGACAATAATTATTTGAAACTTTACCTATGAAAGGTAAGATTAAAATGAAAGTGTAATACAACATACTACATTTGCATAAGAGATTCAGAGGCCATGTGGTTTGCACTTTAAATGATCCCAAAATGATGTATTTCATTGACGAAGAAGGCAATAGAACCCAGCTAGCTTGCCTTACTTGGCATTGTTCTCAGAGTACTTTTCAATTGACCCCTGTTTCTTTAAATGATTTCCTATGAAAAGTAAATCTATTTATTATTATTATTATTATTTTTTTACATAATTTTTTTTTGTAAACTTAACGATTAATAGAAAAATAAATCATTTAGTACTTTTGTTTCTTTTATTTAATTCATTTTTCTTGTGAGAAAATTTTATGTATGAAAACTAAGTTGTGTTATGTGAATTAAAACTTTAAGAGAATCCAAAGTAATTATGTTAAAATTGTGGAATTTTCTATATTTGCGATATTTTTGTTTTTTTGTTTTTTTTCTCTCATTAAATTGCTTTAAATTGTTTTTTCCCCTCTTCTTTCATTGGAAATGGACTCATTTACTTGGGTTTGGATCCAGAGATTACATGTAGCTCTAAGCACAATCGTATCCAAGAGAATATGAGTGAATATACTTGTAAGGTGAATATTGTGCTGTCTTTGAAATCAATATTATCAAGAATTTATTGTTTGGCTTATAAAGAATTATTGTTTGGCTTGTAAAGTTGTATGTATTGATGTTTGATTTGAAATTTGTGGTTTTTTAAATTTTATATTGGCCATAAGTCTTTTGCATATATAGTTTTTGGTGGTCAAAGTGGTTGCTAAACTTGGGCCTAAATGTTGGAATCACGGGACGGATGGCAGAACCTAGAGTTGCCATGTTATGGTGGTTAGAACAAAAAGAGGAGGCCGAATTGTACTATAAAAAGACTACAAAACTAACATTTGAAGGGGTCCAATACTAACTCAATTAACAGCTTTTATACACATATTTTTCATAACATTTTAGCAATGTCTAATAAATTCTCTTTATTTAAACAATTTAATTCCTTTAATTAGTTATTTCCTTTGGTTAATCACATCATGTCAATTGTTCTTTATTCCTAGTCACTGCAAGATCAATTTTGGTTCACTTTGCACCTAGCAATATTTTACCATCCCTTGAGAAAATATTGACGTCCTTTGCATTGAGACAAAATCCAAATCGACGGTCCGTCTTCGTGACCATACTTAATTCCTGCATTAGAAATTAGAAATTTACTCCTTGGACTAGGTTCAAAAGTCCTAACACACTCGTGCAATCCAGTGCATCAATACCACACCAAAATTTCCAATCTTGAAGGAAAAGTTTGATTTATGTATTTATCTATTGGTTTGTCCTACTAGTTTGATTTCTGTGATTATGAATCTCTATCTAGTTTAAGACCAAACTTTATTAAGAATATTGCATGGACAGTTGTTTGATTGCTTGTGTGCATGAGTAGCCCATTGTAAAAAAAAGAGGGGTCATTCCAGTATGGTAATCTTTGATAATCCATTGTTTCTTTGTATGTTGGTGGTCATTCTGACAAGCATTTTGACTCTTGTTGTTCATCTCAGCATTCGGTG
The DNA here is from genome assembly GCA_030407325.1 of Camellia japonica. Taxonomy (NCBI): domain Eukaryota; kingdom Viridiplantae; phylum Streptophyta; class Magnoliopsida; order Ericales; family Theaceae; genus Camellia; species Camellia japonica. The sequence continues at coordinate 166,228,941 of JAPPVO010000036.1, forward strand.
CTGCATTCACAACCAAAGTCAACTGTTAGAACCCCTGCATATATAGCCCCGGAAGTTTTACTTAAGAAAGAGTACGATGGCAAGGTAAATTTATATTGGTTTACTCTATTCGATTTAGCTATTAATTGGTTTTTGTGAACTTCGTAAACTTGACATTTTTATGCATAGCAAATTCTCATGAGCTTTCTTTGCAAATGTTTAAACCACACAATTGATTTGCCTAATTGTTTGATAGGACTTTAAACCTGTTTATGAACCTACATTCTGATTTTTCTAAACTTAAAACTAAACTATATCAACAACCATGTCCTATTAATGCTCAGCTTATAAACTGTTATGGTGGTATGGTAGCTCAAACAGTCTCATAATTGGCCACTATGCTAAAATCACGCCACAAAGTTGGCCTGGTTTGTTTTAACTGAACAGTAGTCCAAATGACTTGAGGAGGAAGATGATCACTGTGATTTTCTTGGTTTATGTATGAAGTTTTTCCTTTACTATTGTGTACAGTGGGTTAATTGAATTCTAACAATATGATTAAGAAAAATCTGTTTTATAGTATGCTGACTGCAATATGGTGACTCTGCAAAACTAGCATGAATATGAAGATTGATTCTTCAGCATGGGATTGGAAATGTTCGTTGTGGATGATTAATTTTTGTCACTTTGGTCATCACTGTCTATCAACCCATCCATGGTGAAGAAGATTGTTTAGGTAGATCAGTGAATCTTATGATTTGGATACTTTTTTTGATTTGTATGTTTGAGGTTGTTATCAGCTTGATATGATAGAAGTTGAGGATAAAAGTTAGTATGCAGGTTGTTTGGTGTATGGATATTAGATTTTTTTTGCTTACTTCATAGTTGCTGCTTCTGCTTGGTTTGTAACAGGTTGCATTTTATAAGCTATTGTCTACATATGGTTAGTCAAGGTCATGTTCCTATATATATATATTATATTAAAAATAACTTTCTATGGCATACAAAATTATGCCGTGAAAAGTGTAATGATTTATGGCATGTAAGAAAATGTCATAGAAGATTATATACGGCATACAAGGCATGTCATAAATATATTAAAAATGACCTTCTACGGCATACAAAATTATGTCGTGAAAAGTGTGATGATTTATGACATACAAGAAAATGTCGTAAAATACTATATACGGCATACAAAGTATGCCATAGATATATTAAAAATAATCTTCTACGGCATGCAAAATTATGTCATGGAAAGTATGATGATTTATGGCATAATAAAAATGTCGTAAAAAGTTATATACGGCATACAAAGTATGTCATTAATGTTTAATTTATTACTTTTTACAACTTTACTTGCATGCCGTAAATGACGCTCAACTTTCCACGGCATGTCATATAACAGCATTTGTGTGCATGCCGTGAAAGAGTTTTTACGGCATGCATTGCAAGCCGTAAAAAGTCAATTTTGTTGCAGTGAGTTGTGCCTTGAGCCTTGTTTGTAGCCTAACATGTAAGCATGTTCTTCTTGCCTTTTGTACTTCCATCTCAGCATATTTTAGCCACTATTTTGGCATGTTTTAGCTCCATTTTGAGCTGGTTAGGTCATTTGAGCTTGATATTGTATGCCTCTAGTGTAGTGCTCTTCACTAGTTCAATGCTTTTGGCTTTTGAACATGTTGTGCATGTGTTGCTTGCATGATTTAGTGCCATTTTTCATACCATTTCAGCACTGAAAAGTCTGCAACCTCCCTCTATTCTTCACTTTTTTAATTTGCTTTGAAAGTGGTCTTGAGCCCCTTGTTGGCTTGAGTGTGAACTGGAGGTTCTCATGCCTAATGGTTTTAACCCTCTCTTGAGGGTTCCTCCTGACCAACAGCATGAGACATCTTTCATGCTCAAGGCTCTTGTGGCTTAGGCCCTCTTTCCAATTAGAGGACTTTCACATTGGACTTAACCGGTTAAAGAATGACTTGGTAATGTAAAATGTGTAAACAAGAATTGGACAAGTAAAACATAACTAAGATAAGCATTTTTTGTGTTGCATTGCATGTGTTCAATCGGACGTTATATTGAACACAAGGTATATTGGTCCATTTCATACTCAAAGTGATGAAATGAGCCAATCTCCTTTGTCTCCATCACCCTTGATCATGCATGATAGGGTGGTGGTCCTTTGAGTCTTGTTTTGTGCATTTATTGAAAGTGTACAACTTGGATCTTTGGCCATCATGCATTGAAAATACTTGATTGGTGGTTTTGGATCTATAGACACCTCATTTTTGACCGTCCTCAAGACTTGGACGTCATCGTTTGAACACTCGATGATCATCCATGCTCGTGTTCGTTTTGAGTTCCCGAAGGTCTCGGTTGTGCGCCTTGCCTTAGGATCTCGCAACTTGACTGTTTTGTGCTTGGTTGTGGACCAAGGACTTGTGGTTTTGCTTATGAGGGAAGAGGGTGGCTTGTTGGCTATCCCCTCAATTCATCGGCTAAGGCATGATGCCATCGGCCATGTTTCCCTGCCATCGGCCAAAAGTGGTGGCCAATCGGCACTCTTTTTGGTCGATCGGCACTATGTTTGGTCGATTGGCCATATTTTTGTGCCGAGACCTTTCCATCTACTTTTTGCAGATATTTTGTGCCAGCTGTGACAGCTGGTATGCACATTTCTGATCCTCCATGTGTATGGAGGGATTTGTTTCAAGAGTCAAGCTTGTTGAACAAGCTTGAGAATTGAAATTCTATAAGAAGGGAGGCCCCTCTCCCTTTCCAGAGGTTCTGAAAATTGCATATAGAAGTTCTATATCTCTCTATATATATTTTACCTCTCTCTCTCTCCCTTTGCTCTTGTTTGTGCCCAAAAGTGTGATTTCTTGATACTATTGCACACAAACAGCTAGCAATACACCATCCTTTGGTTGCTGAGGTCCTTCGGAGTTGTTTTTACAGTTATTGGGGTGGTTTAAGCTCAGAAAAGGTGCTGGAGTTGTGTTCTTGAAGGTGTTCTTCAAGGGTGAGTAAACTACCTTTTAATCTCCCATTCTTGCTTAAGCTTTTAGACCTACTTGCATATTGTTTTAAGATTAACTCTAAACTATAAAAAGTTCTGATTTTGTGTGCTTGAGATGATTGTTTAAGGTCACTTTTTGGTTGGGAGTAGTCTACCCCCTCTTAGGCCTTGTTTGGCCTTATTTTGTGCCTTCCCTTTTGAGCTTTGGAACCATCTTGTTTTGACCTTTGGAACCATCTTGTTTTGACCTTCTTACCACTGAAATCTAGAGGATTTTCAGTGGTGGAGAAGTGGTTTTGAAGTCTTGAATAGGAAAGGGACACCCCCCTCTCCTTGTGTTTCATTTGCTAGTATAAATGGCTCATATTGATAGCATGTTTGCTTAGCATGTTTTGGCTTCATTTCAGCAAGTATTTAGTGTTATTTTTCCATGTTATACCTCTGACCAAAGTTGGTTTGATAGCCTCTTATATGCGCCATGCACTTGTAGTGTAATCCTCTCCATTGCCTTCACATGCACCTTGCATTTAGACCATCATTCTTGCATGTTTTGGCTCAACTCAAAGAAGCTTTTAGTGATGTTTTACCATGCTTGAGCTCTGTTTTGTGTTGTTTTGATCATATATGCCATGCTTTGTATAGCTACAATGCATTCTAGCTTGTTAGCTTTGAGTGCCCAAGTCATTAGCATGCATTACTTGGACCATTTTCATGATTTGGCATCATTTTATATGTGATTTCAGTCCATGTAGTGTAGCCATACACTTGCACTTGTCACTCCTTTAATGCTTTAAAGAGTTGGTGTTTTATGCCTTAAGAGTGGGTCATTGTGCATGCCTCTATGCTTAGGTCTTTAGGATGCCATTTCAGTGGGTTTTTGGGCTTATTTTGACATGCCATAACTCTATTTTTCATTGGTTAAGACATGCCATGTTTGGTTGTAATAGGTGTAGTGTAACACCTTTTTGTTAGCCTTGCATGCTTCACGCTTTCGATCTTTTGTTCTAGCTTGTGTTGGCTAGGTTCGAGCATGATTTTGGCCTTGTATTGACTTGCCTTGGGACTGTTTTAGGTGCCCTTGGCTCTTTGGGGCTTGATTCATGTGGCCTTAGTACAAGCTCCTTGGCTAGCCCTAAGCCTTGAGCTTTCTTGCATGCTATGCTTGACTTGTGTGCATGATTTGGCATCATTCCTCACATGATTTCAGAGCTTATTGCATTGTCACATTATCATGTTTGTCACTTCTTGCTAATGTTTGAGGATTGTGCATTGTTGCCTAAGTGATAGGCCACTTGGCATGCATGCTTGTTTTGCATTTCATTCCATCATTTCTTAGCATTTCGGCCACTGTTTTGGTATGGCTGAGGCCTATCCATTTTCAGTATAAGTCCATGGATCATGCGGTTTGTGTGTTGTTGCATGCTTATCGCATCGCATGTTGTTGCATGCTTGTTATTGGTATTGTTGTTGCATGCCTATTACATTGTATGTTTGCATGTTTAGGTTGCATTGCATTTGGCATGCTTGTCATCTTAGCCTTGTATGCATTTTTGAGTCATATCACATTTGGCATGCTTATGTTGCATTGCATAGCTTTTCCGTGTTGCATGCATTGCATTGTGTTTGGTTTGGGGTGTCAAACCAAACACGAGGACCGAGGGACGTTTCGTACTTGAAGTGACGAAACGTGCCTCAATCCTCGGTCACTGACACTCTTGATCCAACATGATAGAGTGTGAGGCATTCATGTGTTTTGCGTATTCATTCCATATTGATTTGTGCAACTCGGTCTCTTTGGCCATCATGCATCGAAATGCGTGATTGATGGCTCGAGAGTCAAGCATTACACTCCTTTGAGTCTCAAACATGATAAGGGGTGTAGGTGCACAACATTTTCTTGCAAATGTATTGCCATGCCCTTGTTTGTCCTCTGCTGCAGCAAAAGGAGCAGTCTGCAGGAAGAGATGGCCGATCGGCTATCTTCAGTGTCGATCGGCTAACAATATTTGGCCGATGGATTAAAAAATGGTCGATGACCCCTTTTCCTTGGCCGATGGCCATATCTTTTGGCCAATGACCTCTCAGCATGGCCATGAAGTGATTCAGAAGCATCATAGATATTTTCACAGTTCTCAGAGGTGCAGAACACTGCAAACAGAGGCAACATGAGGCATGGCAACGGGTTTTCGAGCGAGGCGATCGAGCATGCATCATTCAATCATTCCGAGGCGGAGCTGTGGCAGCCTCTTTAGTTTCATACTTAGTCTGTTTTGTAACTTAATTAATTTGCTTAATTAGTTAAGGTTTTGTAATAATTAATTAGCTAAGATAGTTAGTTAATTAGTTGGCTTGTATTATTTATTCGGACCCTCCGTCGAGAGGGCGAATTTTGTAATAAGTGTGCATGAGTGTGTGAATGTCTTCCAACCCCACGTCTTTCTCCCTTTTACTTAACCGCTTACGATGGTTAGTTCTAGGTCATGTTTCAATTAGCATCCTTATGATATGCATGTTTGCATTCATTCATCTGTATTGCATGCACCGGGCTCGGCGCATCATACTAGCTGCATTGTATTTCAATTCCGATTTGAATACATGATTATCAAGTTGCATCTCATATTCCATCTTAGAATAGCCGAGCCTATCTCTAGTTGCATTTTGCATGTGTTGCATTAGCCATCTTAACATAGCAAGGATCATGCATTGATTACTAACTAGCTTTTGTTTTGGCTTGGAGTACTATGTAAGCTTTTATGTTTTAGCATCTTGCATGAGTGTGAGTGTTGCCATGATAGCATGCTTGTCATGAGGCTAACTGCTTAAGTGATTAACTGCCTGAATGCCTGTGGGTGAAGGTTAGATTACTTGAATTGGAACAATTCATTGAAATGTGTGTTTTAAGCCCACTTGAGAGTGGCAAAATCATGTTTTCTAAGCCTACTTGAGGGTGGCAAATCCACGTCTTAGCCTACTTGCGAGTAGCACCTTCAAACCATTTTCAAACAAACATGAGATGTTTTGTTCCAATTTAGGTGATTTAGTCTATACTTGTATGCTGTGCGCATCACGTAGTAAGCTAGCTAATAACTGGAATAAGAACACATGTGTTTTCAAAAACAAAATATCATGTTAGTAAAGGCCGATCTTTGATCGGGCGAGCGGGGGTGCTCATTACATGACCTTCCCTTCTCGTACCCAAGTTCCCGAGCCGAGGCAATTTTGGTGATACGGACACGTGGCCTTAGGCACGAGTCAGGGTTTCCTAAATTTCCCAATACAAAATATTTAGGTGGTGACTCTATATCTGGTAAAGCAGTCCATGTTTGGCACTTCTTTATTAAAAATCAGTTTTCCAAAACGATTTACCGGATTTGGACTCTTTGGTGATTTATCGGTCTTGCATTGCACTTTGCGAGATTAGATTCAGAACCGTGACATTTGAGTCCGAACTGTAGCAGCCTAATGAACAAATCGGATTTCGCGCCATCTCGCGCTTGGAGCCGGGACATTCGGCACGTCTACAGGATCCAAGAGTGCCACTCCTTTGATATTTTGAGATGATAATGAGGTGCACAGTACAAACATACCCTTGGAAAGCCCTTCATTTTCCTCTGTTTGTGCTTTGTTGCAGTATGGTGATTCAGCACACCAATGGCCGGCAGTGGCTCATTGATGGCCGGCAGTGCTTCATCCTTGGCCGGCAACACACCTTTTTGGCCGATAGATGTCCGGCAGGCCACTGGTGCAATCCTCAGTATTGTTTTAGTAAGGTGGAGCATAAATTTCTTGGAGTAAGTTCAACCTTGTAAACAGAGCCTCTCAAGAACAAACCGGTGGGCTTTTCGAGGGCGAAAACTGAGTACATGCATGTTCAACTTTCCAAAGCAGAGCCAAGGCAGTGTAGTTTAGTGCTTTGCATGTTTAGTTAGCATGGTTTTGTAATTTAATTAATTAGTTTACTAATTAGTTAAGTGTTGTAATAATTAAGTAGCTTAGCTTAGCTATTTCTTTATTTTGTTTTGTAATAATTAGTCTAATTAGTTTAATTAGATTAGTTTGATTAGCTTAGCTTAGAGTAGCTTAGCTTATTTATTTGGACCCATCTTCGCGAAGGCGCAACGTTGTAATAAGCGTGCGTGTGTGTATGCATGTCTTCAAACCCCACGTCTTTCTTTCTTTTATTTAATCGCTTTCGAGGGTTAGTTTAGGGATCATGTTTCGATTAGCATACCTTATGCTTGCATGTTTGCATCATTCATTTGTCTTGCATGCACAGGGCTCGACGCATCATACAAACTACATTGTATTTCAATACTTATTTGAATACGTGTTTCAAAGCATGTTATCAAATCGAATCAAATGCCATCTTAGTAGCCGAGCCTATTATATTCATGTTGCATGTGTTGCATTAGGCATTTTGTATAGTTAGGATCATGCATATTTCTAACTACCTTTTGTTTTGGCTTGGAGTACACTGTAAGTTTTACGCTTTAGCATACTTAAATGAGTGTGAGTGTTGCCATGATAGCATGCTTACCATGAGGCTATTTGCTTACTTGCTAAACTATATGAATGCCTGTGGGTGAAGGCTTGGTTGCTTGAATTGGAACAATTTGATAAATGTGAGTTTTAAGCCCACTTTGCAAAGTGGCAAATCATGTTTTAAGCCCATCCGAGGGTGGTAAATCCGCTCTTTAGCCCACTTAAGAGTGGCACCTTCAAACCATTTTCGAAAACAAATATGAGTTGTTTTGTTCTAATTCTCGCGATTTAGTCTATACTTGTATGTGTGCGTCACATAGTAAAGCTAGATTAATAACCAGAATAAGAACACATGTGTTTATAAAACATCATATCATGATAGTAGAGGCTGATCTTTGATTGGGCGAGCGGGGGTGCTCATTTCAGGACCTTCCCCTCTCGTACCCAAGTTCCCGAGCCGAGGCAACTTTGGTGATGACGGACACGTGGCCTTTGGCACGAGTCAGGGTTTCCTAAATTTCCCAAAAATAAAATATTTAGGTGGCGACTCTGTAATCTTGCAAAGCAGTCTAGTTTTGGCATTATTTGATTCAAAATCGATTTTCCAAAATGATTTGCCGGATTGGACTCTTTGGTGTTTATCAGTCTCGCATTGCACTTTGTGAGATTAGATTCAGAACCGTGACAAGAGTCCGAACTGTAGGACCAATTCGAGCTCTCCAAAAAGGGGGTGCGAAGAAAGTCGAGTCTACAGTTTCTAGCAACTCTGCTGGGGATTTAGAGAACTTGACTCGAACTCATGATATGTTGTTTTCTCTACATTTATGTGTTTCTTTGCATTGCATTTGCATAGGTGCGCCTAAGTCACAGTGTTTGCCATCTGCTATTCCTGAACGGTTTGCCAAAGGCTTGCTTGAAAAAGCGTGCCATAAGGCTGACCGGTTGCGGGCTCTGCCACGATGGGAACACAAACCTCGGATCTGGACTACCATTGTACCATTTGATCCTCCTTCCACTTTTCGGTGTTAGGAGCGAGAGGTATATTAGGTAGTGTTGCTGAGGCACCCTTTTTGACCAATTGACCTAGTTACATATCGGAAGCCTTAGAGACTGTTCCAAACTAGGATAGGTTGCTCACCTGAATACAGGATTGTTTGAAACCGCATGCGTGCGTAATGAACCTCTAGCTCTTGAGGAAATTAGGACAGGGTAAACCTACCCCACCATAGGTGTGATACCCCTGTTCCGTAATTTGTTAATTGGTCCTTAATATGAGTATGATTATGTGTCTAACATGATTTTGTGTGCCATTATGTGAAAATATGTGATTTTGAATTTCTATCTGTTCACCGTAGGAATATCTGTTTAATTATCTGCTTTGGAAATTAAATTGAAGGCCTTATCGGCCACAGAACCCGAAATTGATTGCGCCATTATGATTAGCGTAATTTTTAGAGCCTACGGTGAAATTTAATTGAAAATTGATTCGGGTCAGATTAAATTGATTTATTTAATGGCCTTGTGCTCAAATTGTTAATATTTGTAATTTTGGTTAGTGGGATTCGTTGGGTAAGAGCACTACACCTCCCATTCCCTCTTGTATCTTCACTTGGGCTGATCAAACTCTAAGAAAGAGAGAGGGGCCGGCTGTTAGAGAGAGTGGGGGAGAGAATTGTGTAACTTTTGACTCAAGCTTGGGAATTTGAAGTCTAGTTCAAGAATTAACCATAGATTGGGCTCCTAGGTAAGCATTGATTCTTGAACTCATGAGTTTAAGGTGTAATCTTGTGTGTTCAAAGTTAATTAATGGTCAATAGCATGTTTTGAATTTGTTTTGTTGAATTGGAAGACCATATATGCATGCATGTATGTGATTACCTTGAATTTGCATGTTTGAGCACCCAATGTATGATCCATGTAAGTCTTTAGTTGAAATCCATGTTTTGACCATCATTTTATCATAAGAGAGGAGAATGAGGGTTATGTGTCACATGCATGTACAATTTATGAGGGTAGGAGCTTTGAATACATGAATATGTTATGATGAAAATGAGTTTGGTATAATTTGAGCCATGCATGTGATCATTTTGTGAAATTGAGCTCCATGAAGATGTGTTTTGGTGTTTATACCATGTTAGTACAAGTATGTGTGGAATTGGAGCTATAAAATGCATGAATTGTTGGTTGAAAGTCAAAATGGAGCTCATGAACACAATCTGGATTTTCCAGAATTTTGAGGTCCGCTCGAGCGGGAGAACCTCCGCTCGAGCGTAAATTTCGTGCTCCCAGTACTTTTTGCAGACTTGGTGTCCGCTCGAGCGGGGTATTTCACGCTTGAGCGGGTAACTTTGTAGATAGGCTTTCCGCTCGAGCGCTCTATTTCACGCTCGAGCTTATTTTTCATGCAACCAGTACTTTTGCAGGCCTTAAGGGTCCACTCGAGCGGGGGAGTCCACGCTCGAGCGGGGACCCTATTTTTTGAAATTTTGTTTTCGCATTTTGTGTTATGTTTTCCGTTCTCTTTCACTTGCAAGCACTCTTAGGCATGTGTTGAGCATTGTAATTGAGTAAAAGAGATAAGAATGAAGCCTAAAGAGGAATATGTGAATTAAAGAACGGATTGAATTATTTGTGACCCATATGTGTTATGCGATATGTAGGGTCAAGCTCCAGGGCAACTCCACAAGCCGATCACTGTGAGTAATATTTGACATATGTTATTGTCCAATTGCTACTTCTATGTAAGTTTTGTGAAGTTCATTAATTTGAATGGTGGACACAGTTTGATATGAAAGTCTGAAGGGCCTATGCGCCAGTTTGATATGAAAGGCTGAAAGGCCTATGCGCCAGTTTGATATGAAAGTCTGAAAGGCCTATGCGCCAGTTTTATATGAAAGTCTGAAAGGCCTATAAGCCCGTTTGATCTGAATGTCTGAAAGGCCTATGTGCCAGTCTAATATAAGGGCCTAAGAGCCAGTCTGATATAAAGGCCTAAGAGCCAATCTGATATACAGGCCTAAGAGCCAGTCTGATATGAAAGTTTGAAAAGGCCAAAGGCCAGTTGACATGAATGAATTGGGCCCGAGGCCGTCTGTTGCATAATGTTTCAATGCATTTCCCTTACTTGATATTATTCACTGGGCTTTCGCTCACGCTCATTCATGTGTTTGTAGGTGAGCCAAGAGAGGTCCAGACCCAGCCCCAGTAAAGCCTGAGTGGATCAACATAGGTTTTGGAAAGTCAGCCCTCGTGTCTCACGCACGAGACCCATCTTCGCCCTTTTGTTATGTATTTATATTTTGTCAGGTTGGCGAAGTTTTGTATATGTCTGTATATAGTTTCACGGGTTGACATAGTTTTGAATGATCCTGTATGTACAGAACTTTTGATACTTTAATTCTGTTGTGAGTTATTAATGTTTATATGTGTGACTTGTTTGACGGGCCATGTAAGCACAGCTCTAAGGACAAAGTTTTTAAATTGCTTCCGTTTGGCCCCCATTAACTCTGTTAAAATACGTATGGTTTGGTTTGAGGCCGTAGGTAATCTCACGATTACTGGCCGGTTATGTCCTTAACCCACGGGGGCGGGTTTGGGGTCATGACAATAGGGGTGTTTTGGCTCTCACTTGCTTGATATGTGCTGTTAGGGTGTCTCTCTACAGGAATGTATGTATCAGTTGCAAGTTTGGGTATCAGTTTGAGAATATCAGTTTTGAGGTAGAAAATTTGAGGGCAGAAATCAGTGTCTCAGTACAGTCGTCCAACTTATGATTTCAACTGTGTGTTGTCTTTGTCTAAGCCGAGGTGTTGTGTGTTTGTTGATTCTTGTTTCTTTTTTTTCTTTTTTTCTTTTTTTGCAAGGTAGTATTTTATAATTGTTTCCGACGAGGTAGTTACCCCTCGAGCATTCTGGACCAGGGTCAGGAGGATTTACCGATCTAAGGATCTTATTGGAGGATAACCAGTGTTTGCTTCACTACCCCTAGTTACGAGACGGAGGACAGTTAGGCATAGATCACTGGTTCAACAGTTGCCAATTCAGCGGTCACTATCTATTTCACCTGTGCGCAGTCGGGCCTAGTTTTCTGCTTCCACTTCAGAAAGGGAATATACACCGGGTGTAACAGATCAAAACCCCTCAGTCAGTATGAAGGATATGATGCGTCAACTTCAACAAACTATCGAGGCCATGCAGCGAGAAGCTGCTCGCCAAGCGGAAGTTACCGCTCGCCAAACAGAGGTTGTAGCCCAGCAGGCTGAAGTGATTGCTAGGCTTCAACAGCAACAACAACAACCACAACAAGCAGTAGCTTCCGCTTCGCATCCACCCCCAGCTAGGGTTCCAATGCTTGGGGATACAGCTAATTTCCAGGAGAATACGGACATTCCAGCAGGGCTAGTCCCACCTCAGATTTCCAAATCACCGGCCTACCCAACAGACACACCGTTCGAGTTTGAGGTCGTTCCTACCGCCTTGAAAGTGAGCAAGATTGAGAAGCTTTTCAAACGAGCTCAGGGAGTCAACTCGATCCTAGACATAGAGGACGACTATACAAATTTAGCAGTGACATTGCCGGATAGATTTAAAATGCCTCACATAGACCGCTTCGACGGTTCGGGCTATCCCATGGTCCGTTTGAGGCTATTTTCAGATATTCTGCGGCCGATGGGCCTGACTAGACTGCAAAAGCTATCCCTCTTTGGGCAGACCCTATCGGGTATTGCGGTTATCTGGTATGCTAAACTGGAGGATTCCGTGAAGAGAAGCTGGGAAGAGATGGCCAAGGCCTTCATCACCCAATATTCTTACAATACTCAAATCAAGGTCACAACTCGGGATCTCGAGGCAACTAGGCAAGAGCCGAAGGAGGGCTTCTCCGACTTCGTCACTCGATGGAGGGCCAAGGCCTCCATGATGACCACCAGGCCAGCAGAAAAAAAACCAGATAAGAATGGTTGTTCGTAATCTATAACTAAAGCTACTCCAGAAGATGATTGTCTTACCTCTACCTACATTTGCTGATCTTCATGAGATAGGGGTACAGATAGAGGATGCGATGAAACTAGGTCTGATTGACCATGAAAAGTAGAAGCCTAAGAGGGCGTTTATACGCAGTTCAAATGTGGCTATGAGTAGCAACGCAGCTGCAAGGACCTCTGACGTTGGTATGGTCACCACCACGCCAAAAACAGCCACACCCTTTACCAGCACATCTGGAGCCACCTCACAACTTCCAAAGTACCCACCCCAGGGCCAGAGGGTTTTCACTCCACTCTACATGTCTCTATCCAAAGCCTTGGGGGTCCTGATTAGAAAAGGGCATCTAAAGCCTCTAGAGCCACACCCATTGCCTAATCCCCTCCCTCCTATACACAACCCAGCCAAGTATTGCACTTTCCACCAGCAGCATGGTCATGACACCGACCTATGCTTTAGACTCCATCATGAGATTCAGGATCTCATTGATAACAAAGTGATAGCGCCTCCTGAGAAGCCTAACGTCACTACAAATCCCTTCCCACCACATAACCAACCCCCTCCACCCAGGCAAGTAAACCTTATCCAAACAATGGCCGTTCCATAAGACCCCAACATATACATCACTCCCTTCCACCTGCCTAAGTCGGCACTGTTCATTTCAGAAAGCACAGACTTATGCATGATGAGCGCGCCCGTATCCCAACCCGAACCGGTGGTGGTGGCTGTGATAAAAGAAGAGATGCCTGAGGGCTCTATGAGCTTAATTGAGGAAGCATACAACCCTTGCTGCTTTATTGCGCCAGCTGATCAAGCTAGGTCAGGGGTGGAATTGCCGAAGGGAGCTGAGGTTAATGTAGTCCGGGAGGACGGGCAGGGGCTGGATGACTTAGCTGAGCTTGAGGAGGACATCGCTAATCTGTAATTTTTTGATGAGCAAGATCCGGGGGATGTGTGCATCAATTGGTTTGACCTGAATAGATCAACGGATAATACAGGGTGGCTTAGTGATGAGCCGGATGTTGATGAGCGGTCTCAACCAAAGCAAGGACAGTTAGAAATAGGAACGTCTGCAACGGCCGGAATAGTCGACAACAAAGGGAAATTGCCAGAGAGCACCAGTACAACAAATTTTGCTCAAGAAGTGGGTAGCTTGTGTACAACTGATACAGAATAGGAGGCCGCGCTGAAGCGGGTCGAACAAGAAAGAATTGAGACTGATCAGAAGGCTAGAAAAGCCAAAGGCCCTGCGGGGACAGAATGTGTTGTGAACACGGGGACGATTGCAGCGGAACCAGACAGTTGTTTGTCGGTTGCTGAGGGAATGTAGTGTGAAGACGATGACTTGCGTCTTGCCTATACTGATGAGGACTGTGGACAGAATCTGCCGGATAATACGTGGTATACCGAAGAAGTCGATCACATGACTCGGAGTGGGCGGTACTTTAAGCCCCCACACGTGGACAAACCAGAAGCATCAGGGAAAGACAAGAAAGCAGAGAAACAGAAAGATATACTGTTAGAGGAGGAAGCTGTACTGAAGCAGCTGAAAAAGATTCAAGCGAACATCTCCATTTGGGGATTGCTCATGGCCTCACGGGTGCATAGACAAGCCATCCTATCAGCAATGGATAAGGTTAAGCTCTCTATTGATACAACCCCCGAGCAGTTAGTGGGGCTGGTGTTCTCAAGAGGCGCCTCTTCGACTTTGACTTTCACAGATAAAGAATTGCCGCCTGAGGGCTCTGAGCACAACATGCCACAATACATTTCTGTGGAATGTAAAGAGAAGTGGATACCAGTTATCTTGGTTGATACAGGGTCTGCAATTAATGTGTGTCCGTCACGTACGGCCTATGCTATCGGTTTAAAACCCACCGATTTTGTACCAACAGCCTAGGTGATTCAGGCTTATGACAATACAAGTCGAGAAGTGTTGGGGACAGTGCGTATCAGAACTCAGGTTGGCCCGGTGCAACAGGATATTGAGTTCCACGTCCTGGATGTGCCGGCCACCTTTAACTTACTCCTTGGACGGCCGTGGCTGCACCAAGTAAGAGCTGTCTCTTCCACTCTGCATTAGATGTTGAAGTACCCCCATGGGAAAGGGGTAGCTATTGTTTTTAGGAACTCTTCCATACATCCGCCACTGGAGGTTACTACACCGGTACTAGAAATTGTGCACGGCGAGGAGGATGTCTTTTTGTCTGGATTCACCTTGGCCGAGGCCGGGGTAGTGCAAGATATTCTGGCTGTTGATGAGGGATTATATGTCAGTGTGCAATCCGTCTATCTCATGAATAAGCTACAACATGTACCTAGAATGGGATTGGGAAGGAGCGGCCGGAAGGGCGTTGCTGCATTGGCCGAAGTGCCACACAACCCTTATACCTTTGGTCTAGGTTACACGCCTACCAAAGAGGATTAGGTAAGAAAGGGAAAGGAGATGGCAAGAAGGGCCAAGGCTAAACAAGCTAGGAAGCACTATGAGTTGGTGCATAGACCTATTCAAGGAACCCTGAACGACCGCTTTGTTTGGGAAGGGAAGGATTTCCCATTTTGTGGCTTTCCTGAGCCATGGCTGAATTCTGAATAGTGGCGCTTGCTCGACTTCGAGATCTTTTTCGATCTACAGTTGCAAGGAGATAAAGTTGCAAAAGAGCAGATTGACCTACCAGCTGAGGTTGAACAGTGCAAAGAGGATAAATTCGATGGCACAGAACTTGAGATAGGAGCAGCATTGGGTTGTCTCCTCTCGGATCCTCAGATCATACCAGAGAGCTTGGGGGATGACTTCTCCGTTTCCATGATTGGAGATCAATCGGCTGTGGGCCCTTCTTCCGGCATCCTGGATGCACTATCGCACCCTTCCTCGTTTGACAGTTCGAGGAGGGCTTTTTGTCCAACAGTTTTGAGTCAGGTAGTGAATCGAATCTGATTCCACAGAGTCTGTGGAGTCGGAGCCAGATTCTAGTTCTTCTGAGTCAAAGTCCGGTATTCCTGGGTTGATAACCCGGATGTCGTTGTTTTGTCCAGGTCATCTTTTTTCTTTTTTTTTGAGTCGATTGTAATTGAGGAATTAGAGGAACTAGAAGTTGTGAATGAGAATGGTACCACTGCTGTTTCGGAGTACTTTTCCGTGCCACTTGTTTATTGCATTAATTAGGACTTTCAAAACTTTGATAAAAACGACGAGGAAGAAATTCCTCCGGTTTTGAAACATTTGATTGATCGAGAGGAGGAGAGGTTTGTAAAACCTTTGGTTGATGAAATCACTTCAATTAATGTTGGTACTGAGAAGGATCCGCGTCTGGTCCAGATCGGGTCCACGTTATCTTCGGAGGAACGCGAGCACTTAGTCGCTTTATTAGAAGATTTCAAAGATGTTTTCGTGTGGTCCTACGAAGACATGCCTGGAATCGATCCTGAGATTGTACAACATCGTATCCCTCTTGACCCTGAGGCCAGACCCGTCAAGCAGAAGCTTCGGAGAATATGCCCGGATTGAGCCCTGAAAATCAAAGAAGAGGTCACCAAGCAGATAGATGCAGGGTTCTTACTGGTATCTAAGTACCCTGCTTGGTTGGCCAACATTGTTTCGGTGTCGAAGAAAGATGGCAGAATTCGGGTGTGTGTCGATTTCAGAGATCTGAACAAAGCTAGTCCGAAGGACAACATTTCTCTACCGCACATCGACAAATTGGTGGACTTCACCGCTAGACATGCACTGCTCTCCTTTATGGATGGATTTTTTGGGTACAACTAGATCTTGATGGCACCCGAGGATAGGGAGAAGACTGGCTTTACCATGCCGTGGGGAACCTACTACTACAGGGTAATGCCGTTTGGTCTGAAGAATGCTGGGGCTACTTATCAACGGGCTACAACCATGATCTTGCATGATATGATCCACAAAGAGGTTGAGGTGTACGTGGACGACATGATTGTTAAGTCCAAGGAAAGAGAAGGCCACTACACCACCTTGAAGAAATTTTTCCAACGGATCAGAAAATATCGGTTGCGACTGAATCCTCAAAAGTGCAGTTTTGGTGTCACAGCAGGAAAAATGTTGGGGTTCTTGATAACACAAAGGGGCATTGAAGTTGAGCCTTCCAAAATCAAGGCCATACTAGAAATGCTACCACCAAGGACTGAAAAGGAGGTGCGAGGCTTTCTGGGAAAAGTACAATTCATAAGACAGTTTATTACAAAATTAACCTTGACTTGTGAACCACTATTTGGTCTCCTGAAGAAAGGAAAGAAATTCTAATGGGATGACCGATGCCAGGTTGCTTTTGAGCAGATCAAGCAGTATCTATAGAACCCACCCGTGTTGTCACCGCCAGAGCCGGGAAACCGTGGATTTTGTATCTGTCAGTAACCGACACGACAATGGGCTGCATGCTTGCGCAGGAATCTGAAGATAGAGTAGAGAAGGCCATCTATTACCTGAGCAAGAAGATGTTGGAATATGAGACCCGTTACACTCCGCTAGAAAAGGCTTGTTTAGCCTTGGTATGGGCTACCAGGAAGTTGAGGCACTACCTGTTAGCTCACTTCGTAATTCTAGTTTCGAGATTAGATTCCATCAAATATCTCTTCAAGAAACCAGCACTTAAGGGTAGGCTAGCCCGTTGGTTGCTTCTTCTCTCCGAATTCGATTTGAAGTACATGAGAGCGGTAGCGGAGCTCCTAGCAGATCACCCAGTGGAGGGAGACGAAGCAATAGAGTATCTGTTCCCAGATGAGGCCATTTTGCAGGTTGAAGAAGAGATTTGGACTATGTACTTTGACGGAGCGTCTAACCAGTACGGGTATGGGATAGGGGTGTTACTGATAGCGCCGACAATTCCCACATACCTTTAGCTTTCAAACTCCGGTTCAAGGTGTCAAACAACGAAGCAGAATACGAGGCATGTATCGCTGGCTTGGAAGCCGCCCTGAAACTAGGGGCAAAATGATTGGATGTCATTGGGGACTCAAACCTGGTTATGTCTCAAGCGAAAGGAGACTGGAAGGTTAAAGAAGAAAGGATGAAAATCTATCACCAAACCCTGGACGTTCTAATTCCCAGATTTGAGAAGTTAGCCTTCACGCATCTGTTAAGAGAGAGCAACAAGTTCGCTGACGCCTTATCAACTTTATCTTCCATGATAGACATCCCTTTGGGAGTTTGGATGCGTCCAATCATTATTGAACAAAGGTATGTACTGGCTTATGAGTTAATCGCCGTAATAGACGAAGTACAAGATCAGAACCCCTAGTACTTTGACATTTGGAACTTCTTGGAAAATGAGGTTTATCCACCAGGGGCAAATGCCAAAGATAAGAGGGCAATACGGCAAATGGCTACTCAGTTTATCATCTGCAGGGGTAAATTGTACAAATGAGGCCATCTGGGAATGCATAAATTGTGTGTTGATGAAGAAGAGTCGAAGCGCCTAATGGAGGCCATCCACGGAGGAGAGTGCGGATCGCACATGAGCGGAATGATGCTAGCTCGGAAGATTCTCAGACAGGGTTACTACTGGTCAACCATGGAGGAGGATTGTATTGGTTTTGTTCGGCGATGCCACAAATGCCAAATCCATGCAAATCGCATGAATATCCCGCCGTCGAAGCTGTACAACATGACTTCACCATGGCCGTTTTTAGTCTGGGGAATTGATGTTATTGGGGTAGTTACTTTGAAGGGGTCAAACGGGCATGAGTATATCCTGGTGGCGATAGACTACTTTACAAAGTGCGTCAAGGCCTAATCCTACGCAGTGTTGAAAGCGTCGCACGTAGCTAAGTTCATCAGGAATAATATCATCTGTCGTTATGGGGTTCCGAATGAGATCATCTCTGACCATGGTTGCCGCTTTAAGAAAGAAGTGATCGACTTATTGGAGAAATACAACGTGGCTTTTTATAAGTCATCTACATATCGGCCGCAAACCAACGGAGCTGTTGAGGCCGCCAACAAGAACATCAAGCACATTCTACAGAAAATGGTGGAAACCTACAGGGACTGGCCAGACAAGTTGCCATTTCCCATACCTCGACTCAAAGATATTGTAGATATGCTTTATCGGTCACGCATTTTCTCGAAGGTAGATCTCAGAAGTGGGTACCACAAAATTCAGATCTGACCAGCTGATGAATGGAAGACAGCTTTCAAGACTTGAGATGGGTTGTAAGAATGGTTAGCTCACATGGACCCTAGAGGCAGAAAAAACATTCCAACTGATTAAGCAGAAAATGTCAGATGATCCAGTTCTTGCACTACCTTACTTTTCCAACTCTTTGAGGGCTATAGAACATCTATTCGAACTTCTACTGGGGCAACTCCGTATTCTCTAGTTTATGGGATGGAGGCTGTTCTGCCGATTGAAGTTGAGGTTCCGTTGCTGCGGGTTATGGTTGAGTGCCAGATAGCAGAATCGGATTGGCAGCATAGCAGGTTCGAGGAACTTATGCTATTCGACGAGAGGAGGCTGAAAGCACTGTATCATGTCCAAGGTTATCAATGCAGAATCGCCAAGGCTTTCAATAAGAAAGTTAAGTCCAGGAATCTGAAAGAAGGGGATTTGGTGCTCAAAGACAACCGAGCTCTCATCCATGACCCTAGGGGCAAGTTGAGACCCAATTGGACGGGTCCTTACATCATCAAATCTATTTGGTCGGGTGGAGCTGTCATTCTTATGGACTTAGATGGCCTTGAATTCTCCCAACCAATCAACATGGACAAGTTGAAGAAATACTACCCCTGAGTGGCTCGCTAGGCCGAAAACCCGAAAGGGCGACCTAGGCAAAAGTTAGAGCACAAAAAAATTTGAAATGAGAAAAACTGAGCTCGCAAGGTTGAAAACCCAGAAAGGACGGCCTTGGCAAAAGTTAGAGCGCAAAAGGAGAGTGTTAATACCCGAGTGAACCTGAACCGAACTACGTAAGGCTTGATTCCCATCTTTGGGATACGTAGGCAACTTCATTCTGAAGTCTAGCCGTAAACACTTCCAAATCAACTGTGTCCATGTTATTGTTCTGGTCATCTTTGTCTTTTCTACATCCAAGAGTTCGGTTGTGATCTTTGCTATCAGAGCTGATTACAGTGCAGTGCTATTCAGACAAGGGGCAACTTTCCAGTTATTGGATTTGGGGTTGTACATCTCAAGGATAGATTCCAGGTGTGCCTAATTATGATCCTTATCGAAAATGGTTTTGAAAAGTTTTAATAAAAGTTGATTTTGTTCAAATTAATCCTTTTACAACTGAGACCATTTTTGGACTAGAAGGAAAATTTTCAGTACCCACAACCTTCAATTTCATTGATTTCAATACAGAGTTCTCCAACTCTTGATACAAATTGAAGTTGCTTTTTATTACATTCAAAAGAAAACTTGCAAGTACAGATTAAAGCAATAAACTTGGGGCATAGTTGAGTCAGGCGTTCCTGCGTTCCCTCCCAGAGCTTGTGGAAGCTTCAGATGCCAAAGTAGGCCCGGTTTGTGCGTCATCTTCAAGCCAAGCTATGCATTCTCCCGAAAGGGCACAATTGAAATTGGGAGCGGGGGCCAGAAGTTCTCTTGTTCTCCATATAGTGGAATAGCAAGCTAGCTGTGAGCCTCGGATTGGAAATGAAGCTGGGTACTTTACCCCTTCTTCTGGGCAAGTCTGGTCTTGTCCAAATTGACGCCGGAACCGAAATGGAAAGTAGAAGACACAGTATGTCAAACCAATCAACTGAATACCAGGTTAGTGAGACATGCTGTACCTCATCTCAAGCAGATCAAACCAGGGGGACCGCCAAGCAATGTTAACAGTAGACCTGTTGCACATCCAGTGGCACCACCATCCCTCGTTCGGGAAATCGACTAGCTGTAGGCGAAAGAAATAGCTACGCGGTGAATAAGCAGGGCAAGAGTCCACTATTTTCAACCTGTCCATGAGCCAAACCTGGGGTGGGATGAAAAATAAGAGAGATTAAAGAATAGAGAGCTGTACGTGGAGAGAAAAAGTGAGAAAGGGTTTTGAGAGAAAAAACAAAGCCTGAGGGCCGAGTGGTGTGAGAAACACATGTGAGAAGGGCGGGAAACATTACCTGCAAGAGTAGTGGACTTCCTACGAACCTAGTCGTCTCCCGGCGATGGAAAGCATCCAAGCCCATCAAAGTCTTGGCAAGTGTCAAGCCAATACAGCTCTTGCCCTCTTTCAAGCCTTGAGCAACTTTGATCAAGCGAATGCTAGACCCTCCGAAGCCAGGGGCAAGTAGGAAATGGGCCAACATACACAACCAGAGGGCATGCTACCAAAAACTTTGCCAAAGACGGTCGTCGCGGTCACCGGCATCAGAAAACCGATGAATCAAGCTTGGAATGTCCAGCTCCCCGTTATGAACCAAGGACTGAGCATCGTGTAAAGTAAGCCCACACATCCTTCCTAAAACTGGATGTGGCCAAAACGAGACTGGGGCAAGATCTCCTCGTCACGCCGGGATTCCATCAAAACATGAAATTCTTCGATTGTGGGGCATATCTCTTGTCCCCCAAAGCTAAAAACATGTGTAACCAGATTCGAACATCTAGCCGCGACATGGATGAATGGAAAACACAGCGGAGTACGACTCAGCGGGAATAGTGCATTTATCCCAAAACCCCGAAAGTTCAGCTTTTTCGAGCCATCTAAGTTCACAATCCAATCGGAGAGTTTTTCGGCAAAGAATGGCTCCATTTGGGGGTAAAAATATAGTTGGAATGAAGAAATCACGAAGCTGGAGCTTTTGTAGAAGATAAGGCAGTGAGTGGAGGCCAAGTGTCAATGTTTCGGAGGTTCTACTCATCGATGGTCGGCAGGGCTTATTGATGGCCGACAGGGGTTCATTTATGGCCGGCAGGCCATCTTCCATGGCCGGCAGCCTCTCTTTCAGGCTCACTGACCTCCTTTGTAAAGATTTCGTTTTCAGCAGTTGTATTCTGTTATTCATATCTTTTGAGGTCTTGTTTTGGTCCTTTTGGACTTGAGTATGTTTTGTTTAAGTCATAATTGTCTTCGTTTTGTTTATTGAGTTGTATTTATGTTGTTTACCGAGTTGTTGCAATTTGCTTATCGAGTTGTATTTACATTTGATTAGCTTGTCAAGACCTTATGTTGTTTATCGAGTTGTTTTGTTCTTTCAGTTGTTAGTTGGTTCACTACCTGATTAAGACAATGCAATTAGAATGTACAGTTTTCAACAAAAGGATTAATCTCATTTTCATGTTGTGCGATGTTATGTGATGCTCAAAACGCAAAAATGCAACACTTTTTAATCAAAAAGCTGAGTTTTCATTCCAATCATGGTCACTTTTTTGCAAAAAAGAACAAGTTTTTAAAGAAAAATAAAGCTGCCTAAGGCTGTACAATGTGCTAACACTATTAGCAAAAAGCAAACAAAGCAAAAAAAAAAAAAAAAATCTAAATCATTGCCAGCTATCTTATGCTCAAGAGGCCCTCTTTGTCCTCTTCCTCGGCGGAATGGACTCTGAAACACTATCACCATCGGCACAGCTGTCTGAATCTGAATTAGAGTCTGAACCGGAGTCCTCCTCAGCCTCTCCAGCTTCACCGCTAGAAGAATTCGAATCGGCGCCAATGTCTCCCTCCTCAGAAGATTCTGACTGTGGACTCGCTGGCCCATCCTCCTCCTCGCTCGTCTCGTCATCATCATTGCCCAAAATGGGCTCTGAAGGGCCACTCTCACCGTAGATGCCCCTAACTCTATCTCGGCTAAGTGTCGGAGCCTATCTCCCTCTCCTCTCTTCTGCTGGAGGAGGTACTGAAGGTCCTGCTGCGGCTCCTGCTGGGGCATCCGGTGGAGCTGGGGTTTGAAAAGGGATCTAAAAAGGGCAGTTTGTCAGAATACGTTAGTTGCGATGTATATCAGATGCAGTATATCAGATGCAGTGTATGGATGCAGTGCATGTATGTAGTGTATGGGAGCAGAGTATCTATGCAGTGTTTTGATGTGATGAATCAGATCGGTGTAGTTTGAAGCAGGTTACAGTTAAAATGCTAATGCATTAGCAGCGAATTTCATGGCATGAAGTGCAAACTCGAGGAAATTATCGGAATCCTGTAGAGGCTGAGCAGGTTCATGCTCATCTGAACCATCTCCATTAGAGAAGCCGCTAGCTCGAGAGCCTGCCTGGTGTACTCTATGGATGCCTGTAAATGTGTTGAGATGATAAGTGATCTATAAAGCATAATTGAAATGAATTCAATGTGCAAAATTTAAAGTATGGAACATACCGGGGTCGGGCCTTGAACTCCGACAAGCTCGTGACTAACGGGTGCGAGCTCAATGGGAATCTAATAAGTCTCTCCAGAACGTCCCCAGCAAGTTAGTGAGGTAGGCGGCTCTGGCCATCCTGCCCTCTGTCTCCCTCTAGAATCTTTCCTGTCGCGAGTCCTGGCCGCTCTGGTCCCTCTGCCTCTCTCTCTCGCAGCTGGAGCTCTCGTTCCCTCACCTCCACGAACGCCGGTCAGAGGTGGCATCAGGTGTGTCTAGATGAAGGTCACATAGTCGCCCTTTACACGGAAGTAATCCGCCTCCAGCCCTACCATAAACTGGATCACCTCCTCAACAGAAAGTTTGTGTGTCTCTCTCATGGATACTGGAGGCACCATCGGTATGAATGGGGCAGGTAATCCTAAAGTCTGATGTGCGAAACGCTCACCCAAGAACCAGGCACAGCAAACCAGGCCCTCGAGAAGGATATGGTGGCGAGTGATGACCCTAGTTGTGTCATACTGGGCTCGAAGCCCCGATAGTGTCGCATCCCACGGCTGCCATGTGATCTGAAAATAAGAGAATAAACAGATGATTAGTCATCGTCAATTGACTAATGTATGTATTAAGTTGATTGAAAAGAGGAATGACTTTGTTTTGGGTTACCTCATGTGCCGCAACCACGTCAAAGTACTCACGGAAAAACATGAAGTTTTCCCTAGTCCTACGGCGGAGCTGGCTGTCATATATCGGAGAAAACGGGACTGTCGCCAAAGTCTCCTCTATAGGCTCTGGAGCAAGAGCCGGGAAGTACGCGTACACCCACAGCTGTAAGGAAAATGTGATCAATACAGTGTATGGGCAGATACAGAAAATGCAAAGCAAAAAGCATACAGTGTATGAGCAAACGCAGAGAATGCAAAGTAGAAGGTACATGTGTTGAACAAATGTAAAGTAAGAAATGCTAAGAAGAAAATGTAAAGCGAAAAGGGAGAACTAAGCTGGGTACCTTCCAAGCCCACCAGTAGCCATCGATCAAGCTCCCACTCATGCGAGAAGTCGAGCTCATGTATCCGTACAAGGTGGTGAGGCCGGCTTCGCCCCAGTCGTAGAACTGAACCCGATGGAGTACTACCAAGGCGCTCAGTAGATATAGGCCCACAATATTCCACCTGTTCGAAAATAAGGTTGTACCAAAAAGGAACATAAGGAAGCCTCTGGCGTACTGCTGTGTCTCCTCGACTATTTCGAGCTCAGTCCCTCTGAACTGCTCCTCGAACCACCTATACCAGACCATGCCCGGCCGGAGTGTCGGTGGGTGTGCCCCAAGCAGTGCGGCCCATGCTGCCTCCCTCTCTCCCATATCAAGGTCGAGAGGGATCGGATCGCCCCCTACGCCCAAGCCGGTGATCATGGCAAAGTCGTAAGGGGTCATCATCATCTCTCCCGTGGTGGAGAAATGGAAGGAGTTGGTGGTGTCCCACCACCTCTCCACTAAAGCCCCTAAGAGAGGACGACTCACTACGACCCGCGTCAGGCTAGAGCAAAACAAATTGAAGCCTATCTCGTCAATAATGTCGTGAACCCTAGCTGGGAGCTCACCGTACCAGTCTCGAGCGGTCGTCGTACCGTAGCCTCTAAAAGAGCGAGACCCATCCTGCGGTAATGCATGAGATGCAATCAGATCAAGCAATGAAAGTATAGTTGAATACAAGACAGTAATGTATGAGATACAGTCAGATCAAGGCAGTCTATGCAATCAGATCAAAACAGTGCAAGAAATGCAAACAGTTAAAGGTAGTACTGCAGAAAAATAGTGTTCGTACCTCTACGATGATAGCCGACAAATAAGATGCTGGCTCTCTTAGTAGAAGGTCATCTGGCACATCCTTAGTGAAGTCGGTGAAGGCCTTGTTGCCTCATGCAGTAGGCACTATATGAGTCTGAAGGTGGTACCTCGCTGGATCGAAGAGGCATATGCTCGGCGATAATGGCTCCGGCTCGGCCTCTGGCTCGGTCTCAAAGTCTACCTCAAACTCTACCAGAGGAAGTGCGGAGATAGCCTCATCATGTGGGATATCATCTGCCATCTAAAATAGATGCAAGAGAAGTAAAAATGAGGAAAAATGAAGAAAAGGGTGAAACTTTGAAAAAATCAACCCTAGGAGAGAGGAAAAGTCAAAGAAAGTCAAAGCCTGAAAAAGTGTACTAACCTTGGGAGAAACTCAAGGGGAATGAGCCTAGAATGGTGGAAATGAAGAAAGAAGCGTCGAAATCAAATTCTGATCTGTTCAAAGTGAAGAGAACTAGAGGGTTTTAGCGAAGAAAATGTTTTTAGGGTGTTGGAAAACACGTGGAACGCATGGATCTAGAGAGAAGGAGCACCTAGAGAGCAAGGGAGAAGAATTTCGGACTTGGGTTTGTGAGGAAATGAAGTGGCATCACTTGTTTTTAAAGACCCAAGGGTGAAAGAACCGAATTGCCCAAATCAGCCATCGATGGCCGGCACTTGTATATTGGTTGCCGACAGTGACTACCAATGGTCGGCAGGTGGCTAGTGGCCTCCCCTGATGGCCGACATGGTTCCAAAAGCTTCCTCTGCCTCTTTGGCTTTGATTTGTGTCCTTAGATTCTAATAAATGCAAGGTATGCTCAGTGTTTGATTCAGAATGCCTTTGCGAAAGCTCAGAATTGTGTTTCCAGTCCGTGGCGGTCATCGCTCATCAGCTTGAACAAGGTGTATCCTTTTTGACATATTGCAATTCCTCCGCGAGGTAAATCGGAGGTTACAACTGAATCGGTCTTGTTAAGACACACATTTCTTTATTTGTTGCTTCATATTGAACATGCTATTGATATTGCATTGAATACGCATTGATTATTGTGCACATAATGTGTATGTTGCATTGCATTGCACTACACATGTTCTTACGTTTGCACATAATATGCATGTCGCGTTGTATTGCATTGCGCATGCCCTTACATTCGCATAGAAAACGTCCGTACCTGTTGCACTGAACATGCATCTTGATGTTGCATGGAGCATGCATTTGTCACCTTTGCATAGAATGTGCACTTTCCACGCTTGCATAGAATATGTGCTTCTCACATTCGTGAGAACATGCATTCTTATCTTGCAGTATCTGTTAAGTTTCTTTCTTATACAGGCACGATATTGTATGTACGGTTCGTTCAGAGAAACTCCATGTAAGATCATTCCTGTCCTGTGAACTCCTTGTTTTGGTTAGAAACACTCGGGTATGCCCGGTGTTTACACCACTCCTTTGTTGGTTAGAAACACTCGGGTACGCCCGATGTTTATACCACCCCTTTGGTTAGAAGCATTGGGTTACGTGCCCGATGTTTATACCACCCCCCTAGTTAGAAGTGTTTGGGACGTGTGTCCGACGCTTATACCACCCCTTTGGTTAGAAGCATTGGGTTGCATGCCCGATGTTTATACCACCCCCCGGTTAGAAGCATTTGGAACGTGTTTCAACGCTTATACCACTTTGCTTTGGTTAGAAACATTGGAACATGCTCTGATGTTTATACCACCCTCCGGTGTTTACAGCGCTCCCTTTTCCCTCTCATACGTGGCGCGTTAGGATGCTTTGGTTAAATGCATCTAGATTCCGATGCTTATACCACTCTTTGTTTTGGTTGCATAACAGTTGGATGTGTTCCACTTGTTATCACTGCTTCTTTCCTCGCGTGTACCACGCATTGGGATCTTGTTTGCCGCCTCAGGTGCGCCCAACGGTTGTTGTTCTTTACCTTTTTTGCTTGAGGTGCAGTTAAGATTCCATAATTTTCTTACATCCTTTCTGCATGAAATGTAGTTTGGTTCGTGTTAACTTGCTTATGTACGAGTTTGCTGTAGCGTTTCTTTACATAACACTTGCATTTAAATGCTTCATTACAGCCTCATTGCATGATCATAAGTTATGTGCTTGCATTGTGCATATCATTTGCATTTTGCCCCAGCCTACGGGCGCATCTATATTGTTATCTTGAATGTCTGTCTAAGTCTTGTGGCCTTGTCAAAATGGGTCATCTTTGGGCTTTGACATTCACTCACGTCATCTTCATAACTCTGAGTTCTGTCAAAGAGGGGCACATTTTTGACCGTCCTCAAGACTTGGATGTTCTTGCAGGTACATCCAGTGATAAGTTTGATTACTCGTCGACCGCTCGAACTCCGCAGCGGAGCGCCACAGGTTTGAGCTTTCCAAACCCTGCATCAGTTCTAACTCATTTTCGACCATGTTTTGGTCCTTTTAGCATGTTGTTTTTGGAGCACTGCCGGCCATTGATGTGCCCTGCCGGCCACCAGTGTATCAGTAGATATTTTGTGATATTTTGTGCCAGTTGTTTACACAGGTTAGAGCATCTGCTTGCATGTGGATAGTTGGATCTCTTTGAGAGGATTTTGCATCTTCTATATATAGAAGCCTTCCTCTTGCATGCTTGAGGTTAGAAATTTTTAAGACAAAAACATCTCTCTCTCTCACTAGAATCCTCTCTCTCTAAATATATTTCCTTAAAGCCTAAATTCTCTACACTTTTACATAGAAACTCTTGATCAAACTTGATCGTCTTTGTGTTGAGGTTGCTTGAGGTCCTATTTGAGCTCTAAAAGAGGGCTTTAGCTTGGTTTGGCTTGCCTTTGTTGCCTATATAGCATCTTCTCTTCAAAGAGGTAGAACTTCTTATATTTTTTTTGCTTAATTTAAATACTTGTTTGGCCATCTTTGCATGCTATTTTGAGGCTGGTTTTGAACCCTGAAATCTCTGTTTTAATGGTTTTAAATGGTGGTTTGAGGTTTGTTTTGGAGTTCAGGGTGTTTTACCCTTTTTGAAGTTTGTTTGGTTAAGTGTTGTGCCACTTTTCAAACTTTTAAAACAACCTTTTTTTTGCCCTTTTAACCACTGAATTCCAGGAGATTTTCAATGGTAAAAACTTGGTTTTAAGGTCCAAAATAGGAGGGGGTGGCCTCCCATCCTTGTGTCTTGTTTGCAAGTGTAGATAGCCTAGCATGTGAGCATGTTTTTCTACCTTTTTGTGACTTGATCTCAGCATGTTTTAGGCTCTAATTTGGCATGATTTAACTCTGTTTTGGGTTGTCTTGCTCATCTAAGCCTTGTCTTGCATGGTTGTAGTGCAAATGGCCTTCACTAGCTTAGTGTTTTAAGGCCTCTAACATGTTGTGCATGTGTTGATTGCATGTTGTAGCATCATTTTATATGTGATTTCAGTGCATATAACTCTGTCACACTCTCACTTATTTCACTCTTTCATTGCTTTTGAGAGTTGTGCCTTGAGCCTTGTTTGTAGCCTAACATGTAAGCATGTTCTTCTTGCCTTTTGTACTTCCATCTCAGCATATTTTAGCCACTAGTTTGGCATGTTTTAGCTCCATTTTGAGCTGGTTAGGTCATTTGAGCTTGATATTGTATGCCTCTAGTGTAGTGCTCTTCACTAGTTCAATGCTTTTGGCTTTTGAACATGTTGTGCATGTGTTGCTTGCATGATTTAGAGCCATTTTTCATACCATTTCAGCACTGAAAAGTCTGCAACCTCCCTCTATTCCTCACTTTTTTAATTTGCTTTGAAAGTGGTCTTGAGCCCCTTGTTGGCTTGAGTGTGAACTGGAAGTTCTCATGCCTAATGGTTTTAACCCTCTCTTGAGGGTTCCTCCTAACAAACAGGATGAAACCTCTTTCATGCTCAAGGCTCTTGTGGCTTAGGCCCTCTTTCCAATTAGAGGACTTTCACATTGGACTTAATCTGTTAAAGAATGACTTGGTAATGTAAAATGAGTAAACAAGAATTGGACAAGTAAAACATGACTAAGATAAGCATTTTTGTGTTGCATTGCATGTGTTCAATCGGACGTTATATTGAACACAAGGTAGATTGGTCCATTTCATACTCAAAGTGATGAAATGAACCAATCTCATTTGTCTCCATCACCCTTGATCATGCATGATAGGGTGGTGGTCCTTTGAGTCTTGTTTTGTGCATTTATTGAAAGTGTACAACTTGGATCTTTGGCCATCATGCATTGAAAATGCTTGATTGGTGGTTTTGGATCCAAGTGTTTCACTCCTTTGATATTTTGAGATGTTAAGGAGGTGCACAGTACAAACATACCCTTGGAAAACCCTCTATTTTCCTCTTTTTTGTGCTCTGTTGCAGTATGGTGATTCAGAACACCAGTGGCCGGCAGTGGCTCACTGATGGCCGTCAGTGCTTCATCCTTGGCCGGCAACACACCTTTTTGGCCGGCAGATGGCCGGCAGCAAGCACTCATGGCTGGCAGGCCACTGGTGCAATCCTTAGTATTGTTTTAGTAAGGTGCAGCCGAAAGTTCTTGGAGTAAGTTCAACCCTATAAACAGAGCCCCTCAAGAGCAAGCCGGTGGACTTTTCGGGGGCGAAAACCGAGTACATGCATATTTAACTTTCCAAAGCAGAGCTGAGGCAGTGTAGTTAAGTGCTTTGGCTATTTAGTTAGCATGGTTTTCTAATTTAATTAATTAGTTTGCTAATTAGTTAAGTGTTGTAATAATTAAGTAGCTTAGCTTAGCTATTTCTTTATTTTGTTTTGTAATAATTAGTCTAATTTGTTTAATTAGATTAGTTTGATTAGCTTAGCTTAGAGTAGCTTAGCTTATTTATTCAGACCCTCCTTGTCGAGGGCGCAATGTTGTAATAAGCGTGCGTGTGTGTATGCATGTCTTCCAACCCCATGTCTTTCTCCCTTTTATTTAATCACTTTCGACGGTTAGTTTAGGGATCATGTTTCAATTAGCATACCTTATGCTTGCATGTTTGCATCATTCATTTGTCTTACGTGCACTGGGCTCGGCGCATCATACAAACTGCATTGAATTTCAATACTTATTTGAATACGTGTTTCAAAGCATGTTATCAAATCGAATCAAATGCTATCTTAGTAGCTGAGCCTATTAATTTCATGTTGCGTGTGTTGCATTAGGCATTTTGTATAGTTAGGATCATGCATATTTCTAACTACCTTTTGTTTTGGCTTGGAGTACACTATAAGTTTTATGCTTTAGCATACTTGCATGAGTGTGAGTGTTTCCATGATAGCATGCTTGCCATGAGGCTATTTGCTTACTTGCTAGACTGCATGAATGCATGTGGGTGAAGGCTTGGTTGCTTGAATGGGAACAATTCGGTAAATGTGAGTTTTAAGCCCACTTTGTGAAGTGGCAAATCATGTTTTAAGCCCATCCGAGGGTGGCAAATCCGCGCTTTAGCCCACTTGAGAGTGGCACTTTCAAACCATTTTCGAGAACAAACATGAGTTGTTTTGTTCCAATTCTCGCGATTTAGTCTATACTTGTATGTGTGCGTCACATAGTAAAACTAGATTAATAATCGGAATAAGAACACATGTGTTTATAAAACATCATATCATGATAGTAGAGGCCGACCTTTGATCGGGTGAGCGGGGGTGCTCATTTCAGGACCTTCCCCTCTTGTACCCAAGTTCCCGAGCCGAGGCAACTTTGGTGATGACGGACATGTGGCCTTTGGCACGAGTCAGGGTTTCCTAAATTTCCCAAAAATAAAATAATTAGGTGGCGACTCTGTAATCTGGCAAAGCAGTCCAGTTTTGGCATTATTTGATTCAAAATCGATTTCCAAAATGAGTTGCCAGATTGGACTCTTTGGTGTTTATCAGTCTCGCATTACACTTTGTGAGATTAGATTCAGAAACGCGATAGAAGTCCGAACTGTAGGACCAATTCGAGCTCTCCAAAAAGGGGGTGCGAAGAAAGTCGAGTCTACAGAGAGCACAAAGCAATGAGTTCTTAAGGAAAACATCTTAGTGTCAATCACTAAAATATATTTTAACCTTGCCCTCTACAATAACTCCTAATGCAATGGTTCTATCGTCATGTTAAATGCAACAGGATAGCAGATCAAATGAACACTTGATGCCCACAAGTGGTACTGAAAATGTTCAGTAGGTCCTTAAAAGCATGACAATCAACATATATAGTGTAATACAAGTTCAACAACTAAGTCAAAGAAAAGGGTCCACTAACCTACTGAATTGCCTACGGCAGAATCACAAAAGGATGGTAACAATGATATATAATGATTCAAAAACAAATAAATTTTATCGTAGTCAATGGCATCATAGCAAAACTATTACAAATAATTTTAAAACAATTAGTTTTGCAATGTCAGAGAGTTGAATAATAACTACTCACAGTAGAACTGAGAATAGTATATCCCAATCAATTAGACAATCAATGGCTTCATATCTATATTGGAGCTTCAAGGCTAAGGTGAATGGGGATAAGCATTTCTGCATTTGGATGAATGAATATTTGGTTCTTTAGGTTCTATTTGGTTCTTAGTTATCTATTTCTGTTAGTTTATTGAGCTAATGAAGAACAAAATGACTTACTCTTTGTTTCTTCCAAATCCCACAACTTTATAACACCAGCAGAAGCTCCAGCAAGCACCAAAACCTCTATCGAATCAAATGTTACAGATTCTACTGGACTTGTATGACCACATAGACTCTGCACAAGAAAGACAACTGTATTCCATCAAATAAAGTAACCACAATGACATAAACTGTGACACCAAATCATAGTATATTTTGAATACCAATACTTGCACACACAATTAATGATGCAATGCAAGAGAGTCTTTAAAGCCAAATATACATAAATTTAACAATAAATAAAATGTTAAAATGTATGCATATATAGTTAGTGAAGTTGTATTAACAATAGACAACTCCTATACTTCGTTAAGGCAACAATGTCAGAACGTCTCAATTGTATCTCACTAGTTCCTCGTATATAAATAAATATCTCAAAATTTTCACAAAACTCCAAAACTGCTTGTGCAATTTCCGAATTACACCAAGAAATATAGCGGATGACAACAAGAAAACCTAATTGTTGTTGTTTTCTTAACATAATTGGAAACGAATCACAAGATTTTCTATAATCATGAATTATTTCAATGCAAACTTTCCAAATATTTCAATGAACTTACAACACAATGCAAATCAAGCACACCTCCAACAAGTTATAAAATCCAAACTAATCATTACTATATCATAAATCCCAAGCCAAATTCCAAGCTCAAACTCACCATTAATGAAGTTGCCTTGCCAATTGACCAAAGATTCACTTTTTGATCATCCCCACCGGTACCGAAAAGACGACACGTCTTCTTCCCAATAGTAAGGCAATTCACACTACCTAAATGAGCCATGAACTTCTCTATTTTCAATTCAGTCAAGAAAACAAATGCATCCAATACAAATACAACACACAAAAATAAAAAAATAAAATAAAATGAACCAACAAGTTCAAAACTCTAACATCTCTTTAATTGCTAAGAAAATGCAAAAACAAGAAAACAAAAATTAAACCCCTGAACCTCAAATTTTCCTTAGTTACACTTACATCCAATGACCCAACAATGTGAAATCCCATAACTTAACTTAGCTGAAGTGAGCTGAGCTAAATTTGATTAAAATTGAAGCTATTATTTATTTTTATTTTTTCTTTACTTTCTCATCAACCAAAGAGAGGAGAAACATACATTTTCCAAGATGGCTAAATGAAAGTAGCTCAAATCATGTGAAAGTAATGGAAAACCCTAGTAGTAAATCAAAAACTCGAATTAGAGAGAGCTCAATGCGAGCTAAAGATTTAAGAGGATACACAATTTATATCCACGTTTCGCCATTTGAGAGATCTCTGGTTCCGAAACTGGGATCAGAGAACTAAAATACTGTCGTTTCGGGCTTGATCTTCGTCATCGTTGTGGTGGTTTCAATTTATGTGTGTGTGTGTGTGTAGATTGTAATGTATAGGATGTGAAATCCACCGAATGAAGAAAGATGATTCAGAGATTCTAGTGAGAGAGGAGAGAAAGTTGAGACTTTTTTTATGCTTTTTAGGTGAAATGCGTCTCTGGAGCTCTTTGGGATTGGCTTATCTCCAATTCTTTGTCATACTAGATTGGTGTTGTAAGTTTACTTTTGATCCCCTCGATTCGATGCTCGCCGTCGTCTGTCGTTGCTTATAGTCAAGAGAGAGAGAGAGAGAGAGAGAGAGAGAGTCGTAAGAAGAGATGGGAATTTTTTTATAGGGTTTTTGGTTCAAGAGATTAGGGATTTTTGGTTGAAGGAGAAAAAACGAGCACGAAGGGAAAAAAAAGTTGAGCACTTAGATTTTGGATTTTTTTTTTTTTTTGCGACATCAAGTTTCACCGTCACAAATGAAAATTTAAATAATAAAATAACGTCGTTTCACTAAAATTTTTTTATTTGTTTATATTTTTTTTTAAATTTTTTTGTTTGTGATTGCACCTATTGCCGTCACAAAAAGCTCTCTTATTTGCGGCTGTAGTTCATGCCGTCGCAAAAAATAACTAATTTTGTGATAGTAGGGGTAGTTGTCGCAAAAAACTCGCATTATTTGTGACAGTAGTTGTTGCCGTCGCCAAAATTTGCTCTTTTGTGATAGGAAATGGTGCCGTCACGTAAACTCGATTTATTGGTGAAGGCAAGTGGTGCCATCGCAAAAACTCACTTTTTGGGATGGGAAGTGGTGTCGTCGCAAATGCTTCCATGTTATATGCCCCCTTTTTCTTGTAGTGAAGTCTGCATACCACATTGGACCATTTATTTTATTATATATCCTTCTGCAAGCCCCTATAATTATGCTTCTGTTTAAGTAGGCTTTCGGTAATGTTAAATTACTGGCCGATCACCTCACTAATCTCTTGGGCGGGGATTGGGTCGTGACAGGACAATTCGGGTTGGGCGATTTTTGTGGATCGGATATATATTTGTCAATAAGTGAAGTAATTACAAATATTAAAAATATTTTACCAAACTAATCATTAGCTCCTTTGTAACTAGAAAGCCAACCAACAAGCACCTCAACTCCAAGCTTGGAGAACAGATAAATAAACATTACTTTTATAATTTGACTCAAATTTTACTTTGGTCTATGTAGCTTTAATTTGAACAATTTAATCTTTACACTTTAAGTCCAGTTTTAACTTATCATTTTGTTCGAATTTGCATTAATTTTTCTTATGTGTACACCTTAGAAGACTGACAAGTGTCTCAAAACTATTAATTTTAACTTCAAACATGAATGAAATGATCAAACTAAAACTAGATTTAAAGTATATGAATCAAATTGTACAATTTAAAACAATCAAGAACAAAATGAAGCTTGGGTTAAACTATATGGATTAAAAGTGTCATTAACCCAATAAACAACTACTACATACAACTCCCATGATAGGGGATAAATAAGCGTCACAAGTATCAAACACCTCTTTATAAGAGTTAAAACCCATTAGGGATGATCATGGATCCGTCTAACTCGCCTAACCCGACTGAACTGACCCAACCCGATTAATTCTGGGCGGATGCGTGTCTTTTGGCGGACAAATGCGGATAAAATATTTCAAAATCTGTGGATACGGTTTGGATAGTGGATCAACCATCTCGCCGCATGAACCTAATCTGCCCATAGATGAAGTTTTAAAAAAAACCCGACCAAACTGACCCAACCCGATTAATTTTGGGCGGACGTATGTCTTTTGGCGAACAGATGTGGATGAAATATTTCAAAATCCATAAGATACGGTTTGGATAGCGAATCAACGCATGAACCCAATCCACCCATAGATGAAGTTCCAAAAAAAAAAAAAAAAACTGCTAAGTCACAACATAGAGTATAAATAATAAAATATATATTGTTGTGAAAATAATACCTAAAAATATACATATGTGGTGTCGTGACCTATTATAAACAAATAATACATATTTTTTAGATTAGTAGTTATTGGAGATTGTAAAAGTTATGAATTATAATTCAAAAAAATGGTCAAAATTTATGAAGTCCAAACTGTCAAACCGATCGTATCCAACCACCAACCTGCATGGACCACTCAATCCATATCCGCCAAACCGGTGGACGAATGCGGATTGATTTTTTTTTCTAATTCACCTAATTTTGGACAGATGGCGAATAGGATGCCAACCGACCCAACCTAGTACGATTCGCGATCACCCTTAAAACCCACAATCTCACACTACAAAGTGGTGTTACATAACCACTAGGCTAAAGTCCTAGTTTGGTGTGTTATTTAGGGTTAATTACATTAAGACCCCCTCAACTATTGAATATCACTTTATCCTCTTCATCTATAAATCCGTACAAATTGACCTCATCAATTATAAAATTGTATAAATACACTTCTTTTTGAAAGAATCTAAAAAGAATGAAAGTGATATATTTTTATAATTAAGAGAGAGTTAAAATATATAAATTTATAAATAAAGACGATAAAATGATATTTAATAATTTAGAGTCTTAGGGAATGTTTAGTATGTGACTTTATGACTAAAATAATTAAAAAATTAAAACATTCAACCATATTACTCTTTTTTTTATTTTTATATATATTTTTATAAATTTTTTTAAAATAATTAAGGAGAATTTCAATCCCAATGAGAAGGTGGCATTAAAGTTTGTTTTATTGTTTCGGAGGACCTTGTTTGATGTAGCGGCCATCTGGTATGCCAAACTGGAGGACTCTATGAAGCAAAATTGGAAAAAACTATCTGAGGCATTCATTAACCAGTACTCTTATAGCACTCAGATAGAGGTAACTATCAGTGAGCTGGAGGCTACTACCCAAAACCCTAAAGAATCATTCATTGATTTTGTTGCCAGGTGGAGAGCCAAAGTAGCAAGAATGACAAATAGGCCATCTGAAAGAGAGCAAGTTTTCCTGGTGGTGCAGAATCTAGAGCCAGATATGCTGCAGAGAATGATAGTTGCACCGTTGTTCATCTTCGCTTCCCTTCACGAGTTAGGTGTCCAAATTGAGAGTGCATTCAAAAAGGGGATCATCCACAGAACTAGTGAACTTGTACGAAGGCCATTCACTCGGAGTACCAGTGCCAGCAAAAGCACCATTCCACGGCCTGCGGATGTCAGTACTGTTGTTTCAAAGGCCATGATGGATGATCCCTTTGCTACTGCCATAACCTCACAACCTTCACAAAACACCGGCCCACCTTGGAACCGAATAGTTTTTACTCCCCTCCATATGAGCCCAGCCTGTGCCCTCAAACTATTAATGGAAAAGGGGCATCTCAAGCCTCTCGATCCTCGTCCACTTCCAGACCCATTGCCACTCAAACAGGGCACTACCCAGTATTCCATCTTCCACCAACAACATGGCCATCCCACGGACCTGTGCTACCGGTTACGTCATGAGATCCAGGATCTCATTGACAACAAAGTCATTGCCCCACCCTCTAGGCCAAACATAACTACCAACCCACTTCCTGCACATAACCAAGTCCCCTTGCCCAGAAACATTAACCACATCCATACATTACTGTCCACCTTCAACCCTAGCACATACATTACCTCATCTCACCTACCCAAACCGGAGGTGGTTATTCCAGAAGGCAGAGACATGTGCATGATGGATCTAACACCACAAACCCAATCCAGACCCATGGCAGTAGAAATGGAGAAAGAGAAGAATGTACTAAAGACATGGTCGTCTGATACCCGTGTCATAGAGAAGGGGGTCTCGCTCGCAGAGGAGTACGATCCTAGTTTATACGTTGTGGCCATTGATTAGCCAAAGCCAATGGTCATCTTGCCAGACTTTCCCAGCATTAATGCTATTGGGGAGAGCCAGTTGGGACAGAATCAGAACGATTGGCCGGAACAGAGCCTAAATGACTTGGCTGAACTGGAAAAAGACCTGACCGAGTTGGAAGAGGATCTAGACAACCTCTACTTCTTTGAAGAAGAGGATACGAGCAGTGTACAACCGGGATGGTGGGATCCGAACTAGCCTGAAACAAGCAATAGATGGTTGAGTGAGGAAGAGTAAAATGTGGAGGAACAGATAAAAGAGACTGGAAAGAAAGAGGAAATTAGAGCTAGTGGCAAGGCTGAGGCAGCCCCTCTAACTGAGAAAGAACAGGCACTAGAACAATTTCAAAAGAAAAGGATAGAAGAGATTCAGACAAAGATAGCTTTGGAGCAAGGAAAAGGAAAAGAGAAAGAAGAACTTGACACAACGGTGGGTGATGCCCAAACTACCAAAAAGGTCAAATGGGAGCCCAGCGACCAGAAAAGGATGTTGAGGAAGCTCAGAAAATATCAGGATTAAGAAACCAAGACTGTAGTGGACGAAGAATGGTATGATGACAGGGCGCGTGATCTTAACATGCTCCAAATAAAACCTGGTGCTAGCCCAACCATGACTGCAGGAGAGTGGTGGAAAGACAGCGACCTAAGTCATGTATACACTAATGAACGGTGGAAAGATGATACCCCAGATGACACCTGGTATAACGAGATCAATCATATGACCCGAAGTGGTCGGTACTTCAAACCCATGACATTAAATCAGCCAGAGACCTTTGGAAACGAGATTGAAAGAGAAAAATAGAAGGATTTTGAAGAAAAACTGGTCTTGAAATAGCTTAAGAAGATTAAGGCGGATATATCAATCTGGGGGTTGATAATGGCTTCTTGGGAGCATAGGCAAGCGCTGTTAGAGGCAATGAACTAGACCAAATTGTCTATCGACACCACCGCTGACCAATTGGTATTGTTGGTTACATCTGGGGACGTTACGCCAGTGATATCTTTTACATATAAGGAGTTACCACCTAAGGGTGCTAACCACAACCGACCCTTATATGTAACCCTGGAAAGTCAGAAAAAGTGGATTCTGGTGGTGTTAGTAGATACCGAATCGGCGATCAATGTATGTCCGGTGAGGACTGCCTATGCCATCCGTTTTAGGCCGGTTGATTTTACACCTACGAATTAGGCCGTCCGGCCTCATGACAATACAAGCCGAGATGTTATGGGAACGTTCAAGAGCCATATCCTAGTCGGCCCGTCCAAACATGAGATGGAATTCCATGTCATGGATGTTCTGACCACTTGTAATCTACTATTAGGAAGGGCCTGGCTACATCAGATAAGGGCTGTATTATTAATAGTCCATCAGTTAGTGAAGTACCCTTTCAATGGTGGGATTACCGCAGTGTACTGTAATTCTGCGATCTACTCTCACTAGGGAACCACTACACCTTTATTGGAAATCATACATAGAGAGGAGGACGTGTTCTTTTCGGTCTTCTCTCTGGTAGAAGCCCGACTGGTCCAATCCATCATGGCAAAGGGCAATAAGAACTACGTGAGTGTGCACTCCATCTACATAATGAACAAATAGGGGCATATTCCTGGATCAAGATTGGGCAGAAGTGGCAGGTAGTGAGGTACTGTTGCTACGGAGATGAGTCACAACCCCCACGCTTTCGGGCTGGGATACAAACCTACCAGTGCAGATTGACAAAGAAAGGGAAAGAAGTTGCGAGGAAGGTTGAAAGGAAAAAGGACTGGGAGGTAGTACGAGTTAGTCCACAAACCAATGCAGGGACCTTGAATGGACGTTTTGTCCGCCAAGGGGAAGACTCCCCCTTTTGTGGATTCCCAAAGCCCTGGTTTGACAAGGAAATAAAAAAAGGTATCCAGGGTTCGAGATCTTCTTGGGACACCAGTTACCAGAAGAGAAGGATGACCAAGCAGACCTAAGCCCTAGCATAGATCAAGGCGAGACTGCAAGCCTGGACATTGAAGAGGAAGAGCTGTTGGGAAAAGCACTAGCTGACCTACTGATAAGTTCTACTGCTAAAGCTAAGTCCGTCAACTTGGGGGATAGTTTTACTATCTCAATGATCAGGGATAACCCAGCAGAGGATTTCTCCAATCTTATCGTAGATGCGCCTGAGGCTCCATGCCTGGTCTGAAAGTTTGAGGAAGGCGTCCTTAGCAGTTCTAGATCGGATAGTGAGTTTGGATCTGATTCCACTGAGTCTGTGGAGTCAGAGTCATATTCAAGTTCCTCTGAGTTTGGTACTTCTGGGAATGGTAACCCATATACCAAAGTCCTGTCCAGGTCATCTTTTAGCTTTTCTTTCGAGTCTACTGTAACCGAAGATCCAAACTTTTTGAATGCGAATGTTGTGAACTTTGCCTATTTTTCTATGCCCTTGGTTTGTTGTACTGATTTTGATTTTCAAAATTTTGACTTAAACAAAGGCTCGAGTTTTGAAAATTTTGGTTGAACATGAGGAGGAGAGGCATGTAAAGCCCTGTACAGATGAAATCCTATCAATTAACGTGGGTACTGAAGAAGATCCTCGCTTAGTCCAGATTGGGTCCACGTTGTCTTCGGAGGAACGCGAGCGTTTATTCGCTTTATTAAAAGATTTCAAATATATTTTCGCGTGGTCCTATGAAGACATGCCTTGAATCGATCCTGAGATTGTACAGCACCGGATCCCTTTGAAGATCAAGGAAGAAGTTACCAAACAGATTGAGGTAGGGTTCTTACTTGTATCTGAGTATCCAACATGGTTGGCCAATATTGTTCCAATTCCAAAGAAGGATGGCAGAATCAGGGTCTGCGTCGACTTCAGGGATTTCAATAAGGCTAGTCTGAAGGATGATTTTCCACTGTCGCATATTGACGAGTTAGTATAGTTCACTGCCGGTCACGCCCTGTTGTCATTCATGGATGGGTTTTCCAGGTATAACCAAATTCTGATGGCATCCGAGGATAG
The DNA here is from genome assembly GCA_030407325.1 of Camellia japonica. Lineage (NCBI taxonomy): Eukaryota > Viridiplantae > Streptophyta > Magnoliopsida > Ericales > Theaceae > Camellia > Camellia japonica. Next base: position 166,268,349 of record JAPPVO010000036.1, read on the forward strand.
GGAGAAGACCACTTTCACTACTCCATAGGGCACCTACTGCTATCGAGTCATGCCGTTTGGGTGGAAGAATGCTGGAGCCACTTATCAAAGGGCTGCAACCACTATTCTACACGACATGATCCACAAAGAAGTTGAGGTGTATGTAGACGATATGATTGCTAAGTCCAAAGATCGAGAAGGCCACCACACAGCGCTGGAGAAATTCTTCCAATGGATTAGAGAGTATAGAATGATGTTAAACCCACAAAAATGTACCTTCGGCATAACAACAGGAAAAATGTTGGGATTCTTTATCACATAGAGAGGAATTGAGGTAGATCCTTCCAAAATCAAGGCCATCTTAAAAATGCCACCACCAAGGTGCGCGACTTTCTGGGTAAAGTGCAATTCATAAGGTGATTTATTTCAAAATTAACCTTGACTTGTGAACCACTATTTGGTCTCCTGAAGAAAGGAAAGCAATTCCAATGGGATGATCGCTATCAGTTTGCTTTTGAATAGGTCAAGCAGTACCTACAGAATCCGCATGTGTTATCATCGCTAGAACCGGGAAAACTGCTGATTTTGTACCTATTAGTGACAAATTCAACCATAGGGTATATGTTGGCTCAGGAGTCAGAGGCCAAGGTGGAGAAAGCCGTTTACTACATAAGCAAGAAACTGCTGGATTACGAGACCCGTTACACTTCCCTTGAGAAAACTTGCCTAGCCTTGGTATGGGCTACCCGGAAGTTAAGGCACTACCTGTTCGCTCACTCGGTAATTATGGTTTCGAGATTAGATCCCATCAAATATCTCTTTGAGAAACCAACACTTACAGGTAGGCTAGCCCGTTGGTTGCTCATCCTCTCTGAATTTAATCTCAAATATGTTACACGCAAGTCGGTTAAAGGTAGAGCTGTAGCGGAGCTCTTGGCAAATCACCGAGTAGAGGGGGATGAAGCGGTGTAGTACTTTTTCCCAGATGAAGATATTTTTCAAATAGAGAAGAAAACGTGGACGATGTACTTTGACGGAGCAACCAATTAATACGGTTATGGCATCGGTGTGTTGCTGACAGCACTCGATGACTCTTATATAACCCTAGCCTTCAAATTCTAGTTCAAAGTATCCAACAACGAAGCAGAGTATGAGGCATGTATTGTTGGGTTAGAAGCCGCCTTAGAACTAGGGGCAAAAAGATTGGACGTCATCAGGGATTCGAACTTAGTTGTGCCTCAAGCCAACGGAGATTGGTGGGTTAAAGAGGAGAAAATGAAGGTTTACCATCAGGCCTTGGAAATGTTAATTCCGAGGTTTGAAAAGCTAATGTTTACTCATCTGCTAAGGGTGAACAACTGGTTTGCTGACGCAGTAGCAACTCTATCTTCTATGGTAGATATTCCATTGGGAGTCAGGATGCGTCCGATCATTACTAAACAGAAGTATATATCGGCCTATGAAATCATTGTCGTGATAGATGAGTCTTCAAACAAGAACCCTTGGTACTACGTTATTTGGAATTTCCTGGAAAAAGAGGTGTATCCACCAGGAGCAAATGCCAAGGACAAAAAGAGGAATACAGCGTCTGGCCGTCCAATTTATCATCTGCGGGGGCAAGTTGTACAAAAGAGGCCATTTGGGAATGCATAAGTTGTGTGTTGAAGAAGAGGAATCGAAGCGCCTTATGGAGCCTGTTCACGGAGGAGAGTGTGGAGCCCACATGAATAGTGTGATGCTCACCCGGAAAATCCTTAGACAAGGCTACTACTGGTCAACCATGGAAGAAGATTGTATTGGTTTTGTTCGGCGTTGCCACAAATGCCAGATTCATGCCAATCGCATGAACATTCTGCTGTCGAAGCTCGACAACATGACTTCACCATGGCCATTCTCTGTTTGGGGGATAGATGTTATCGGCATAGTTACACCGAACGGGTCAAACGGACATGAATTCATCTTGGTAGCGATCGACTACTTCACCAAATGGATGGAGGCCCAGTCCCACTCTATGCTAAAGGCGCTGCATGTGGCTAAGTTCATCAAGAACAATATCATATGTTGGTACGAAGTCTCGTACAAGATCATTTCAGATAATGGCTCGCACTTTAAGAAAGAGGTGCTGGATCTGCTTGAGAAATACAACGTGGCTTTCCACAAGTCTTCAACATACAAACCGTAGACCAATGGAGCTGTTGAGGCCGCAAAAAAAAAATATCAAGAGAATTCTGTAGAAGATGGTGGAGACTTACAAGGATTGGTAGGAGAAACTGTCGTTTGCACTTTGGGGCTATGGAACGTCAATTCGAAAATCTACAGGGGTAACCCCTTATTTTCTCATCTATAGGATGGAGGTTGTTCTGCCAATCGAAATTGAAGTCCCGTCGTTATGAGTTATGGCTGAGTGTCAGATAGCAGAGGCAGACTGGCAACAAAACAGATTTAAGGAATTAATGTTGTTTGATGAGAGAAGGCTGAAGGCTTTGTATCACGTCCAGGGCTACCAACGCCGAATTGCCCGGGTTTTTAACCAGAAAGTTAAGTCCAGAAACCATAAAGAAGGGGACATGGTGCTGAAGAACAACGAGGCTCCCATCCATGACCCTAGGGGTAAGGTCAAACCTAATTGGACTGGTCCTTATATCATCAAATCAATCTGGCCAGGAGGGGTGATTATTCTCATGGACCTGAATGGCCTGGAATCTTCACAACCGATCAATATGGACAAGTTAAAAAAATATTACCCCTGAGAGGCTTGCTAGGCCAAAAACCTGAAACGACGACCTAGGCAAAAGTTAGAGCATAAAAAAAAAAATTAGAAATAAAGAAAAACTGAGCTCGCAGGCTTGAAAACCCTAAAGGGCGACTTTGGCAAAAGTTAGAGCATAAAAGGAGAGAGTTACTACTCGAGTGAACCTTAACCGAACTACGTAAGGCCTAATTCCCCTCTTTGGGATACGTAGGCAACTTCATCCTGAAGTTCGGCCGTAACCATCTCAATTGTCCTATTCGTTCACATTTGATCAGGTCATCTTTCTTCATTACCGTTTAGCTCGGTTGTGTGGTCTTCATGTTGGTAAAAGGGTCGGTGTGGCTGATACAGTCATGGGCAGTCGTGATTTGTTAATTTGGGACTGTACATCTCGAGGGTTGACTCCATGCGTGTCAGGTGTTGATCGTTTCCAAAAATAATTTTGAAAAGTTTTAATAAAAGCTAATTTTTCTCAAAATTTTAGCCTTTTACAACTTGGACCATTTTTTGGACCGAAAGGAAAATTTTCAGTACTCGTAACTTTAATTACATTGATTTCAACACAATTACATTCTCTAACTCTTTGATTTAAAAAAGTTGTTTTTACATCATAAAACATGAAAAGAAAGATCAAAGCAGTAAAACTAGGGGCACAACCAAGTCAAGGTGAGAGTTTCTGTAGCTAAAGATGGTCCGATTTGCTCTTCGTCCTCAAGCCAAACTACACATTCACCAGAAAGGGCATAGCTGAAGCTAGGGGCAGGGGATAGAAGCTCTCTAGTCATCCAAGCAGTGAGGTACCGAGGCAAGTGTGAACCATGAATGGGAAATGACGCTGGTATTCTACCTCATCATCTGGACGTGTCTGATCATGGCCAAACTGGCGTCTGAACTGGAATGGGAAATAGAATACGTAGTGTGTGAGGCCAATCAACTGTATACCTGGCTAGCGGGACATGATATAGCTCATCTTAGTTACATCAAGCCTGGGGCAACGCCAAGTTATGCCAGCTGCAGATTTGCTGCACATCCAATCACACCATAACCCCTCTGAGGGAAAATCGACCAGCCGTTGGCGAAAGAAGTAAGGTCGGGCTGAGTACTCGGGGCAAGGGTCCACTACTTTCAGCTTATCCATCAACCATACCTGGGAAGGGATGAAAAATAAGAGAGATTAAAGAATAGAGAGGTATACGATGAGGGAAAAGTAAGGAAGATGTTTTAAGAGAAAAATAGTGATTGAGTGTCAAGTGATGTGAGAATTATAATTAACAGGGTGGCAAATAATACCTGGAGAAGTAGCGTACCTCCAGCCAATCAGGCAGTCTCTCCCTAACGGAAGGCATCCAAACCCATCAAGGTTTCGGCCAAGGCCAGGCCCATGCAACTCTTACTCTCATTCAGACGTTGGGCCACTTCGATCAACCGGATGCTAGCTACGTCGAAACTAGGGGCAAGGAGGAATTGTGCAAGAAGGCATAAACAGAGAGAATGTTGCCCATGGCCTTGCCAGAGAAGGTCACTCCTATCTCCAATAGCGGAAAATCGATGAACTAAGTCGGGGATGTCAAACTCCCCATCATGTGCCAAGGACCGACCCTCATGTAATGTTAACCCATACATCCGTCCCAAAGCTTGGGCATGGCCAAAATAGGGCTGCAGCATGATTTCTTCGTTATGCCAGGATTCCATTAATGCTTGAAATTCTTCAATCGTCGGACACATCTCATGTGATCCAAAGCGAAACACATGTGTGATCGGGTTCCAATATCGAATAGCGGCATGGAGGAATGGAAAGCAAAGAGAAGTGCGGCTCAAAGAAAAAAGGACGTTTAGGCCGAAACCATGAAAGTTCACCTTTTCTAAGCCATCCAAAGTGGCTACCCAGTCTCGGAGCCTATTGTTGAACAGTGTCTCCATCTTGACAGCAAAATACCAAAGACTTGCTATTCTGCTAGAGAAACAACATAGGAGCAACATTTATAGAGGTTGAGAAGGAGCAGTGCATGATAGTTGAACATCACTGACCAACCTCGTGTTTAGGCCTGGTCGTGCCTCAATGAAGCCTAGCTGTGCCTATTTGGGCCCGGCCGGGTCTAAATGAGGGCCCAGATCAGTGCAATTTCAGAAAAGGCTGGCCTTTGCCCTGGTGTACCACGGTTGTGTTTTTAGTCTTGTTTTGTTTGTACCAATTGTTTTTTAGTATTTTCGAGTTGTTTTCATTTTGTTTTCCTATTATCGAGTTGTATTTTACATTTTGTCCAGTTGTGGGTTTCTATCCAACTCAAGAATGAATGCAAGAGCAGATATTCGTTGTTTAAAGTCTTCTGTGATGTTACCATAAAAGGTTACGTCATTCATCACATGCCATTCTTCACATATTGTGCAAGGAGATCATTCAAAAATTGTCTTTTATAAACTAACGGGTCCAACCCTGATCATTGTTTTCCAAAGCAGCAAAACAAAAGAAAATCCTTCAAAACAACAAAGGGTCTATCTGAAGCTAGTCTTTAACTACAAAGCAAAACAAAAACTAAAACAGAAATGCATCATCATCATCAGCAACCCATCCTCGCTCTCTTCTTCCTCAGCTGTGGAGGAGGTGTATCGCTATCATCACTGGGTCTGCGAGACTGCATGTCAACCACCTCTCCTTCATCCTCAGAAGTCATGTACTCTTCGAAAGACACCTCAGGAGGTAAGCGCTGCCTCACTCTGCCTCTCCCCCGGTTAGCTCCTCCTCTGCCCCTCACTGGTCCCCGTCTCTATCTCCTAACTGGAGGAGATCCTGCAGGTGCAGCTGGCACCAGCTCAATCTAAAAATAACACCAATATTAGTATAGACTCAATAGAATAGCAAGATGGCCGCAACTGTAGCACAAGTGAACTATAAATGAAGAAGTACCTCAATCCCATGGTTGGTCAGAACGGTCTGTCTCCTCGGTACCATGAGAAACAGTCGGAGAAGGTCACTAGCATATGTCGTAGGTACTTGCAAAGGGAGAGCAGTGGAATTGAGAACCAAATAACAGAACACATTGAACAAAGAGAACAAAATAACAGATGGCGAGGAAAAATGTATAGCGGGTACAAGTATAAAGCAATGTATATCGGCTCAATGTTTGGAGCAAGCACTAGCCTACGGTCCCTCTCCTCGATATCCTCAAGAGGGATCTGCTTGATCATTCCATTCGATCGCATGTACATGACCTCGGTTGGAATCACAGGAAGCCCAGGGATGGGAGCTGCAGCGGGAACTCCTCCGGCGGCAGCAGCAGTAGCAACCTTAGGAACAGCATAGACCACGCCCAGGGTAAGAGGTGTCATCACCCGCGTCTGCAAGAAAGTGGAGAGTCGTCAAGCTCATGATGTCGGTCACCATCCTCTCCTAACCTCAGGAAGTCGATCTGAGGACCGTCGTGAAGATCATCCACTACCCTCATGCCGGGAGGAGGAGGAGGATGTGGAATGTTTGGATCTGCTACCGCTCGTGCCTGGCGGATGAACATGTCCCCCAGGTAATAAGCTCAGCCAAAGGGGCCCTTAAACAGAATCCGCATAGTAGAGGCATGCCATGCAGCAACGTAGGTCGCCCTCACTATGTGAGGGATACACGTCCAGGGGTGTCAGTCAACCTGTGGAAGCAGATGTCAGATGTCAAGGATTTAAGTAGTATGGAAACATAGTACGAAAACAATGGTATAAATAAAAATAGTATGAGAATAACAGTGCAGTGGAAACAATGCAGTATATAAATAGCAACAGTAGGGGAATAACAGCAGTATGGAAACAATAGTATGGAAATGTAAAGACTAGTATTTTGTTACCTGATCCGCGGTGATGGTGTCAAAGAAACAGCAAAAATAAGGGAAGTCTCGGTTTATGCAGCGGCGTCGCTCGAATCGAGAGTTCTAGTACTGGGAGCGGGGTACTGACAACTCAATCGGCCTTAACGGGACTAGAGCTAGAGAGGTGAAATATGTGTAAACCCATAGCTGCAAGTAGGAAAACATGGATAAAGTAAATGAGCAGATGAACAGAAAATGAAATGTAAATTTGAACAGAATGCAAAGCTGAATGAAAAGTGAGTATGAAGTGTACCTCCCAAACTCTCCAGTAGCCACCCAGTGAATCCGCCTTGCGGCGGGATATGGAGCTCATGTAGCAGTACAAGGTGGCCAAGCCGGCACCACCCCAGTCATACTCTGTCACCTGTGGTAGATGCACTAGTGCCCCCAGAAGATATAACCCCGCAGTATTTTCCCTGTTCGCAAACAAGGTAGTACCGAGGAGATACATAAGGAAGTTGTGAGTGTACTAGGTGACCTCATCTGGAGTAGCAGGCTGAAAATTGGAGAAGTGATCAAAGAACCCACTGTACTCACCATCCCGTGGTTGGTGGTGCATGGGATCACCCTGAGGAGCTAACGCTGTGCGGCTCTCCATTGCATCATATCAGGATCACATAGGATCGGGCCGCCAACCTCGACCCGCAAGCCAGTGAGCATCGTAAAATCGTACGGGGTCAGAGTCAGCTCCCTGATCGACGAGAAGTGGAACGAGTCTGTAGTGTCCCACCATCTCTCTACTAGGGTCCCATATAGCAATGACTTAGCCCTCATCTGTGTGAGCCCTGAACAGAAGGGCTCAAAGTCGGCAGCATCAACTAGTTTGTAGACCTCTGTAAGAAGCCTCTCATACCAGCACCGGGGGTCGAATATGGATCCATAGCCGTTAATCCTCCTAGCTATCACCTGTAAATGGGGAGTGTATTTAGCATTAATGAGTGGTTTGCTTATGAGATTCAACATATGTACAAAATGAAGGGAAAGTTGCTTACCATAGAGGCATCGGCAAATAAGTGCTCTGCAGGCTCTCGCAGTAGGATGTCCTCATCTATCCCTGGGATGAGGCCCTCAAATCTCAAAATATCGCCTGGGGACGGAGCATGTATAGGTGGTCGGTAGGTGGCCGCATCAAATGGCCTATCAATGAGGAGAGGCAACGCGGGAACGTCTTTAGCCTCCATAACCATACCCAAGACGGCCCCAATACCAATGGGAGAGTTTGGGAGGGGAACCTCGTCACTAGCCATAGTGAAAAAAGTGAAGAAAAAGTGAGGGGATGAGTGAAAATGGCTAAAAACCCCAAAATCCAAACCCTAGAAGAGAGAAAGTAAAGAGGTTGTGGAAAATCAAAGGGGGAAAGAAGAAAAGTGTGGGCAAATGTGAGGGAAAACAAGAGAAACTTCAAAACTCCACCAAATTAAATTTTGTTCGGTTCAAAGTGTAGAGGAGGGAAAGGAATTTCAAGAAAAAATTGCAAGGGTTGTTGGGTAACTCAAGGGAAGGGAAAATCTAGAGAGAGGAGAAGCCTAGAGAGAGAGGGGAAGGAGTTTGTAGACACCCCATTTTTTACCGCCCTTACAACTTGGGCACCATCATTTGCGCGCCCGATGATGAAGTTATATGTGCTTGTCAAATGCTCGAAGTCCTCAGCAGAATGCCACAACTTTGAGCCTTCAAACCCTACATACATTGTGCCTTGTTTTGGACCAAAACCACAGTTTTTCAAGCCTAAAATCTTGGGACCTGCCGGCCCCCTTTTGTGGGTTGCCGGCCACTGTTAGCCTACCGACCACTTGTGTGTTTTGACAGATATTTATGCCAGTTATGCTAGCTGTTTCCACAGGTGCTTGCATCTGCCTACACGTGTATGTATGGATGTTTCTGAGGGAGTTGCATGTTTTTCTATAAATAGAAGACTTCCCCTTTTCCATTTTTGAGGGTTAGAAAATTTTGAGCAAATATTTTCTCTCTCTACAATTCTCTCTCTCTTGCAAATTCTTAAGCCTTTGCCTATACACTGTAAACCAAACTTGTGGTCTTTGAGCTGAGGTACTTTTGAGCCTACTTTGAGCTCTTGAGGGTGTGTAAGTGTTGATTTGTTGATTATAAAGTATTCTCTGCTTCAAGAGGTATAAGTCTTAGCTTGTTGCTTTGATTTATTTGCTATTTTTCCTACTATTTTTAGACTATTTTTGGGCTCCTTATTCTTTGAAATCTTGCGCTGAAACTTGTGGTTTAAGGCCAATAAGGGTGGAGAGGTGGCTCACCCTTTCTTCCACCTAACTTCCTAGGCCTTTCCCTTATGTTTCCCACCTAGTTGTCAACTTTTTTGAGCTTTTTAATACTGATTTTCAGAGGCTTTTTTAGAGTAAAAAAATCATGTTTTGAACTCCCAAAAATGGAGGGGTTAGCCTGCCCTCCTTGTGCTTATTTACTAGCTTAAATAGCTCCAAGTTTTAGCTTATTGTTTTAGCTTTTTTTGACTTCATTCCAGCACTTTTTTGGACTGTTTTAGGACTGTTTTAGGGTTGTTTTAAGTTGTTTCTTGCATTTGCACTTTGTATAGCATGCTTGTAGTGTAGTAGTTCTCATAGGTTTAGAGGTTTTGGCCTTAGCCACCAACCTATTTGAGTTGATAGTGTTTATTTCTTGCTCTACCTACTTGTGATCACCTCTAATCACCTCTGCAACCTCCCTTATTTCTTGGCTTTTTCTGTGTTTTGAAAGTGGTTTCAAGCCAAGTGCTTATTTAAGCATGAGATTGAGGTGTTGTGCTTAATGGTTTAATCCCTTTGGGGGGTTCATTACCAACGGCATGGTGTCTCTCTCATGCCCAAAACAACTCTTTGTTTGATGCTCCTTTCCATTAGAGGACTTAATCTTCACTTTTGGTCTCAATGAATTAAAGAATGGTTGGTAACTAAAATGGAGTAATGAAATTAGGACTAAAAATGATGTAAGATAATAACTTGTTTCGGGTTCAATTGAACGTTAATTAAACCCTTGAGTCTTGAGTCATTTCATACTTGTTCATGAAGAAAACGGTTCAAGAGTCATTGTTAACCACTTCCCTTGATCAATCCATGATGGCGAGGGTGTTTGAGAGTCTTTTCTTGTGCATTTATTAAAATTATACCCCTTGATTCATAGGCCATCATGCAATGAAATTACATCGATTGGTGGCTTGTGAATCAAACTTACCACTCCTTTGAGTTGTTTGATGATAATGAGGGGTAAGTTGTATGAATATCCCTTGAGAATACCTTGCTTGTGCTCTGTTTGCTCTCTATTACAGCAGGAAGAACCAGGCTCCATTGGCCAGCCGGCCGGCCACTTTTTCTGGCCGACATGCTAACTTTTTTGGACGCCAGGCTACCTCTGGTGGTCGGCCGACCACTACTTTTGGCCTGCCAGCCACTTTTGCAAAGCCAAGCAGTGACCTTTTTCCAACAGAACGGAGCAGGGATGAGGTGAAAAAAATAGTGCAAATGTTCTAACTGTACAACAGAGGCATCTAGCAGCAAAACAGTGGCCTTTTTTGGGTGGAAATCCTCGCATGCATGAGCACTCCTTGCTTCCCGGGGCTGTTTAGTTTAATTACTTAGCTTAGTCATTTCTTTATTTTGTAAAGTGTTGTAATTAATTAGTTGTAGCTGGTTAATTTTGTCTTGTAAATAATTAGTTAGTTTTGTGTTTTAATTTGTTGTTGTAGTAATTAATTAGCTAGTTTAGTTAATTTATTTCAATTTTTTTTTTTGTAATAGCTAGTTAATTAGATTAGCTAGTTAGTTTCTTCGGATCCTCCTACACGAGGGCTAATATTGTAATAATGTCTATGTTTTCTTTGGAGAAGTGGTTTGGAAATACTCTTCAGATCCTGGGGGATGCTCGTGATCCTCTCCTAGCCACCTGAAAAAGAATTAACACTCCGGTCAGGGGTGCCGGAATTAGCACTCTGACGGATAAGTGAGTGTATACCCTCTTGATTGCTTGTATCTTAAGTTAAACATGCTAGTTCTCACATACCTTTCTCTAACTGAAGATCCTGTATTTATAGTATTCTCTTTGGGCCTTAGGGCCTGGCCCATCCTTGATCCTCTACATGTACTTCTACTCGGCCTTTGTTCTACTGGTTGGAATGTCGGCTATTTTATTCGGCTCTTCAATTGACTGTGATCAATGCCGAATAGAGGTTATGTTATGGACCAGACTGGTCCATTCTTCTCTATTAATCCAAGGAAATTCGGCTCCCACAATTGCCCCCCAAACACCCTACTAGCATCAGTTAGTCAACGTGTTTGGCTTCTAGCCTGGGAAGTCAAAAATTCAACGATTAATCCTCTTCCCGATGCGTGTCAGAACGCGTACACGCTTTCTGGTCATTGTAACGATTTCCCGCCCCTTCATACACTGCCTCCATTTAATGCGATTTGAAATTGTCTCTTTGAATGTATGTTTTGAATACTCAAAGACATCTGGCTTGCCTTCTAGCGCTACTCCTTCACTTCGCGGCTTCTGCAACTCATTGTTTCTCATTTTTCCCTTCGTCTCCTGTAAGTTTTCTTCTCCTTCATTTTTGATCCCGCTTCCTTGTTTGCTTTTAGTTTTCCATAATCCTTGGGTTGGCCAAAATGGCAAAACATCTGAAGGAGCACCTTTCAACGAATCGAATCTTCGGCTTTCGACGCCATTTTTCCATCCTCGATGACGTCCATCTGTCACTTTTGGCAGACAGCACCACTGATATGGAGAGGGATGATGAGAGCACAATCATCTTTCCTCAACTATCAATTGCTGAGGGCGGAGTCCGCTTTCCTCTTCACCCATTTTTGAGGGCCGTTCTCCGATATTAGGGTCTAATCCCTTCCCAGCCCAACATGAATTTCTTTCGCATCATAATGGGAATTGTAGAGATAAATCGGCGTCTTAGGATTAATTTAGGTATACCCGCCATTCGGCACTGTTATGTCCTAGCCAAATCTACCGGCCAGCTAGGACGCTACTTTCTTAGAGCCAAGGATACTGATCATCACTTAGTGACTATGCTTACCAGCTCTGGCAAGCGTGTCGATGACGTGATGGTCGTTGTCCGCGACAATTGGGAATTCGGCAAAGGTGAAGATCGCCTAGACCCTGTGCCAAGGCGAAAAGGCGAACTAGGTGGCCAATTAGATCACTTGTTTCTGTTATTTCCATATATGTGTTCGGCACTATACACATCTAATCGTTTTGTTTATGCAGGCAGCGACTTGAAGAGAGTGTTAGTTTCAGCCGACGACGTTGTGCTTGTAGAAATTAAGACCGCGCTACAGTTCGTCGGCCGTTCAAACCTTCAAAAACAAGGGAGGGCGGCCCACATTCTCCTGTAGTACGAGCCGACTTATACGACATTCTCGGCGGTAGACAACATTCCGATCGCGTGAGGCGACAACCATCTTACAGCCCTCATCTTCCCTAGCTTCAAAAACTTGAGACAGATCGGTTTAGAAACATCCGATTCTGAACACTTAGAAGAACAAGTGGCCGAACCAATAGCCGAGGACCCGGATCATTTGGCAGCAGAGGTTGACGAAGCTATTAACTCGGCCTTTGAGGAAGCTGGACTGAACTCGTCTGACCCTCCGTCCACATCAGGCCAAGGGGACGCCTTCGAAGATATTTTTACAAATTTAGGAGACCTTCCCGGCGATTATTCTGAGGATATGGCTGGGGAAAGTCTCACGTAGTTGGCGCGAAAGAGAAATGCCGAACGCAGAGGCCACCCATTCTGGACCTACCCTGACTGAATCTTCTGAACCCATTATTGTAGAAGAAACGGCTCAAGTTCATGTGGCCGAGACGGAGAAGGATGTCGACCGTCCGATTACAGAAGAACGGCCGCTTTCAGAACATCGGGGAGAAAAACGTACCGCTGAGGGCGAGGTCGGCTCCGAGGAGGGCCTCATTGATAAACGGCCACGCTTAGAGGAGTCAGGTATGGTTGCTCCTTTTGTTGTTGAGCCAAAGATAAAAAACATGCCGATCTCCTCCGAAGTGTCGACTTTGAATGATCCAGCTGTGGCACTGAGCTTGGCTGCCTCGGTCTCCTTGCTGGCTGACAAGGCAACCTTTCGTGCCGAGTCGGATTTGGTAGCAATAGCATTAGCTGTCCAGTCAGCCCTTCTGATATGTGACTATCTTAACTCCTTGTTCGCTTTGGTTTGCATACGGTATTTCTTGGTATGTGACGATCCCAACTTGTTTTGCAGATGGTTGGAAGGATAGCCGAACTAGGCCGCCGCCAGCATGATGCCATTGAGAGAATTGGCCGCTTGAAGTCGGAAGTCGAAGGTGAAAGGAGCAGGGCCGAGTTCGAAGCGGCGAGAGCCACAATGGAAAGTGCACGAGCCGAAGCTGAGAATGAGAGGGCGGGGACTGCTGACCAGCTCAGATCCGGCGACGAGAAGAGGGCAAACGCGAGTGAGGAATCACTCAAGTTAGCCAAGGAGGTGCTTGCCAAGCTGGAGGCTGAGTTGGAAGAGTTGAAGAAGGCTAAGGAAAAAGCCGACTCTGAGGCTTCCGCGGCGTTCGAGGTTGGAAAGAGCGCCGCCCTTGAAAACTACGTAGAAGAAGTCCCCAAATTCAAGAATCGGGGATTCAAACACGGTTGGCTCAAAGCCCTTGTTGCTGCTGGAGTTACATTGGCCATGCCAATTCCATACGAGCAAGTGGACGGTGAGTCGCTTGAGTCTGATCCTGAGACTTGTTTTGGGAGACATTTTAGTTTTGTTAGGTATTTTTAATTTCAATGTATGTTCTTTGTTAGTTGATTTTCATCTTTTTTTGATTTTCATGTGTAAAATGTCTGTTGTTAGCGCCCAATTTATGAATGAAAATTTTCTATGCACTCAAGTTATTTCTTGTATTGTTTGTTATATGAGTACATAATTAAAAGAATCAGCAGTTAGAACAAATTGTCATGACTACGTGAGATGGCAAACTTATTAGCCGATTAAATTAATGAATTTGATTTATGATTGAATAAAATGAATTCATGAGGTGTTGATAGGTCAGCTCATAAGGCAGCTAGGGTACATAAGCTGATTAGCTTGACGAATCTGCCCTTAGTTGGTTCATGAACAAGAACGCCGAATAACGGAGGTTCATGAACTAGAACGCCGAATTAAATGAACTTATGAATATTGTATTGATAAATCGATTCATGGAGCGGCTGGGGCACTCAAGCCGACTAGATTGATGAATCTGCCCTTGCCCCAGCTGGTTCGTGAACATAGAACGCCGAATAATGGAGGTTCATAAGTATTGTATTGATAAGTCGATTCATGGAGCGGCTAGGGCACTTAAGCCGACTAGATTGATGAATCTTCCCTTGCCCTAGCTGGTTCATGAACATAGAATGCTGAATAATGGAGGTTCATGAGTATTGTACTGATAAGTCGATTCATGGAGCGGCTGGGGCACTTAAGCCGACTAGATTGATGAATTTCCCCTTGCCCCAGCTGGTTCATGAACATAGAACGCTGAATAATGGAGGTTCATGAGTATTATACTGATAAGTCGATTCATGGAGCGGCTGGGGCGTTTAAGCCGCCTAGGTTGATGAATCTGCCCTTGCCCCAGCTAGTTCATGAACTGGAACGCCGAATAACAGAGGTTCGTGGGGCGATTAGAGCACATGACTTAATCGGCGCCGGGCTATTGAGGTTTGAATATTAATAAGATTGCCTCGGAGGTGCTGCCCTCGTAGGGAATAAATGGGTGTGTACTTCATGAACGAAGATCATATTTATATGCTCAGTTAGCAACTCAGTCCAATTCTTTGAGGAAGGTTAAACAAGTGCGAATGTCAAATTGACTTTTCTTCAACAGCAGAAGGGAAGCGAGGATGCTAGCTGAGCTGGGAGGAGATATGAGTCGAAGTGGTGAACCTTCGCGCACGGGAAGTAGGACTTCGAGGGATCGGGAGAGACACCAATCTCCTCGTCGTCGAAGTAGGTCGCCCATGAGGGACAAGCAGCCACAGGGCAAATCTCCTCAACCCCGTTCTGGAAGGGAATCCGACGCGACTCCGCGCCCATTGCGTTTTGCGGTCTTTGTGGGGAATAGACCAATGACAGAGGCGGATTCGATCATTCGAGATCCAAATGTGGCAGTCGAGTTCGCTCGATAGATTTTTCCACCCGAAGTCCAGCAGTCGATGGTAGGTCGGCAGGATTTCGAAGTGTTTTGTGAAGGCGTTCACGGGGCGGTGAAGTGGCTGTACACCGCTTATGAAATCGGCATGCGTCTCCGTGCCGCTCGACGCGATATAGAGTAGAGAGATGAATGCATTCGGAAGTTAGAAGCTTGCGCGGAGAAGGCCAAACGTGAGCTAAGGAAAATCAAGTCTGCCGAGTCTCAATCAGCTAGCCATCCCAACCTGGTTGTGGAAGAGAGGGTGACTCAAAGGCTGATAAGTGATGCTATTGCCGATCAGAACACGGCTAGCATGTTCGCGATTGAGACTACGAGGACCGCGGCCTATGAAAAAGGCTTCCACGACGGCCGAAAGGTCGGAATTCAGAAGACCAAGGAGAAACTCGCCGAAGAAGTTTGCCGATGTGAGCATCGTGGGTTTAAGCATGGCTGGATCAAGGCACTTCAGCAAACTGAGGCTCTCCAGGCAGCAAGTGTGAATTCTGCGTTGCCGTTGTACCAACAGAATGATTTCCCCTTTTCCGCTTTCGAAGTTGAGAAGAGTGATGATGAAGGAGCCGCCAAATAGAAGCAGACCTTGTAATGCTTATGTAGATTGAGAGCGAAATTATGTATTTATAGGCTGATTTTAATAAAACGCTTAGTTTTCAATTTATGGCATACTTTTTATTCATATTAGTACACTTGATGCCAATCGATTTATCTAAGGACACATTTTACTTTGAATGTTCGCACGTTTTAGACTACGTTTATGCGGCTTGAACTATTTCATTTTGAATATTTGGATATTTCAGCCTTTGTCTATACGACTTGTATGAAGGCCATCCGAATTTGGAGGCTTTAATCGGCCCAAAGGCGTCATACGCCGATGGGGCTCTGAATCCGGAGTCTTTATTTGGCCAATCGTGATATCCACAAAGGGCGCTCTGAATCCGGAGGCTTTATCGGCCTAAAGGCGTCATGCACTGATGGGGCTCCGAATCCGGAGTCTTTATTTGGCCAATCGTGATATCCACGAAGGGCGCTCCAAATTCGGAGGCTTTATCGGCCCAAAGGTGTCATGCCCTGATGGGGCTCCAAATTTGGAGTCTTTATTTGGCCAATCGTGATATCCACGAAGGGCGCTCCAAATCCGGAGGCTTTATCGGCCCAAAGGCGTCATGCGCCGATGGGGCTCCGAATTCGGAGACTTTATTTGGCCAATTGTGATATCCATGAAGGGCGCTCCGAATCCAAAGGCTTTATCGGCCCAAAGGCGTTATGCGCCGATGGGGCTCCGAATTCGGAGACTTTATTTGGCCAACCGTGATATCCACGAAGGGCGCTCCGAATTCGAAGGCTTTATCTGCCCAAAGGCATCATGCGCCAATGGGGCTCCGAATCCGAAGTCTTTATTTAGCCAATCGTGATATCCATGAAGGGCGCTCCGAATCTGGAGGCTTTATCGGCCCAAAGGCGTCATGTACCGATGGGGCTCCAAATCCGGAGACTTTATTTGGCCAATCGTGATATCCACGAAGGGCGCTCCGAATCCGGAGGCTTTATCGCCGCAAAGGCGTCATGCGCCGATGGGGCTTCGAATCCAGAGACTTTATGACTGAATTGCGCGATGAGAAAACGAGAAACTTTGCATTTCAAAAAATGTGGTGTACATGGCAAACCATTCAGAACAAGTATCATGACGCACAAGTCGGGTCAATGATAAAATTTGCGTAAATACGTGGAATTCCAAGGTCGTGGCAGACTTCTTCCTGACATGTCTTTGAGCCGATGTGCCCCTACTCCTGCGATCGAATCAATCTGATAGGGGCCGTCCTAGTTAGGACCCAATTTTCCATCAGCCGGTTTCCTGGCAGCTGGAAGTACCTTCTTCAGGACCAACTCTCCTGGTGTGTAGCGGCGCAGCTGAACACATTGATTATACGACTTAGCAAGCTGCTACTGGTACCGTGCCATGGACGCAAGGGCACGGTCTCTTCGTTCTTCAATCAAAATCAAATCCAAAGCCAGCATCATGTCATTTCGGCCCATATCAAAAACTTGCGATTTCAGGGTTAGGTGGCCGATCTCCAGGGGTATGATCGCCTGGGTTCCAAAGCATAAAGCAAACGGCGTTTCTCCAGTGGATCGCCTCGGCGTAATAATACACTCGGCAATTCTTCGACCCATTTGCCTTTAGCTTTCTCCAGCCTCCTCTTGATGCCGTCCAAGATGGATTTGTTAGAGGCTTCGGCTTGACCATTGCTTTGGGGGTAAGCCGGTGTAGAAAAGTAAGGACGGATACCATACTTGCTGCACAACTCTTGGTAGACGCCACAATCAAACTGGGTGCCGTTGTTTGAGATAAGAGCTCTTGGAATGCCGAATCATGTTATGATATTTCTTCATACAAAAGGCTTAACATCAGCATCTCAAATGTGCGTTAATGCCTCCGCTTCGACCCATTTTGTGAAGTAATCTGTCGCGACGATCAAGTATCGCTTGTTTCCTGGGGCCCTCGGCAATGGTCCTATGATATCAAGTCCCCACTGGGCGAACAGCCAGGGACTGGTGATGGAGCTTAAGTCTTCAGCAGGCAGATGGGTTAACGGGGAGAACTTCTGGCACTATTCACATTTCTTCACATAGCATTCGGCATCAGTTCTCATTGTCGGCTAATAATACCCTTGTATTATAGCTCGACGGGTCAAAGAGCGCCCGCTAGAATGGGCACCACAACTGCCGTCATGTATTTCAGTCAGAAGCTCTTCGACTTTGCCCGGGTGTACACATTCCAAGTATGGACCAGAAAGGGATTTTTTATAAAGCTTTCCTTGCGGATCCAAGTAGTATCGCAGGGCTTTGTTTCGCAGCTTGTGCGCTTCTTTTTTGTCCACTAGGAGCTATTCGGAAGACAGGAATGCAGCAATGGGGTCCATCCAACTTGGTCCTGACTCCATGACATTGACCTGGATTTCCTCCGAAGGGCCAATGCTCGGCTCCGGGATGAAACCTACTTCGATGGTCCGTTTAATCTCTGAGTTAATCGCGGAGGCTAGACAAGCTAAGGCGTCTGCATTGTGTTCTGATCACGTGTTATCTGATTCAATTCATGATGGTTAAATTTGGCTAGCAAGGAGCTAGCTGTAATAACCCTGTTCCGTGATATGCTAAATTGGTCCTTAATTTGAATATGATTATGTGTTTAGCATGATTTTATGTGCCATTATGTGGATGTATGTGATTTTGGAACTCTATCTGTTCACCGTAGGAAAATCTGTTTGAATAATCTACTTTGGAAATTAAATCGAGGGCCTAATCGGCCACAGAACCCGAAATTGATTACGCCATTGTGATTGGCATAATTTTTAGAGCCTACGGTGAAATTTAATTAGAAATTGATTCTGGTCAGATTAAACTGATTGAATTGAGGAATTAAGGGCCCAACTATCTTATATTAAAATATTGTATTAATTGGGCTTGTTGTACAATAGCACTACACTCTCCATTCTTCTCTTTTAGTTACATTTTGGCTGATCATAAACATTGAGGAAGAGAGGGGGTCGGCTAAGAGAGGAAGAGAGTGAGGAAATTGGAGCTTTGGCTTCAAAACTTGATAGATTGTAGATCAACTCAAGGATTAAGCTTAAGTTTGGAAAATCAAAGCTTCTAGGTAAGTAATTCTTGGATTATAGTTTGCTATTTTGTATGTGTTCAAGCTAATTGAGTGATCAAGAGCAAAATTGAATGAAATTGGGTTGGTTTTGTTGAATTAAGGCTTGATATATGTATGCATGTAAGAGATTGTTTTGAAATAGCATGTATAAACTTGAAATACATGATTCAAGTAGAGTTTTGGGTTGAAACTCATGTTTTGATCACCATTGGTGTTGTCTAAGTTGAGAATGTGGCTAGTTCATCACATGCATGTACAATTTGAGAAGATATGAACTTGAAATGCATGAATATGTATGGTAGAGTTGATGTTGATGTCAATTTGAAACATGCAAGTGTGTAATCCTTGAAATTGAGCTTCCAAATGTTGTAATTTTGTATTGGTAGCATGCTAACATGTGTGAATGTGTAAATTGAGCCATTGCATGCAAGTAATGTGGTTGAAATGTCGAAGTTGAGCTCAAGAACACATTCTGGGTTTTCCAGAATTTTGAGGTCCGCTCGAGCGGGAGAATCTCCGCTCGAGCGTAAAAATCATGCTCCCAGCACTTTTTGTAGAATTGGGTATCCGCTCGAGCTGGATATGTCACGCTCGAGCGGGGAGCTTTTGTGGACAGGCCTTCCGCTCGAGCGCTCTATTCCACGCTCGAGCGTATTTTTTATGCAACCAGTACTTTTGCAGGCCTTAAGGGTCCGCTCGAGCGGGGAAGTTTACGCTCGAGCGGGGACCCTGTTTTCTGAAATTCTGTTTTTGCATTATGAGTTCTGTTTTCGGTTCTCTTTCACTTGTAAGTACTCTTAGGCATATGTTAAGCATTGTAAATGAGTTAATGAGATAAGAATGAAGCCTAAAGAGGAATATGTGAATTAATGAACGGATTGAATTGTTGGTGACCCTCTTGTGTTCATGAAATGTGTAGGGTCAAGCTCCGGGGCAAATCCACGAGCCGATCACTGTGAGTAATATCTTAACAAGATATTTGAAATATACTGTTGTCCAATTGTTTACACTTATGTAAGTTTTATAAGTTCATTAGTTTGACTGGTGGACAATGATTGATATAAATAATTGGGCCAAAGGCCGATTGACACGAATGATTGGGCCGAAGGCCGATGGATACGAATGATTGATATGAATGATTGGGCCGAAGGTCGATGGATACAAATGATTGATATAAACGATTGGGCCAAAGGCCGATTGATATAAATAATTGGGCCAAAGGCCGATTGATATAAATAATTGGGCCAAAGGCCGATTGACATGAATGATTGGGCCGAAGGCCGATGGATACGAATGATTGATATGAATGATTGGGCCGAAGGCCGATGGATACGAATGATGGATATAGATGTTTGGGCCAAAGGCCGTTGGATATAAATGATTGGGCCGAAGGCCGTTTGCTGTATTATTTCAATGATTACTTATATATTTTCCTCATTTGATATTATTCACTGGGCATTCGCTCACTCTCATTCATGTACATGTAGGTGAGCCAAGGGACATCCAGACCCAGCCCCGGTGAACCTGTGAGAAACAGTTTAAGTTTTGAGGAGTCAGCCCAAATGTCTCACGCACGAGACTGTCTTCGCCTTTTTCCTTGTTTATAGTTTTGTTTTATAGTTTTGTTATATTGGCGAACACGTTGGACTGCTTTTGTATATAAGACTTGGGGTTGACTGACTTAAGTTTGTATGATCCTGTATGTACAGCGTTTTGTGTTAATACATATTTTGATGTGAATTATTAACATATAAATGTTTGGAATGTTATGGTGCGCATCTAAGCACGGCTCTATGGACAAAGTTTTTGAATTGCTTCCGTTTGGCCCCTTTATCTCTGGTGAGTTTTGATTTATAGGAATTGAGGCCGTAGGTAATCACACGATTACTGGCCGGTTATGGCCTTAACTCATAAGGGGCGGGTTCGGGCCATGACACTAGCCGATTTCATGTAAGCCGCCATACAATCATTTTTTGGCTGCGTACTCCCCCTTTAGCTGATTGATCACCAATTTTGAATCGCAAAATACCAGCAAACGCCGAGCACCCAGAAGGTGTGAATTCCTCAAGCCGGCCAGAAGGGCTTCGTATTCGGCCTCGTTATTTGATGGTTCGAAGCTGAGTTTGACGGCCTACTCAATTATTGCGCCGTCAGGAGCCATGATTACTACTCCGGCTCCGCTGCCCCGTTGATTGGATGATCCATCACAGTACAACTGCCAAATGTCCCCAACATAAATTCTCCAATTCGGCTTAGGTCGAATTTCATCAGACTTGAAGTCGGCCAGACCCCCAGTGAATTCAGCCACAAAGTCGGCAAACACCTATCCCTTGATTGAGGTTCTAGATAGAAACTGAATATCGTACTGGCCGAGTTCAAGAACCCACTTTGAAATGCGTCCTGATGCTTCCGCACTGCGGAGTACTGATTGGAGGGGGTAATCTGTTAGCACCCCGATGCTATGTCCCTGGAAGTAATGCATCAGTTTTCTTACCGCCATGACTAGGGCTAGGATGAGTTTTTCTATCGGAAGGTAGCGTGTTTCCGCGTTGACCATTGCCTTGCTCACATAATACACTGGCCGCTGCTCCCCCAGCTCTTCCTTTATCAGTACGACACTGACAGCTCGATCGGAAACTGCCAGATACAAAATGAGCGGGTCACCTGCTGTAGACGCGCCCTCGGGCTTCATGCTACAGTTCGGACTCAATGTCACGGTTCTTATTCTGGTCTCGCAAAGTGTAATGCAAGACTGATAAATCACCAAAGAGTCTAAATCCGGCAAATCGTTTTGGAAAACTGATTTTTAAGAAAGAAGTGCCAAACATGGACTGCTTTGCCAGATACAGAGTCGCCACCTAAATATTTTATTTTGAAAAATGTAGGAAACCCTGACTTGTGCCTAAAGCCACATGTCCGTCATCACCAAAGTTGCCTCGGCTTAGGAACTTGGGTACGATTGGGGAAGGTCATCTATGAGCACCCCCGCTCGCCCGATCAAAGATCGGCCTGTACTAAACATGATATCTTGTTTTTGAAAACATATGCATTCTTATTCCGGTTATTAGCCTAAAATTACTATGTGATGCGCACAACACACAAGTATAGACCGGATCTCCTAAATTGGAACAAAACATTTCATGTTTGTTTATTTGAAAATGGTTTGATGGTGCTACTCGCAAGTAGGCTAAGACGTGGATTTGCCACCCTCGGGTGGGCTTAGAAAACATGATTTTTGCCACCCCGTAGAGTGGGCTTAAAACTCGCATTCAATGAATTGTTCCAATTCAAGTAGTCTAACCTTCACCCACAGGCATTCAGGCAGTTATATCACATAAGCAAATAGCCTCATGGCAAGCATGCTATCATGGCAACACTTACACACATGCGGGATGCTGAAGCGTAAACGGTTACCTAGTACTCCGAGCCAAAACAATAGCTAGTTAGTAATCAAATGCATGATCCAAGTTCATGTTAAGATGACTAATGCAACACATGCAAAAATGCAACTAGAATAGGCTCGGCCAATCTAAGAATGGCATGTGAAATGCGACAACTCGATACATGTATTCAAGTTGGAATTGAAATACTATGCAATTAGTATGATGCACCGAGCCTGGTTTATGCAATACAGATGAATGATGCAAACATGTGAGCATAAGGATGCTAATTGAAACATGACCTAAAACTAACCATTAAAAGCAGGTAAGTAAAAGGGAGAAAGACGTGGGGTTGGAAGACATTCACACACTCACGCACACTTATTACAAAATTCACCCTCTCGACGGAGGGTCTGAATAAATAATACAAACCGAATAATTAATCAACTACCCCAGCTACTTAAATATTACAAAACCCTTAACTAATTTAAACAAATTGACTAAGCTATGAAACTAAAGAGGCCGCCGTAGCTCCACCTCGGAATGATTGACTGATGTATGCTCGATCGCCTCGCTCGGAAACTCGTTGCCATGCCGCATGTTGCCTCTGTTTGCATTGTTTTATACCTCTGAAAACTGCACAAATCCCGAGGATGCTTCCGAACCACTCCCTGAGCACTGTGGGATGTCACCGGCCAAAATATAAGAACATCGGCCATGTGGAATTGGTCATCGACCATTTGTGAGGATCTCGGCCAACAATGTTTAGTCGATCGGCACTGAAGATGGCTGGCCGGCCATATCTTCCTGCAGAATGCTGTTTTACTGCAGCAGAGGACAAACAGAGCATGGCAATGCATTTTCAAGGCAATGTGTGCACAACCACCCTTCCTATCATGTCATGAACTCAAGGGAGTACGGTTCTCGACCATCCGACCATCAATCGCGCATTTCAATGCATGATGGCCAAAGGAGCCAAGTGTGCAAATCAATGTGGAATGAATGCGACAAAAACATATGAATGCCTAGAACTCTATCATGCTTGATCAAGAGCATCGACGACCGAGGATTGAGGGATGTTTCGTCACTTCAAGTACAAACGTTCCTCGTTCCTTGTATTTGGTTTGACACCCCAAACCAAATACAATGTAACATGGAAATGCAAGGCACTGTAACATGAGCATGACAAATGCAATGCAATGCAACCTAACATGTAAACAACATGATATACAATAAGTATGCAATACGACTATGCAACCAAGATATGCACACATACAATGTGATAGGCATGCAACAATGATACCAACAATAAGTATGCAACAACATGCAATGCGATAAGCATACAACAATACACACACCACATGATCCATGGACTTATACTGAAAATGGATAGGCCTCAGCCATACCAAAACAGTGGCCAAAGTGCCAAGAAATGATGGAATGAGATGCACAATAAGCATGCGAATGTAATGGCCTATCACCTAGGCGTGAGGATACAACTCTGAAGCATGAGCAAGAAGTGACAAACACGATAATGCGGCAATGAGATGAGCTCTGAAATGATATTAGGAATGATGCCAAATCAACCAAACAACGCAAGCATAGCATGCAATAAAGCTCAAGGCTTAAGGCTAGCAAAGTGGTTTACACTATGGCCATAACAAGTGAGCCCCAAAGGACTAAGGTGACTTAAAACAGTCTGAAGGCAGACCAAGACAAGGCTAGAACATGCATGGAATGAGGCCAAAACATGTTAGAAAGGTGAGCACAAAACATGAAGCATGTAAGGCTACAAAGGGGTGTTACACTACACCTATTACAACCAAGCATTGCATGACTTAAACAATGAAAAGCAGAGTTACATTATGTTAAAATAAGCCCGAAAACCCACTGAGATGGCATCCTAAAGACCTAAATATGATGGCATGCACAATGATCCAATCATGAGGCATAAAACATCAACTCTTCAAGGCTTTGAAAGGACGACAAATGCAAGTGTATGGCTACACTACATGGGCTGAAATCACATATGGGATGATGCCAAATCATGAAAAAGGTCTAAGTAGTGCATGCTAATGGCTTGGACACTCGAAGCTAACATGCTAGGATGTATGGTAGCTATACAAAGCAATGTATGTATGATCAAAACAACATGAAATAGAGCTTTAGCATGTTTAAATATGACAAAAAGTTCCTTTGAGTTGAGCCAAAGTGTCCGAGCAAGGTGCATGTTAAGGCAAATAAGAGGATTGCTAAACAAGTGCATGATGCATGTAAGAGGCTATCAAACCAACTTGAAACAGAGGTATAGCATGACCAAATAACACCAAATACTTGTTGAGATGAAGCAAAAACATGTTAAGCAAACATGCTACCATTACAAGCCATTAACACATGCAAAATGAGAAACAAGGAAAGAGGGGTGTCCCTCTCTTATAAAAGACTCTAAAACTACCTTTCCACCATTGAAAATCCTTTGGATTTCAGTGGTAGAAAGGTCAAGCCAAAGCAAGAACAAAGTCCAAAAAGGATGACCCAAAATAATGCCAAACAAGGCCTAAGAGGGGGTAAACAACCCCCAACCCAAAAGAGACCTTAAACAATCATCTTAAGCATATAAAAACAAAAAAAAATTCAGTTTATAGTTAAGCTTGAAACAATATGCAAATAGGTCTAAAAGCTTAAGCCAAAATGGGGAAACAAAAGGTTAGTTGCTCACCCTTGAAGAACACCTTCAAGAACACAACTCCAGCCACTCCCTTGGAGCAAAACCAGCCCAAGAACTCTGAAACCAACTTCCTAGTGCCTCAGCAACCAAAGGAAGGTATTCTACTAGGTGCTCTAGTACACAACTATGAACAAAAACACACTTTAGGTCACAAACACACACACAAATATATAGAGAGAGGGAGATATAGAGATATATATATATATATATCTTCTATATCAATTTTGCTAAACCTCTGGAAAGGGAGGGAAGGCTCCCCTCTTATAGGATATCAAATTCAAAGCTTCTTAGAGAAGCTAAGTTTTGGTTCAAATCCCTCAATACACATGTATGGAGGGGAGAGTCTGTGCTCACCAGCTGGCACAGCTGGCATGCACAATGCCTGAAAAAGGCAAAGAAAAGGCCTCGGCCAGAAAATATGGCCAATCGACCAAAATAAGTGCCGACCGGCCAACATTTATGGCTGATGGCAAGGAAACAAGGCCGATGGCATCATCCCATAGCTGATGGGGTGTGGGAATGGCCAACAAGCCACCCTCTTCCCCCAGAAGCTAAAACATAAGTGTTTGGTCCATAACCAAGCACAAAATAGGCAAGTTGAGAGATCCTGAGGAAAGGCGCGCGGTCGAGGCCTCCGAGAACTCAAAACGAACACGAGCATGGATGATCATCGAGTGCTCAAACGATGACGTCCAAGTCTTAAGGACGGTCAAAAATGGGGTGTCTACAGTTGCCCCTCTTTGACAGAACTCAAAAGTCATAAGATGACGGGAGTGAATGTCAAAGCCCAGAGACGACCCATTTTCGACAAGGCCGAAGACTTAGACAAACATACAAGATAACAAAGAGATGCGCTGCAAATGACATCCACAACGCCGAGCATAACTTATGATCATGCAAAGAGAGCTGTAATGAAGCATAACATGCAACGATTTAAGCAAGCGAATAAGAATCAAACTACATTTCATGCAGAAAGGACGTAAGAAAATTATGCAATTCTCGCCGCGTCTCGTGCGGAAAATACTAAAAGCGACTACCAAGAAAGCCTGGAGTCTCAAACACAATATTTCTCAGCGTATCGCACGCAAGAGAAGGGAAACAATTCTCAGCGTATCACAGGCAAGAGAAGGGAGGCAATTCTCAGCGTATCACACGCAAGAGAAGGGAGGCAATTCTCAATGTATCACACATAAGAGAAGGGAGGCAATTCTCAAGGTATCACACGCAAGAGAAGGGAAAGCAATTCTCAACGTATCACGCGCAAGAGAAGGAAGGCAATTCTCAGCGTATCACACGCAAGAGAAGGGAGGCAATTCTTAGGGTATCACACGCAAGAGAAGGGAGGCGATTCTCAGCGTATAACACACAAGAGAAGGGAAACAATTCTCAGCGTATCACACGCAAGAGAAGGAAGGCAATTCTCAGCGTATCACACGCAAGAGAAAGGAGGCAATTCTCAGCGTATCACACGCAAGAGAAGGGAAACAATTCTCAGCGTATCACACGCAGGAGAAGGGAAAGCAATTCTCAGCGTATCACACACTAGAGAAGGGAAAGCATTCTCAGCGTATCACACGCAGGAGAAGGGAAAGCAATTCTCAGCGTATCACACGCAAGAGAAGGGAGGCAATTCTCAGCATATCACACGCAAGAGAAAGGAGGCAATTCTCAGCATATCACACGCAAGAGAAGGGAGGCACAACACTCAACAAATCACATCGAGCATGCCGGGGTGTTTCTAACTGAAACAAAACGAACTCAAAGGACAGGAAGGGTCTTACCTAGAATTCCTTTGAATAAATTGCACATACAGTGCCGTCTGGTTGCACCAGCCTCAAATGAACCGTACATACAATATCGTGCCCTACATGAGAAAGAAACTTGACAGGTACAATATAGTAACAACACATATCCAGCATCACGTCAAGATACAATTCCAATATGTATAACAATGCAAGTTGAAAGACGCGTAGCAACGCGGGTGAAAAGTTCATAACGATGTAAGTGAAAAGTGCATAACAATGCAAGTGATGGTGTGCGCTACAACGCATATGAACAGTGCATAACAATGTAAGTGATCAGTGCATAACAATGCAAGAATGGTGTGCGTCACAACGCATGTAGTACGTGCGTAACAATGCAAGAGATGCACGATTATCATAAACAAGACAAAACATTGTAATGCAACGCATTTAAAGTAGTTTCCGAATCTCGCAAGATACAAAAGGATACGAAAAAGGATACACCTTGCGCGTACTGAGTATTGCACTCGGAAGGCACAATTCGAGGTCAACACGAAGGCCGGTTGAGCTTCAAAGTCTACTTTCTTGCATTGTCTTGAGGAATGAAGATCTCAAACAACCTAACTGACCCAGACAAGGGTACGGGAGGTGCATCGACCACAAGGGGAGGCCACCGGCCATCCATTGGCCACAAAAGGATCTCATCGGCCAAATATTTGGCCGATCGGCTAACAACTTGGCCGGCCGGCCAAAAATGGCAGTTTCGGGGTGGTTTTGTCCTTTGGCCACGGGTCTTTAAATATGGGGTTCCAAACTCCATATTTTCACTTCTCCAAGCTCGAAAATCCTTCCTCTTTCTCTCTAGGTGATTTTCCCGCCTTCGATCCTCGTTTTTCTCTTGTTTTTGAGCCTTTTTCATTGTTTGATTCGCGAAACCCTTCCCGTTCCGCACACTTTAAACCGAACAAAACTTGGTTTTTAGTGTTTCTTTCTTGGTTTCCACTATTTGGGGTTTGTTTCCCCCCGAGTTTACTTGGTTTTCGTGCCTTTTCCACACTCCGACCTTTTCTCCCATTTTTCATCCTCTCGGGGTTGACTTTTGGGTTGACCATTCGCACTCTTGCCCGTTTTTCACATTCTCGGCCATTTTCACGCTCCTTTTGAGATGGTAGACGACATTCCACATGGTGGGACTCCCCCGGAGATAGACGTGGACCCCGAGGTCGAGCTCCTACCTCTTCGCATCCGGCTGTTCGATCCGACAACTTACAGGCCGGCGATGCACGTGTTGCCTCCCGATGGCATCCGCCACTTCAGGAGCTATGCGTGGGGCGCGCCACTGGAGCTTTTGTTAAGCGAGCCAGAGTCACATCTGTCTTACGGCACCGCTGAGGTATATTCTTCCTCTGTTTCATTTTCTGCAATGTAGAACATATAACTGTGATAGTCGATTCTGTTCTTTAACTGCTTAAACTCAGACACACTGATACATCACATGCTATAGTTCACTGTGAGCACACCCACACCCGATATCTGTTTAAATCTGAACACACGTACCCGTACTGCATTTTCATCAATTCTGAGCGCACCCAAACACATGCACACACACTGCATTTTTCAACTGAATAACCCAAACAGACTGTTACATTGTATGCTTAGCCCACCCAATATCTGTATAAACTGGAACATATGCACCCACACTGTATTTTTCCCAATTTTGAAGGCATTCAAACACTGTACATCTGACACTGCTTCGCATCTATTTGTCTTTGAACACAGGGAGATTCCCATGCCTTCTCGGGGTATGGGAATATCGTTGCTCGAGGATGGTACATGGAGCTACCCGATGCGGTTCGCCATATTGTTGACCAGGCCGGCTTTGGGACCTTCTGCATGGGACTTTCGCGCCTCACTGCGAGTAGGCCCCTTCTTGCTGCTTTGGTGGAGAGGTGGTGGGACACCACCGACTCCTTCCACCTTTCTGCCACCGGGGAGATGACGATAACTCCCTTTGACTTCTCCATGCTCACAGGCATCGGAGTAGGGGGTGATCCGATCCCCTTTGATACAGACATGGATGAGTGGGACGCCACTCAGCTATACTTGCTTGGCACTCAGCCACCTCTTGCCCGACCAGGGTTTGTGAGGTACTCATGGTTCGAGGATCACTTCCAGATCTAGGCGCCTACTACTCGAGAGGAGGAGGAGCAGTATGCCCGTGGCTTCATCATGTTCCTGCTGGGGACCACGCTCTTCGCTGACCGGGCGAACACTGTCGCCCTTTACCTACTGAGCGCACTTGTGGACGTGACGCGGATCCTCGGCTACGACTGGGGTGGCGCGGGCTGGGCCACCCTTTACGGATATATGAGCTCGTCCTCCCGCCGCAGCGGGCAGTTGCTTGGAGGCTACTGGCGAGCCTGGGAGGTACACGTTCCCTTTTCTATTTTTTCAATTCTGTTTTTCATTATTTATACATCACACACGCTGCGCGCACGCAATCTGCTTTACACTGGTTGTATACTGCACACACTGCACAATACACTACACATACTACACTCTGCTTTATCTGTATACTGCTTTATCTGATAAGCATACTCATATCTGCTCTGTTACATTCTGTAGTTGTAGGTGTATGCCTACTTTCCCAGGCTCGCCCCAGTGCTGGATGAAGAGATCCCCCTCGGCGTTCTATTTTCTCACCGCTTCGATATGAGATGCGAGCGGAGGCCACGGGAGTCTTTTGTGCTCTTCCGTCGATATTTCGATACCATTACTGCCGCAGAGGTATTTCAAACTTTATAGTTCATTAAAGCTTTGCTTTACATTATACATTCAACAATAGATAACAAACTGTAGATCATTTGCAGATCACCTGGCAGCCCTGGGCCCCATTGCCGAAGGCAGTCAGAGATCAGTATGCGGGTGCTCGGGATACTGCCCGATTCAAGATTCTGCTAGAGGGCCTGGTCTGTCGGGCTTGGTACTTGGGTGAGCGCTTCCTGCGCCAGATCCTTGGCCTACCGGAGCAGATAGTTCCGAGTCCATCTCCTTTCCATATGAGGCATACCAAGAGGTACACCTTTGAGGAGATGATGGATTATACATTCGGCTGGGACTCGGAGCCCTTTAGAGACGAGGGTGACTACACCGAGTTCATCCAAGCCTATCTGATGCGGCCTCTGATCGGTGCTCACCGAGCTAAACGAGAGAGACCTGCAGCGCCGGCGACCGGAGCAGGGGCACCGAGGGCACCTCTGGCCAGAGGCAGGAGTGGGTCCTGGAGAGGGCAGGGAGCTGGATGGCCAGAGCTGCCTACGACGATGACATGCCGAGGACAGGGTGGGGAGACTTACCAGATACCCATCGCTCCTCCTCCAGCTGATCATGAGCTTGTCGGAGTCTATGGCTTGACCTCGGTATGTACTACCACACTTTGCATTCTGTACAGCCATTTCATTTCATTTCTCTTGATAT
Organism: Camellia japonica; assembly: GCA_030407325.1. Taxonomy (NCBI): domain Eukaryota; kingdom Viridiplantae; phylum Streptophyta; class Magnoliopsida; order Ericales; family Theaceae; genus Camellia; species Camellia japonica. The sequence continues at coordinate 166,298,106 of JAPPVO010000036.1, forward strand.
TCCGCAGAATACTAATGCTTTTAACCCTTTTGCAGGCTTCCGTGGAGTACACTCGCCAGTCTCTGGAATTGACTGCTTCTGTGATGGAGATGCTGCGGCGGAGCATCAACCTGTTGACTATCTATGGCATCCCGATAAGCACTTTCAACCGTAGTCTCAAACTCTGCATAATCTGTTTCATACATAATCTGATGCATCACACTATCAACACGGCACTTGATACACAGCACTGATACACTATAACCCACATACTGCTCACAGCGTTGCTCACGACATTCATACACTGTACTCATACACTGCATTCTGTACTGATACACTGCTCACAGCATTCATACACTGTATTCGGTATTCATACTCTGCTTTGCGTAGCATAACTGATGCATTTGCCATTTGTCCTTTTCAGGCCCCATTCCAGATTTCGGCCACGGGAGGTGCTCCAGCTGGACCATCTGTTCCTGCTCGAGGAGGAGGGGGAGTCAGGCGGAGGATGATTGTCCACAGCCGAGGCAGACACAAGCACGCTCATGTTGAGAGTAGTTCGCGAGAGCCCTCCCCCGATGATTCTGACGAGGAGGCGGCGTTGTCCCAGCTCAAGGCCGGGGACAGCTCAGATTCTGACTATGGAGATGGCGGTGGTGACCCTAGACCCTCGTCCAGGAAGAGGACCAGGACCGACTCTCGCACTTGAGGCCATCGATATTGATCCAGACATTCTGCTGCTCTTTCTTTTCTTTGCTATGTTCAGACATTTTGTTGTTTTTCTCCTCTTTTTTTTTTGCTTTACTTTTCTTTTTACTGGTAGTTTGAGCACATTGTACTGCCTTAGGAAGGTTTTACTTTCCTAAAAAATATGTACTTTTTGCAAAAGACATGATAGAAATGAAACAGCTATTTTGTTCAAAAAGTATTGCATTTGTACATTCTATGCATCGCATCACATCGCATCGCATCGCATTACATAATAATGTAAATGAGATTGAACTTTTGTTTGAAAATTAAGCACTTGCATCGTAATAATCAGGTAGTGAACCGACTAATGACAAAAACAACTCGATAATCAAAACAAAGAACTCGATAAGCTAACCAAGTATAAATACAACTTGATAAGCAAGGCAAAGATTTAAAGAATGTGAAATACAACTCGATAAGCAAAAGTACAACAACTCGATAAACAAATCGAAGTAACGCAAGCGCGACTTTGCAAAATCATCACCAGAAGGCATTGGAAGTGGTGCCAGTCACAAATTCTCAGCATGTTCAATACATAAACAGCTCAGGGAACAAGAGGGAAGGCCATCGGCTAAAGGAAAAGGCTATCGGCCACAAGAAATGGCCATCGACCAACATTTGCCAAAAAGGATGGTCGGTCGGCACTATTTTTGGCTGATCGGCCAAAAATGGCAAGCACCTCCAGAAGGTTGACACCTGTCTTCCACTCAACACCTTATCTTCTATAAAAGCCCCAACTTCGTAGTTTTCCTCATTTCAACACTGATTTGCACCAAATGGAAGAGTTTCTTGCCCAAAATCTCACAACTTGGATTGCCAACTTGGTTGGCTCGGAAAGGCTGAATTTCTGGGGTTTTGGCATAAATGCAATATTCACGCTGGGTCGCACCCCGTTGCATTTTCTGTTCCTCCATGCCGCGACAAGGTTTTGGAATCCGGTAACACACGTCTTCAATTTTGGCAGTCAAGAGATGTGTTCCACTTTTGAGGATTTCCAAGCTTTAATGGAATCCAAGCGCGACGAGGAAATCTTGCCTCAGTTCCGGTTCGGCCACGTCCAAGCCTTAGGATGGATGTGCGGCCTTACTGTGCATGACGCTCGGTCATTGATTCATGATGGAGAGTTGGACACTCCGAGCTTGGTTTGTCGGTTTTCTGATGCTGGTGACCGCGGCGACCATCATTGGCAGGGTTATCGACGACATGCGCTCTGCTTATGCATGCTATCTCATTTCTTACTAGCCCCGGGCTCTGGCGGGTTTACCACTCGTTTGATTGAAGTCGCCGAGGGCTTGAAAGAGGGCAAAAGCTGCATCGCCATGACATTGGTCGAGACATTGATGGGCTTAGACGCTTTTCATCGTCGGGAGACGGCTAGGTTTGCAGGGAGTCCACTACTATTGCAAGTAATTTTTCCCACCCCATCTCACATATATTGCTCACATCACTCGACCCTCAGGCTCGATTTTTCTCTCAAAACCTTCTGCTCACTTTTTCTCTCAACGTACATCTCTCTATTCTTTATTCTCTCATTTTTCATCCCTTCCCAGGTGTGGTTGATGGACAAGTTGAGAGTTGTGGACTCGTGTCCGGCATATTTAGCTCGTAGCTATTTCTCCCGACGACGTCTAGTTGATGCTCCGGATGAAGGATGGTGGTACAGCTGGATGTGCAATTTGTCCGCGGATCACATTGCTTGGCACTGCCCTTGGCTCAATTTACTGGCAATGAGCTATAGCATGACCCGTTAGCCCGGGATCCAGTTGATTGGCCTGACACACTGCGTGTTTTACTTTCCGTTCCGGTTTCGGTGCCAGTTCGGACATGATCAGACTTGCCCAGAGGAGGGGATTGAGTACCCCGCTACATTTCCAGTCCGAGGCGCAGCTAGCTCGGTATGTCGCAGCATGGAGGACGAGAGAGCTTCTGGCCCCCGCTCCTACTTTCAGCTACACCCTCTCTGATGATTTCTTAGATTGGCTCAATGAAGAGGCACATATCGGGCCCAGCTTGGCATCAGAGGCTTCGACCAGCTCTGGAAGAGGACGCAGGAACACCTGACTATGCCCCGAATTTATTTGCTCCGAATTTATTTGCTTTAATAAGAACTTTCAAGTTTTCTTTATGAATGTAATGAAAAGCAACTTCAATTTGTATTAAAGAGCAGGAGAACTCTGTATTAAAATCAATAAAATTGAAGGTTGTGGTACTGAAAATTTTCCGATTGGTCCAAAAATGGTCTAAGTTGTAAAAAAAGATTAATTTGAGCAAAATCAACTTTTATTAAAACTTGTCAAAACCATTTTCGATATGGATCAGAACTGGACACGCCTGAGATCTGTCACTGAGACGCACAACCCCGGATTCCAGCAACTGGAAAGTTGCTCCTAGTCTGAATAGCACTACACCGGAGATCACAACAGAACTCTTGAATGTTGAATAGACAAAGATGACCGAGATGATCAAATGGACAAAGTTGATCGGAGAAGTGATTATGGCTGGACTTCAGGACGAAGTTGCCTACGTATCCCAAACATGGGAATTAAGCCTTACGTAGTTCGGCTTAGGTTCACTCATGTATTAACCCTCACCTTTTACGCTCTAACTTTTGTCAAGGCCGCCCTTTGCGGGTTTTCAACCTTGCGAGCTCAGTTTTTATAATTTCAAATTTTCTGTGCTCTAGCTTTTGTCTAGGTCGCCCTTTCGAGTTTTCAGCTTAGCGAGCCTCTCAGGGAAAGTGTTTCTTCAACTTGTCCATATTGATCGGTAGGGAGAACTCTTGGCCATTTAGGTCCATCAGAACGACAGCTCCGCCCGACCAGATAGACTTGATGAAGTAAGGACCAGTCCAATTGGATTTGAACTTGCCCCTAGGGTTGTGGATGGGAGCTCGGTTGTCTTTGAGCAACAAATCTCCTTCTTTCAAATTCCTAGACTTAACTTTCTTGTTGAAAGCCCTGGTAATTTTGCGTTGATAACCCTGGACATGGTACAGTGCTTTCAGCCTTCTCTCGTCGAAGAGTATGAGTTCTTCGAACCTGCTCTGCTGCCAATCTACCTCAGCTATCTGACACTCAGCCAGTACTCGCAATGACGGAACCTCAATTTTGATAGGTAGAACGGCCTCCATCCCATAGACCAATGAATATGGAGTCGCCCCAGTAGAAGTTCTAATTGACGTCCGGTAGCCCCACAGAGCAAATGGTAACTTATCTGGCTAGCCCGATAGGTTTCCACCATTTTCTGCAAAAAGTGTTTGATGTTCTTGTTAGTAGCCTCAACCACTCCGTTGGTCTGCGGTCGATATGTGGATGACTTATAAAAAGCCATGTTGTATTTCTCCAACAAGTCAATCACTTCCTTCTTGAAGTGGGAACCATTATCTGAAATGAACTCGTTCGGGACCCCATAGCGACAGATGATGTTGTTCCTGATGAACTTTGCAACATGCGAAGCCTTCAACACCGCATAAGATTGGGCCTCAACCTACTTTGTGAAATAGTCTATCGCGACCAGAATGAACTCATGCCCATTGGACCCCTTTGGAGTGACAGCCCCGATCACATCAATCCCCCAGACTGAAAACGGCCATGGCGAAGTCATATTGTACAGCTTCGACGGCGAAATGTTCATACGATTTGCATGGATCTGGCATTTGTGGCATCGCCGGACAAAACCAATACAATCCTCCTCCATGGTGGACCAGTAGTAACCCTGTCTAAGGATCTTTCGGGCTAGCATCACCCCATTCATGTGCGCTGTGCACTCTCCTCCATGGATGGCTTCCATCAGGCGCTTCGATTCTTCAGCATCAACACACAGCTTATGCATTCCCAGATGGCCTCTCTTGTACAGTTTACCCCCGTAGACGACAAACTGAGCAGCCATTCTTCTAATTGCCCTCTTATCTTTGGCATTTGCCCCTGGTGGATACACCTCTTTTTCCAAGAAGTTCCAAACATCGTAATACCAAGGATTCTCATCTTGTACCTCATCTATGACAGCAATCAGCTCGTAGGCCGGCGCGAATTTCTGTTCGATGATGATCGGACGCATCCGAACTCCGAAAGAGATGTCTATCAGAGAAGATAGAGTTGCTAATGAATCTGTAAACCTGTTGTTCTCTCTTAGTCGATGAGCGAAGTTCAGCTTCTCAAACCGAGGAATCAGCAAGTCCAAGGTTTGGTGGTATATTCTCATCTTTTCTTCTTTGACTTTCCAATCTCCTTTTGCTTGAGATACAACAAGGTTCGAGTCCCTGATGACGTCCAACCGTTTTGCCCCTAGTTCCAGAGCTGCTTCTAGTCCAGCAATACACGCTTCATACTTTGCCTCATTGTTCGAGACTTTGAACCGGAGTTTGAATGCTAGAGGAATACGAGAATTATCGGGTACTATCAGCAACACCTCTATCCCATACCCGTATTGGTTTGATGCACTATCAAAGTACATCGTCCAAAACTCTTCTTCGACATGCAGAATGGCCTCGTCTGGGAATAGGTACTCAATTGCTTCATCCCCTTTAACTGGGTGATCGGCTAGGAACTCTGCTACCGCTCTTCCGTTCACTGACTTGCATGTCACATACTTCAGATCGAATTAGGAAAGCAGAAGCAACCAACGAGCTAGACTACCCGTAAGAGTCGGTTTCTCGAGGAGATATTTGATGGGATCTAATCTTGAAACCAACATTACAGAGTGAGCTAACAGGTGGTGCCACAGCTTTCTGGTAGCCCATACCAAGGGTAAGCAAGCCTTTTCCAGCGGAGTGTAGTGGGTCTCGTAATCCAGCATCTTCTTGCTCAGGTAGTAGATAGCTCTCTCCACCTTGTCCTCAGACTCTTGTGCAAGCATGTAGCCCATTGTAGTTTCAATTACTGAAAGGTACAAAATCAACGGTTTCCCTGGCTCAGGCGGTGACAACACGGGTGGGTTCTGTAAGTATTGCTTGATCTGTTCAAAAGCAGCTTGGCATCGGCCATCCCATTGGAACTTTGTTCCTTTCTTCAGGAGACCAAAGAGTGGTTCACAAGTCAAGGTTAATTTAGCGATAAACCGTCTTATGAATTACACTTTACCCAGAAAGCCTCGCATCTCCTTTTCAGTCTTTGGTGGTGGCATTTCTAAGATGGCCTTGATTTTGGAAGGGTCGACTTCGATACCTCTCTGTGTAATCAAGAACCCCAGCATTTTCCCTGCTGTAACACCAAACGTGCATTTTTGAGGATTCAGCCACAACCGAAATTCTTTGTTCCTTTGGAAGAACTTTTGCAAGGCGGTGCAGTGGCCCTCTCTTTCTTTCGACTTGACAATCATGTCGTCCACGTACACCTCAACCTTTTTGTGGATCATGTCATGCAATATCGTGGTCGCGGCCCGTTGATATGTAGCTCCAACATTCTTCAGCCCAAATGGCATCACTTTGTAACAGTAGGTCCCCCACGGGGTGGTAAAAGCAGTCTTCTCCCGGTCTTCGGGTACTATCACAATCTGGTTGTAGCCTGAAAAGCCATCCATGAACGAAAGCAATGCATGCCCCGCAGTGAAGTCCACCAACTCATCGATATGCGGCAGAGGAAAGTCGTCCTTCGGACTAGCTTTATTCAAATCCCTGAAATCCACGCATACCCGAATCCTGCCATCCTTCTTCGGTACTGGAACTATGTTGGCCAACCAAGTTGGGTATTCAGATACCAGTAGGAACCCTGAGTCGATTTGCTTGGTGACCTCTTCTTTGATCTTGATAGCCAGTCCGGGCGGATCCTTCCGAGTTTCTACTTAACAGGTCGGGCCTCTGGGTCAAGAGGGATCCAGTGTTGTACAATCTCAGGATCGATTCTAGGCATGTCTTTGTAGGACCACGCGAAAACATCTTTGAAATCTTTTAATAAAGCGACTAAGCGCTCGCGCTCCTCCGAAGACAACGTGGACCCGATCTGGACCAGACGCGGGTCCTTCTCAGTACCAACATTAATTTGGGTGATTTCATCAACCAGTGGTTTTACAAACCTCTCCTGCTCTTGTTCTAGCAAATATTTGAAAACCGGAGGAATTTCTTCCCCGTCGTTTTTATCGAAATTTTGAAAGTTTGAATTAATGCAATAAATCAAAGGCACAGAAAAATACTCAAAAGCCACAACCATTTCATTCTCATTAATCACTTCCAAGTTGCCTGATTCCTCTATTACAACAGACTCAAAGGAAAAAGAAAAAGACGACCTAGACAGGACTGTGGCATCCGGGTTGTCACCCCCAGGAATACTGGACTCAGACTCAGATGAGCTGGAACCTGATTCCAACTCTGCAGACTCAATGGAATCAGATTCCGGCTCACTACCTGACCCGGTGCTGCTCGATAAGAATCCCTCCTCGTACTGCCAAACGAGGGAGGGTGCAATGGACGCATCCAGAATGCTTGAAGATAGGCTCGTAGCTGTTTCATTCCTAATCATGGACACTGAGAGGTCATCCCCCAAGCACTCATGTACGATCGGAGGATCTGATAGTTGACAAGCCAGTGCTACCCCCATTTCAATCTCGGTGCTCTCGAAATCCACTTCCTTACACTGCTCAACCTCAGCTGATGGGCCTGTTTGCTCCTCGGCAACATCATCCCCAGACAACTGTAAGTCGAAGAAGATCTCAAAACCCGGCAGGTGTCTCTTCTCGGCATTCAACCATGGCTCTGGGAAGCCGCAGAATGGAAAGTCTTCCCCCTCCCAGACGAAGTGTCCGTTCATGGTGCCCTGGATAGGCCGATGCATCAACTCAAAATGCCTCTCGGCCTGCTTGGCTCTGGCTCTCCCAGCCATTTCTTTGCCCTTTCTTACCCAGTCCTCTTTGGTGGGCAGATAACCCAAACCAAAGGTATGCGGGTTATGTGGCACTTCAGCCGATACTGCAATGCCTTTCCGGCCACTCTTTCCTAATCCCATCCCAGGGATATGCTGGAGCTTGTTCATGAGGTACATAGACTGTGCACTGACATACAACCCCTCATCAACAACCAAAATGTTCTATACGACCCGGGCCTCGGCTAGGGTAAATGCTGATAGAAACACATCCTCCGTGCCATGCTCGATTTCCAAAACTGGTGTAGACACTTCTGGCAGCAGATGGATTGACGAATTCCCAAAAACAATGGCCACCCCTTTCCTGTGGGGGTACTTCAACATTTGATGCAGGGTGGAAGAGACTGCCTTTACCTGGTGTAGCCACAGCCGCCCTAGGAGTAGAGTAAAGGTCGCGGGAACGTCCAAGACATGAAAGTCAATCTCCTGCTGTCCTGGACCAACCTTGGTCTAAATCTGCACAGTCCCCATCACTTCTCTGCTAGTTTTATCATAAGCCCTTATCACCTGGGCAGTTGGCACAAAGTCCGCGGGCTTCAACCCGATTGCATATGTCGTCCTCGACGGGCACATGTTAATGGCAGATCCCGTGTCGACAAGAACTACCGGTATCCACTTGTCTCTACATTCTACGGAGATGTAGAGTGGTTTGTTATGGTTTGCGCCCTCAGGTGGCAGTTCCTTGTCAGAAAAGGTCAACGTCGGGGAAGCTCCTCCCGAAAAAGCCAATCCTACCAGCTGCTCAGGCGTGGTATCTATTGAAAGTTTGGCCTTGTCCATAGCAGAAAGGACAGTTTGTCTATGTACTCTTGAAGCCATAAGCAGTCCCCAGATGGAGATGTCTGCTTGTATCTTCTTCAGCTGTTTCAGCACAGCCTCCTCTTCGAGCAATTTATCCTTCTGCTTCTCTACCTCCTTGTCCTTTCTGGATGCCTCTGGTTGATCTAAGTGCGGGGGCTTGAAATACTGCCCGCTCCTAGTCATGTGATCAACTTCGCCAATGTACCAGGTATCATCCGGCTGGTTACTCCCCCAATCCTCATCTGTGTGGGCAAGACATAGGTTGTCATCTTCCCACCACATGCCATCGGCAGCCGACAGACACCTGTCCGGCTCTGTCACAACTATTCCTGTGCCCACAGTACCTTCCGTTCCGGTGCCCGCAGCACGTTCTGTCCCCACAGGGGCCTTGGCTTTTCTGGCTCTCTCAGAATCTTCGATCCTTTCTCGCTCAAACTGCGTCAGTACAACCTGCTGTTCGATTTCTTCTATTCCCAAACTGCCCGTATTCTGAGCAAAATTCTTTACACCGGTGCTCTCCGGTGATTTAAACTAATTCCCGGCCCTTTCGGCAACTGTTGATGTCCCCGTCCCTGACGGACTCTGTTCTGACTAAGGCTTCTCAACAACATCCGGCTCGTCACTGAGCCGCCCAGTAGCTTCTGCTGACCCTTCCAAACAAAACCAGTTGACAGTCACGTCTCCTGGATCCTGTTCATTGAAGAATTGAAGGTTCGCGATGTCCTCCTCTAGTTCTGCTAGGTCATCCGGCCCCTGATTAAGTCCATCTTCCCGTACTACACAAACCTCTGCCTCCACTGGCAATTCCATTCTCGGCCTAGCCTGGCCCGCTGAGGTAATGTAACCGCTCGGGTTGTATATGAAGCTTGCTGACTCCTCAGGCTCTGTATAATCATTCTCATCTGCTCCCGCAGTCGATCCAATTCTATCTTCGATAGCTACCACCACCGTCTTAGGTTGGGTTTGGGAGATGTCCAACACGCACAAGTCAGTGTTGTCAGGAATGAACACCTCCGGCTTGGGTAGGTGAGAAGGGGTGATATATATACTAGGGTCGTATGACACAACCCCAGTTTGGATCAAATTGTTGCGTTTGGGAGGTGGAGCTTGGTTATGTGGTGGAAGAGGGTTGGTTGTGGCATTTGGTTTCTCCAGAGGCATGATCACCGTATTGTCGATGAGATCTTGAATCTCATGACGCAATCTAAAGCACTGGTCAGTGTCGTGATCGGGCTGTTGGTGAAAGGCGCAGTACTTCGCCGAGTTATGGGTTGGTGGGAGATTACTTGGTAAGGGTCGCGACTCTAGGGGCTTCAGGTGCCCTTTCCTAATCAAAACCCCCAAAGCTTTGGACGGAGACATGTATAGCGGGGTAAAGGTTCTTTGGCCTCAGGGTGCGAATTTGGTTGTTTGTAAGCTACTTCCGGACGCACCGGTGAATGGTGTAGCTGAAAGGGTTCTTGGGGTAGTGGTGGTGGTAACCATACTCACATCTGAAGCTCTGGCAGCTGCAGCACTGCTTGTGCCTGTATTTGTACTGCGGTTGAATGCCCTCTTGGGCTGCTCTCTATCATGGTCAATCAGGCCCTGTTTCATAGCATCCTCGATCTGCACTCCTATCTCATGTAGATCTGAAAAGGTGGAAAGGGGGAGAACGATCATCTTCTACATAAGCTTGGGCTGGAGGTTGTGCACAACCATCCGTATCTGATCCTTGTCCACAGGCCTGATGGTCATCATCGAGGCTTTGGCCCTCCACCGGGTCACAAAATCGGCGAAACTCTCCTTCGGCTCTTGCCTAGTTGTCTCAAGATCACGGGTTGTGACCTCGATCTGTGTATTGTAGGAGTATTGAGCTATGAACGCCTCGGCCATCTCCTCCCAGTTTCTCTTGGCGGAATCTTCCAGTTTTGCATACCAGATGGCCACTACACCCGACAAGGTCCGGCCAAACAAAGAAAGCTTCTGCAATCTGGAGAGGCCCATCGGCCTCAGTATATCCGAAAACAACCGTAAATGCACCATAGGATCCCCAGACCCGTCAAAACGATCGATGTGCGGCATTTTAAACCGATCTGGCAACATCACGGCCGAGTCGGTGTACCCATCCTCAATATCTAGAATGGACTTCACACCCTAAGATTTCTTGAACAGCTTTTCAAGCTTGCTCACTTTCAACGCTGTGGGGTCCACCTCAAACTCAAAGGGAGAATCCGATAGGTTGGTAGGTGTTTTGGATAGCTGGGGTAGGATTGGGGGCGGAGCCGGCCCTGTCGGAACGTCCGTATCTTCCTGGACATTTGGTGTCTCCCCGGGTATTGGAACTCTTGGTGGGGAGGAACTTGGTGTGAAGCAGATGCTCCGGTTTGCTGCTGTAACCTGGTGATTAACTCTGCCTATTGGGCCATGACCTCGGCCTGTTGCTTGGCAAACTCTGCTTGACGGGTAGCGTTCAGCTGCATAGTTCTCATACTTTCCTGGAGCTGACGCATCATCTCCTCCATTCCTGCCATGTTATGCTGATCTAGCTAAATAACTGGTCTATCTATCCCTCCAATGGAAACTGAGACCTCAGCCTGACTGTTCACTGGTGGGGTAGACCATTGATCTGACGATCGCTGTACTAATACACTGCACCTTTTTGACCTCCGTCTGGTAACCGGGGGTAAAGAAAGGAACAATGCTTGTCTGTCTACCAGATCCCTAGATCTATTAAGTCTACGACCTCTAACCCAGAGTGCTCGGGGGATATCTGCCTATTCGGAATCAATGGTGCTAAACTACCTTGCAAAAAGATAAATAAACCAATAATAAGGAAACAAAGAACAGAAAAAACGGACAGCACAACAACTTAAATAAAGACAACACACAGTTGGCAAACACAAGCTAAATGAACCGTTCTCAACCACTGATCACTGTTCCCAAAATCACTAGCTCAAATTTGAATCTGATACCCGCAGATATAACTGATTCTCAAAACACTGATGCCCTCAGGCCTGATGCCCAGACTTGCAAACTGATACGTGCATTCCCTGTAGAGGCACACTCTAAAAGCACATAGCAAGCAAATGAGAGCCAAAACACCCCTATGTTGGGGTAGGGTTTCCCTGTCCTATTTTGTCAGGAGCTAGGGTTTCACTATGTACGCAGTGGCTTCAAACAACCTACATTCGGGTAAGCAACCTGTCCTAGTTTGCAATAGTCACTATGGGTTCCGATATGCACTAGGCCAAATGGTCAACAAGGGTGCCTCGGTAAAAACTGAGGTTTGTGTTCCCGTCGTGGCAGAGCCCGCAACCGGTCAGCCTTATGGCCCGCTTCTCAAAGCAAGCCTTCGGCAAACCATTCAGGAATAGCATACGGCAAACACGGTGTCCTAGGCGCACCAATGCAAATGCAATGCAAAGAGACACATAAGTCTAATCAAAACAAGATATCATGAGTTCGAGTCAAGTTCTCTAAATCCCCAGCGGAGTCGCTAGAAACTGTAGATGCGCCCTTGGGCTTCATGCTATAGTTCGGACTCAATGTCACGGTTCTTAATCTGGTCTCGCAAAGTGTAATGCAAGACTGATAAATCACCAAAGAGCCCAAATCTAACAAATCGTTTTGCAAAACTGATTTTTAAGAAAGAAGTGCCAAACATGGACTGCTTTGCCAGATACAGAGTCGCCACCTAAATATTTTATTTTGGGGGGAATTTAGGAAACCCTGACTCGTGCCTAAGGCCACGTGTCCGTTATCACCAAAGTGGCCTCGGCTCGAGAACTTGGGTACTATAGACACCCCATTTTTGACCGACCTTAAGACTCAGACGTCATCAATTGAGTGCTCGGTGATGGTGCATGCTGTGCTTATTCCAAGGTCACGGAGTTCTTGGCTGAGAGCCTTGCATCCAGGCCTCGGAACCTTTTGTGCTTCGACTCGGTTTGCGGACCAGGTCTTGTTTTCTCTTCCCGAAGGGAGGGAGAGGTCTTGTAGACTATCTCTCAGTAGTCGTAGACTACTTTTCGTGGTCGTAGGCCTTTGTTCCCGTTTGGAGACTAGTTTTCGATTTTCGGAGCCGTCGACTGCGCGCCTCGGTTCGGGACCGCTTAACGTTCTCCGTTTGGCACGGTTTTTGGCACACACCTTGTTTCCTTTGTCTAGAGGGACACAGTGGCCCGGGGGACCACCTTCTTGGTCGCACGCCACTTTCGATGCTTAACAGCCTATTTTCGGGGCACCCGGCTACGCCTTTTGACCCCCGAACCCTCGTTTTGCATCCGTCTTGGTTCATTTTTGCCTTGGACCTTGTTTTCATTGTTTGGAAGGTGGTACAAGGGTGGGAGACCACCTTTTCTCCTTGGAGACCACTTCTCTCTCCGCCAGCCGATTTTCTTGTCAGGAAGCTGGTCTCCCTAGTCTTTGAGCCATATTTGCTGGTCTTCCACCATACCACTAGCTTGCATTCAGTTGGGAGACCACCAAATGGGGCTGCCGACCACCTTTCTTTGAGTTGGACCTTTTGAACTGGTCAGCCGACCACTAAAAGTGGCTGGCCGACCACCTTTTCTGGTCGGCCTGCCTCCCCTAGTTTTGTCTCTGTGAGATGTTGACAGCTGTGCCAGCTGGAAGGCACAGTTGGATCCTCCATACACGTGTATGGAGGATCTTCAACCTTGTTTTTTAGTTTCTTTGAGAAGCTTTGGTCCCTTTTGGCTATAAAGGAGGGCCTTCCCCTCCTTATACCAGGTTCAGAAATTTGTCTAAGGCTTGTGCATACACTTCCCTCTATATCTCTTTATTTTGGGTTCAAAAGGGTCCTGTTCTTGACCTATTACACCACACCTCATAGCCACACACCTCCACCATTGTTACTGAGTTCTTGGAGGGTCTTGAGAGGTCTCAAAGGTTGAGTTTTTGGTCCAGAATGTTGCTGTTTTGCTGAGCTTCAAGGGTAACACACTTTTTCCCTCTTTTAAGCTTTATTTTGATCTATCTCTTAGCCTTATTTTCATGTATATTTGAGCTTTGTTGTCAACTGAAAAAAGTCTTTTTTTGAGGTCCTTTTGATGTTTGTTTAAGGTCATTTTGTTGTTGGGGGTCATCTACCCCCTTGCATGCTTCATTTTGCCTTGTTTTGAGCCATGCCATAAAGCCTTTGATTTAATCTTTGCTTGGTCTTCCTACCACTGAAATCCAGTGGATTTTCAGTGGTGAGCATGTGGTTTTGAGGGCCTAAATCAGAGAGGGGTGACCCTCTCTCTTGTTGTCTTGTTTACTAGCTTTTTTAGCCTTACAAAGGAGCCTTCATTTGCACACCTCCAAGCCTTGTTTTAGGCCCTTTTCAGTGACTTTTACGGCTTGCCTAGGCTCTGTCTAGAGTTGGTTTTGTCACCTTGGGTGTGTCTCTTGCATGTGTAGAATAACCCCTCTTATAGCCTCTCAAAGGAGCATGTCATTCTTGCATCCATTGATCATGTTTTAGTGGGTTTTTGGGCTTTATTTGGCATGTCATATCTCTAAATTTTGCTGGTTTAGTGGCCACTTGAATACTTCATATGCTTGTAGTGTAATGCATGTTCACTAGCTCACATTGCATGTTGTTTTGGCCCTTGATTCTAGCATATTTTGGCCATGTTCTAAACTAATTTTATTCATTATTTGGGCTGCCTTAGCTCTATTTTGAGGTCTCATGGTCGAATGATGCTTGTCATGCATGCTTGTAGTGTAATACCCTTGCCTAGCTTCGAGTTTCGAGGCCTCTTGCATGCTTAACTTGAGTCATTTTCATGTTTTGGCATCATTGAACATGTTATTTCAGAGCTCATACTTGTGCCATATTCCCATGTTTTCCACTCTTTAAATGTGTTTGAGCGTTGTGCTTGTGTGCCTCATTTTTGGGCTATTGCATGAGCTTCATGTTTGTGCATTGCAAGCCATCATTTTAGTCCATTTTGCCACTGTCTTGGGTCTGCATAGGGACTGTTTGTGGTTGGTTTGGTCATTTGGGCATCGCTTTGCATACCTCTAGTGTAATGCACTTCACTAGTTTCGGTAATTGTGCCATCTAACGTGCATTGGGTGAGTTGTTTGCATGATTCGGGACCATCTTGTATGTCATTTCAGAGCTGGAACATGTGTCATTGTGTCCCATGTTTCATCCTTGCCATGCTCTTGGAGAGTTGTATCTTATGCCCTTGGCTTGGAGCCTTTGCATTGTGCATGCTTGTGTGTGTCTTGTTGCTTTGATTTCATCATCCATTGGCCACTGATTTGGGTGTGGCCGAGGCCCATCCATCTTGGTTTAAGTCCATCTTGCATTGTGTATGCCCTATAGTCCATGTTATCGCATGTTTGATCATTGCATTGCGTATGCCTCATTCATAGCATTGCGTATGTTAGTGCATTGTGTATGCATGCCATATAATCCATATGCATTGAGTATGCCATTGATTAGTTCATAGCATTGTGTATGCCATTTGCATGCTTGCATGTCATTCCATGCATCTCCGCAGCACTTAGTTGCATTGCATTTAGATCGCATGCTAGAGTTGCATTTGTCCATACATTGTTTGTTGCATTGTGTTTGGAGTAGGGTTTAGTCCAAACACGGGAAACGAGGGACGTTTCGTACTCAAAGTGACGAAACGCGCCTCGATTCTTGGTCACCGACACTCTTGACTACCCATGATAGAATTGTTGGCTTTAGGTGTTTACATGTGCATTCATTTCATATTGAGTCGTGCAATTCGACTCCTCGGCCATCATGCATCGGGATGCGTGATTGATGGCACGAGGATCGAGGACTACACTCCCTAGAGCTTATGTGATGACGGGGAGAGTGGTCGGGCACACATATGTTGAAAATACTTTGCCTTCTCTCTCTCTTGCCTTTGTTGCAGAAAATGCAGAAACCAGGAAAAGAAACTGGTTAGCCGACTAGGTTTTCTGGCAGGCCGACTACCTTTTCTAGTTTTCACCACCAAGGGTGGTCGGTAGGTGGTTTCCAATGCCTATAGCTGGTCGGCAGCCTCCCCCTAGATTCCCAGGGTAGAGTTTCATCTCCTTGGAGCTTTGTGCAAGTTTCTGAAATCAATTGCAAACAAAGGCGAGCCGGGGCATCGCGATGGATTTCTCGACAAGGCGACTCAAGCATGCATGCATCCTTTGTCATCCAAAACAGAGCTGAGGCAGCCTATTTCATCTAGTTCACATGCTTATTTAAATTGCTTACTTAGCTAATTTGTTGATTAATTAGAGTTGTGTAATAATTAGCTGTAGTTTGTTATTTATTTCGTTATGTAATAACTAGTTTAATTAGATTAGCTTAGATTAGCTAGTTGATGTTGTATTATTTATTCTGACCCTCCGTCGAGAGGGCGAATTTTATAATAAATGTGCGTGTGTGTGATGCATGTCTTCCAACCCCCATTTCTTTCTCCCTTTTATTTACCAGCTTATGATGGTTAGTTTTAGGGCACGTTTCAATTAGCATCCTTATGCTTCGCATGTTTGCATTCATTCATCTGTCTTGCATGCACTGGGCTCGGCGCATCATACTAACTGCATTGTATCTCAATTCCAAGTTGAATACATGTTATCTATAGCATCTCATATGTCATCTTAGAATAGCCGAGCCTATCTTAGTTGCATTTTGCATGTGTGCATTAGCCATCTTAACATGAACTAGGATTATGCATTGATTACTAACTAGTTTCTGTTTTGGCTTGGAGTACTCAGTGAGTGTTTATGCTTTAGCATCCTTGCATGTGTGTGAGTGACTGTCATGATAGCATGCTTGCCATGAGGTTAACTGCTTATGTGATATACCTGCCTGAATGCTTGTGGGTGAAGGATGGATTACTTGAATTGGGACAATTCATTGAAATCTGCATTTTAGCCTACTTGCGAGTAGTAAACTTCAAATCATTTTCCAAACAAACAGATATGCAATGCTTTGTTCCAAATTAGGCGATCCAGTCTATACTTGTATGCTGTGCACATCACGTAGTAATTCTAGGTTAATAACCAGAATAAGAGCACATGTGTTTTCAAAAACAAGATATCATGCTTAGTAGTGGCCGATCTTTGATCGGGCGAGCGGGGGTGCTCATGAAATGACCTTCTCCAATCGTACCCAAGTTCCCGAGCCGAGGCAACTTTGGTGATGACGGACACGTGGCCTTAGGCAACGAGTCAGGATTTCCTAAATTCTCCCAAAATAAATATTTAGGTGGTAACTCTGTATCTGGCAAAGCAGTCCATGTTTGACACTTCTTTCTTAAAAATCAGTTTTCCAAAACGATTTGCCGGATTTGGACTCTTTTGTGATTTATCGGTCTTGCATTGCACTTTGAGAGATTAGACTCAGAACCGTGACATTGAGTCCGAACTGTAGTAAGCCCAATGACCAAAACGGGATTTTCTCCCGGGACGTTTGGGGACGTCTACAGGTACGATTGGGGAAGGTCATCTATGAGCACTCCCACTTGCCCGATCAAAGATCGGCATGTACTAAACATGATATCTTGTTTTTGAAAACATATGCGTTCTTATTCTGGTTATTAGCCTAAAATTACTATGTGATGTGGACAACACACAAGTATAGACCGGATCGCCTAAATTGGAACAGAACATTTCATGTTTGTTTATTTGAAAATGGTTTGATGGTTCTACTCGCAAGTAGGCTAAGACGTGGATTTGCCACCCTTGGGTGGGCTTAGAAAACATGATTTTTGCCACCCCGCAGAGTGGGCTTAAAACTCGCATTCAATGAATTGTTCAAATTCAGGTAGTCCAACCTTCACCCACAGGCATTCAGGCAGTTATATCACATAAGCAAATAGCCTCATGGCAAGCATGCTATCATGGCGACACTTACACATATGTGGGATGCTAAAGGATAAACGCTTACCTAGTACTCCGAGCCAAAACAATAGCTAGTTAGTAATCAAATGCATGATCCTAGTTCATGTTAAGATGGCTAATGCAACACATGCAAAAATGCAACTAGCATAGGCTCGGCCAATCTGAGAATGGCATGTGAAATGCGACAACTCGATACACGTATTCAAGTTGGAATTGAAATACTATGCAGTTAGTATGATGCGCCGAGCCCGGTGCATGCAATACAGATGAATGATGCAAACAGGCGAGCATAAGGATGCTAATTGAAACATGACCTAAAACTAACCATTAAAAGCAGGTAAGTAAAAGGGAGAAAGACGTGGCGTTGAAAGACATTCACACACTCACGCACACTTATTACAAAATTCACCCTCTCGACGGAGGGTCCGAATAAATAATACAAACCGAATAATTAATTAACTACCCTAGCTAATTAAATATTACACAACCCTTAACTAATTTAAACAAATTAACTAAGCTATGAAACTAAAGAGGCTGCCGCAGCTCCGCCTCAGAATGATTGAATGATGCATGCTCGATCGCCTCGCTCGGAAACCCATTGTCATGCCGCATGTTGCCTCTGTTTGCACTGTTTTATACCTCTGAAAACTGCACAAGTCCTAAGGATGCTTCCGAACCACTCCCTGAGCACTGTGGGATGTCACCGGCCAAAATATAAGAACATCAGCCATGTGGAATTGGTCATCGACCATTTGTGAGGATCTCGGCCAACAATGTTTAGTCGATCGGCACTGAAGATGGCCGGCTGGCCATATCTTCCTGCAGAATGCTGTTCTGCTGCAGCAGAGGACAAACAGAGCATGGCAATGCATTTTCAAGGCAATGTGTGCACAACCACCCTTCCTATCATGTCATGAACTCAAGGGAGTATGATTCTCGACCCTCGGACCATCAATCGCGCATTTCAATACATGATGGCCAAAGGAGCCAAGTGTGCAAATCAATGTGGAATGAATGCGACAAAAACATATGAATGCCTAGAACTCTATCATGCTTGATCAAGAGCGTCGACGACCGAGAATTGAGGGACGTTTCGTCACTTCAAGTACGAACGTTCCTCGTTCCTCGTGTTTGGTTTGACACCCCAAACCAAACACAATGCAATGCATGCAACCAAGTACAATGCAACATGGAAATGCAAGGCACTGTAACATGAGCATGACAAATGCAATACAATGCAACCTAACATGTAAACAACATGATATACAATAAGTATGCAATACGACTATGCAACCTAGATATGCAAACATACACTGTGATAGGCATGCAACAATGATACCAACAATAAGTATGCAACAACATGCAATGCGATAAGCATACAACAATACACAAACCGCATGATCCATGGACTTATACTGAAAATGGATAGGCCTCAGCCATACCAAAACAGTGGCCAAAGTGCCAAGAAATGATGGAATGAGATGCACAATAAGCATATGAATGTAATGGCCTATCACCTAGGCATGAGGATACAACTCTCAAGCATGAGCAAGAAGTGACAAACATGATAATGCAGCAATGAGATGAGCTCTGAAATGATATTAGGAATGATGCCAAATCAACCAAACAACGCAAGCATAGCATGCAATAAAGCTCAAGGCTTAAGGCTAGCAAAGTGGTTTACACTATGGCCATAACAAGTGAGCCCCAAAGGACCAAGGTGACTTAAAATAGTCTGAAGGCAGACCAAGACAAGGCTAGAACATGCATGGAATGAGGCCAAAACATGTTAGAAATGTGAGCACAAAACATGAAGCATGTAAGGCTACAAAGGGGTGTTACACTACACCTATTACAACCAAGCATTGCATGACTTAAACAATGAAAAGCAGAGTTACATTATGTTAAAATAAGCCCGAAAACCCACTGAGATGGCATCCTAAAGACCTAAATATGATGGCATGCACAATGATCCAATCATGAGGCATAAAACATCAACTCTTCAAGGCTTTGAAAGGACGACAAATGCAAGTGTATGGCTACACTACATGGGCTGAAATCACATATGGGATGATGCCAAATCATGAAAAAGGTCTAAGTAGTGCATGCTAATGGCTTGGACACTCGAAGCTAACAAGCTAGGATGTTTGGTAGCTATACAAAGCAATGTATGTATGATCAAAACAACATGAAATAGAGCTTTAGCATGTTTAAATATGACAAAAAGTTCCTTTGAGTTGAGCCAAAGTGTCTGAGCATGATGGTCTAAATGCAAGGTGCATGTTAAGGCAAATAAGAGGATTGCTAAACAAGTGCATGATGCATGTAAGAGGCTATCAAACCAACTTGAAACAGAGGTATAGCATGACCAAATAACACCAAATACTTGTTGAGATGAAGCAAAAACATGTTAAGCAAACATGCTACCATTACAAGCCATTAACACATGCAAAATGAGAAACAAGGAAAGAGGGGTGTCCCTCTCCTATAAAAGACTCTAAAACTACCTTTCCACCACTGAAAATCCTCTGGATTTCAGTGGTAGAAAGGTCAAGCCAAAGCAAGAACAAAGGCCAAAAAGGATGACCCAAAATAATGCCAAACAAGGCCTAAGAGGGGGTAAACAACCCCCAACCCAAAAGAGACCTTAAACAATCATCTTAAGCATATAAAAACAGAACTTTTTCAGTTTATAGTTAAGCTTGAAACAATATGCAAATAGGTCTAAAAGCTTAAGCCAAAATGGGGAAACAAAAGGTTAGTTGCTCACCCTTGAAGAACACCTTCAAGAACACAACTCCAGCCACTCCCTTGGATCAAAACCAGCCCAAGAACTCTGAAACCAACTTCCTAGTGCCTCAGCAACCAAAGAAAGGTATCTACTAGGTGCTCTAGTGCAAAAGTATGAACAAAAACACACTTTGGGTCACAAACACACACACAAATATATATAGAGAGAGATATATATATATCTTCTATATCAATTTTGTTGAACCTCTGGAAAGGGGGGGGGGGAGGCTCCCCTCTTATAGGAAATCAAATTCAAAGCTTCTTAGAGAAACTAAGTTTTGGTTCAAATCCCTCCATACACGTGTATGGAAGGGAGAGTCTGTGCTCACCAGCTAGCATAGCTGGCATGCACAATGCCTGAAAAAGGCAAAGAAAAGGCCTCGGCCAAAAAATATGGCCAATCGACCAAAATAAGTGCCGACCGACCAACAAAAGTGCCGACCGGCCAACATTTATGGCCGATGGCAAGGAAACAAGGCCGATGGCATCATACCATAGCCGATGGGGTATGGGGATGGCCAACAAGCCACCCTATTCCCCTAGAAGCAAAAACACAAGTGTTTGGTCCACAACCAAGCACAAAATAGGCAAGTTGAGAGATCCTGAGGCAAGGCGCGCGGCCGAGGCCTCCGAGAACTCAAAACGAACACGAGCATGGATGATCATTGAGTGTTCAAACGATGACGTCTAAGTCTTAAGGACGGTCAAAAATAGGGTGTCTACACTTGCCGAAGGTGTTGTCAAGAGTGGAACTGATTGGAGGTAGGTTTTGAGGCCATTGAAAGCAGCTTCGCACTCGGCAGACCATTCAAAAGCCTTGCCCTGCCGTAATGTATGGAAGAATTGTCAGCAGCGATCTGTAGACCGACTGATGAACCTGATGAGTGCGGTGACCATCCCCATCAACTTTTGAACCTCTTTTACTGAACAAGAGGAGCCGAGCTCCAAGATTGCTGTGATTTGCCTCGGGTTGGCTTCGATTCCTCGGTGGTTGACAATGTAACCCAAGAATTTGCCAGAGCCGATCCCAAACGCACATTTGGAAGCATTCAGCTTCATTTTGTATTTGCGTAAAATTCCAAATGTCTCTTCCAGATCGGCTAGATGAGTTTGCTCTTCTTTGGACTTGACCACCATGTCATCAATGTACACTTCCATAGTGTGGCCGAGTTGCTCATTGAACATGGCAGTGACCAGTCTTTGGTAAGTTGCCCCTGCATTCTTCAGCCCAAAAGGCATAATCTTATAGCAGTAGGTTCCTCTTGGGGTGAGGAATGTAGTTTTGTCTTGGTCCTCCGGATGCATGGCGATTTGATGGTAGCCTCTGTAAGCATCGAGGAAGCTCATACGCTGATGGTGTGCTGTCGCATCTACAAGTTGGTCAATTCTGGGTAGTAGGAAACAATCCTTGGGGCAGGCTTTGTTTAGGTCCGTGAAATCAACGCACACTCACCAAGTCCTATTTTCCTTCTTCACAACCATAGTATTAGAGAGCCACGTAGGGTAGGTCAATTCCCTGATTGCCTCGGCATCAAGCAACCTGTCAACCTCTTCAACAACGGTGGCAGTGTGCTCTGTGGCTGACCTCCGGCTTTTCTAAATGATCGGCTTGCATTTAGGGTCAACATTCAAACGGTGCTGCGAAACAGAGGGATCTATACCCGACATCTCATATGGAGTCCATGCAAAGACATCAAGGTTGCTGAGCAAGAAGGAAATTAGCTGCTATCTGTTGGCTTGATTCAGGGAGGCGCAGACCATGAAGAACCTGTCTGGGTTTCCGTCGATTTCAACTTGATCTAGGGCTTCCGTGGCCTTTTCACTTGGGAGCCGCCCAACATCGTTGAGGCTCTCCCGATCCGGCACCTCATTGGAATTTACTTGCAACTCCTTTGGCGTCTTTCCAGCAAGGAGATAGCATGCTTGTGCCGACTTCTGTGAGCCACGGATTTGCTCAATGCCGCGTTCTGTCAGGAAGCGTAGCAGCTGATGATAGGTGCTTGGCACGGCCTGCATAGTATGCAACCAAGTTCGCCCCATGATGAGATTGTATGGCGATGGCAGCTTGACGACCAAGAATTCCACATCCACTATTTGGGAGCCCACTTGAATGGGTAGTGTGATTTTCCCCAACGGGTACTCTTGATTGGCGTTGAAGTCGAATAGTAGATAAGGGGCCGAAGGGAGATCCGATTCAGAGAAGCCAAGTTTGGTGAATGTCTTATAGTACATAACCTTCGATGTGCTCCCCAGATCAATGAGTACGCGCTCAACTGTGAATCGGTTTACACGCAACTCAATTACCAAGGGATCGATGTAGGGAAGTGTCACTCCGGCCAAATCTGAATCATCAAAAGCAATGCTCGCAGCTTCATGGGGCCATTTAGCCGGAGTGAGTTGATTTTGAGGGTCGGGATTCGACTGAATCGTATGTACCGCGGATAACATTGGCAGGCTGTATATCATGTGGATCACGCTGAGTAGAGACGAATCCTGTCTTAAGGCTATTGCTTTGGTTGAGTTGTTTTTTCGGACGTACTGTTGTAGCTGACCATCTTGTACCAATTCCTCCAAGTGATCCTTCAATGCATAACAACTCTCAGTATCATGGCCATGGTCCTTGTGATACTGACACCGTCTATCCCGTTTTCTCGTGTCGGGAGGTCCCACCATTTTGGACGGCCATTTGAAGAACAAAAGGTGTTGGACTTTGGACATAACTGCGCTGATGGGCTCTGTCAACTCCGTTTATTTCTTGTCGGCGCACCTCGTGCGCCTGCTATCAACTTGCAGTTGTTCATTTGCTCGGTGGGAGCATTGGTCGCTTGATCGAGGGGAATCCCGTCTCTTGTCTTGTTTAGCCCGATGCCGTGGTTCAGGGCTCTGAGGTGGTATAAAATTTATTGGCTGAGCAATTTCAGAAGGGGCCGTCTTGTTGGCCACGTTTTCGACTTTAACCCGCAAGGCGTCATCCTCCACTTTGCAGTATTCCTCTACTTTCTTCATCAACGACCAGATTGTTTTGGGGGGTCTTCTAGCCAAGGAACTGCGGAGAGCACTGTCGGGATGCAAACCCATTTTGAAGGCGGTGATGGCCATGGAGTCGTTGCAAGCGTCACCAACAAGATTAAAGCACTCCCAATAGCACGCCGAATACGCTCTTAGTGTTTCTTCTGGCTGGATCTGCATTGCCCATAGAGAGTCGGCTTGTTTCGGCTGGACCTCGTTGGTGATGAATCTGGCCCTGAAGGATTTTTGTAATTGATGGAAGTTTTTGATCGAAGCCGGCTCTAGTTTATAATACCACCTGACAGCCAATGGTCCCAAACTGCTGGGAAATATTCGGCACATGAGGGCCTCGTCGTCTGCATGCAATGTCATGGCTTGCTTGTAGTGACGGATGTGATTGGTGGGGTCTGATTTTCCATCATAGAGAGTGAACGACGAAGCTTTGAACTTTTTGGGCAGAACTGCCCTTGCGATCCGTCGGACAAAGGGATCATGCTGGTCTTCCTCATCCAAACTGTTTCTTCTGCGCTTATGCCTTATACGTGGACTCTCTTCAGAGGAACTGGAAGTTTTGGGTCATCCCTTCTTCTTGGGCTCCGGGGATAATGAGTCAGAGTCGCTATCAATGTCTTGTTGTCGGGCTCGAGGTCGTCGACCACCTGTCCTTAGAGGTCGTTCTGGATCTTGGCGTACAGCTTGTTTGGACTTCGCCACTTCCGAGGCCAAATCCTGAGGGAGATGTTCGGTCTCAGCGATCATGTTCTCCAACCTCTGTTCGTTTTGCTTTGCTTGTTCCATGATCGCTTGCATTGCCTCATGCTCTGAAGTTGAAGGTGAGGCGAAGTTCAAAGCGCGTCTTGTGGAGATAGTCTCCGGTCCAAGCATGTTTGTTGGAGTGAGGTCGTCTCTCTGCGTGGTTTCATCAGTGACTATCGGAGGGTCTTTCGTTACGCCCGCCATGGATGTATTTGAGTATTTCCACAGACGGTGCCAATTGTGGAGAAGTGGTTTGGAAATACTCTTTAGATCCTGGGGGACGCTCGTGATCCTGTGCTAGCCACCTTAAAAAGAATTAACACTCCGTCGGGGGTGCCGGAATTAGCACTCCGACGGATAAGTCAGTGTATACCCTCTTGATATCTTAAGTTAAACATGCTAGTTCTCACATACCTTTCTCTAACTGAAGATCCTGTATTTATAGTATTCTCTTTGGGCCTTAGGGCCTGGCTCATCCCTGATCCTTTACATGTACTTCTACTCGGCCTTTGTTCTACTGGTTGGAATGCCGGCTATTTTATTCAGCTCTTCAATTGACTGGGATCAATGCCGAATAGAGGTTATGTTATGGACCAGACTGGTCCATTCTTCTCTATTGATCCAAAGAAATTCGGCTCCCACATTTTCCAATCCCACGTCTTTCTCCCTTTTATTTACCTGCTTATGATGGTTAGATTAAAGTATCATGTTTCATTAGCATACTTCATGTTTGCATCCACTTGTCTTGCATGCATCAAAGCTCGGTTCATCATTCTAACTTGCATTGTTAATTAATACTTCTTTGAATACGTGCTTAGACCACATGCTATGAATTTGATTCTCATGTTATGTTAGGTATCCGAGCCTATTTAGATTGCGTACCTCATGTGTTGCATTAGTCATATTGCATAGTTAGAATCATGCATTTTTCTAAATCTTTCATCTTTTTTGGCTTGGAGTACTAGGTGAGCTTTTATTGTTTTGAGCATATTGCATTTTATGTTAGTGTTGCCATGTAAAACATGTTCACCATGAGGCTAAGTGCTTAAGTGATAAACTGTTTGAATGCCTGTGGATAAAAGCTCGTTGCTTGAATTGGGATGATCTGATCAATGTATATTTTAAGCCCATTTTTTAAGTGGCACATTCAAAAACTCTTTTTCAAAACAAACATGAAATCAAAATGTTCCAATTGTTGCAAATTAGTCTATACTTGTGTGCCTCACATAGTAAGTTAGCCTAATAAATCGGAACAAGAGCATATAATATAAATAAGAATCACATCATGAATAGTAGGGGCCGATCTTTGATTAGGCAAGCAGGGGTGCTCAATTCATGACCTCTCCCTCTCGTACCTAAGTTCCCGAGCCGAGACAACTTTGGTGATGACGAACACGTGGCCTTTGGCACGTGTCTCAGATTTCCTAAATTTCCTAAAAATATTTAGGTAGTGACTCTGTATCTAGAAAAGCAGTCCATTTTTGGCATTTTGATTTAAAGTTGATTTTCAAAAGATTTGCCGGATTTGGACTCTTTGGTGTTTAGCTATTTCATATTGCACTTGTGTGATCAGATTCAGAACCGTGGGAGTACGAACTATAAGGCTTCTTGTCTTTCTAAAGGAGCACGAAAAGTCGAGCTACAAAGTTTCAACCTAGGATGTGTGCAAAATGGGGGTTAAAATGTGTTTTAAACAGCCACGGGTCGTGGCTTTCCCAAACTGCCCTTGCCGCTATCAAAGCTCGGCCGATTTTATTGAAGCCCAGTCGTGCTTCATCGAGGCCCGGCCGGCTCTCAGTGTGAACTCAGTCAGTTTTTTTTTTTTTTTTTTCCTTTACTCTACTTTATTTCTTGTATTATGGAGTTTTAATCTGGAAAAAGAATGAAAGAAGAAAAAAAAAAAAAGAAACAAAAAGTGAAGAAAAGGAAAAAAAACAATGAAAAAAGATAAAAAAATCAAGAATATAAAAAGACAAGGAAAGGAAGAATAGAGGAATTTTGTTCATTCTGTTTTGTTCAATTGCAGGACTTCATGATTTGTTGTTTTAATTCGTTCCGTTATTTTGTAACATACAATATTGTATGTACGGTTCATTGAGAGGAGTTTCAGACAAAATCATTCGTGCCACAATAAAATCATCATCCATTTTACCATCAAAATTGGAACGCAGTGTGTTGTATTCAAATTAAAGCTCATTGTTTTAACACATTGGCAAATTGGCTTTCACCTTGTTGCGTTGTTTTGGTCATTTTGAGTCGCTGTTGTACGGGGCTCTAGTAGAAAGATGGTGGGATACCACAGATCCATTGCATTTCTCATCAATTGGGGAGTTGACTTAGACCCCGTACGATTTCTCGATGATCACTGGCCTGCAGGTCGAGGTCAGCGGCCTGATCCCATTCGATCCTGACATGACACAGTGGATAACCGCACATTGTCAGCTTCTTGGAGCAATCCCAGACATCACCAATCACGGGATGGTGAGGTACAGTTGGTTCTATGATCATTTCTCCTAGTCCCACTCTTTTCACTTAGCGTATCTATCACACTCTTAGCGTATCTATCACACTCTTTTCACTTAGTGTATCTATCACACTTTGTTCATTTAGTGTATCTATCACACTTTGTTCACTTAGTGTATCTATCACACTGTGTTCACTTAGTGTATCTATCACACTTTGTTCATTTAGTGTATCTATCACACTCTTTTCACTTAGTGTATCTATCACACTCTTTTCACTTAGTGTATCTATTACACTTTGTTCATTTAGTGTATCTATCACACTCTCTTCACTTAGTGTATCTATCACACTTTGTTCACTTAGTCTATCTATCACACTTTGTTCATTTAGTGTATCTATCACACTTTGTACACTTTGTGTATCTATCACACTTTCTTCATTTAGTGTATCTATCACACTCTTTTCATTTAGTGTATCTATCACACTCTCTTCACTTAGTGTATCTATCATACTTTGTTCATTTAGTGTATCTATCACACTCTGTTCACTTAGTGTATCTATCACACTTTGTTCATTTAGTGTATCTATCACACTCTTTTCACTTAGTGTATCTCTCACACTCTTTTCACTTAGTATATTTATCATACTATGTTCATTTAGTGTATCTATCACACTCTCTTCACTTAGTGTATCTATCACACTTTGTTCATTTTGTGTATCTATCACACGTGCTCGCTTTGTGTGTCTATCACACCTTCGCTAGGCTTGCATAATTTTCTTACATCCTTTCTGTTGAAATGTGTAAGACTTCTGCAACTTGTCGGTTTGCTTAAATTGTTGTATTTATTTTGCATAAATGCTTCATTACAGCTTTCTTTGCATGATCATAAGTTATGCTCTTGCATCATGCATGTTCATTTGCATTTTCCCCCGGCCTGTGGGCATATCTATTTGATATCTTGCCTGTTTGTCTAAGTCTTCGGCCTTGTCAAAAATGGGTCATCTCTGGGCTTTGACATTCACTCCCGTCATTTCATGACTTTCGAGTTCTGTCAAAGAGGGGCAACTGTAGACACCCCATTTTTGACCGTCCTAAAGACTTGGACGTCATCGTCTGAGTGCTCGATGATTGCACATGTTCACGCTCGTTTGGAGCCCCCGATGTTTTCGGCTGCGCGCCTTGCCTCTAAGTCTCTGAACTCTCTTGGTTTTGTGCTTGTTTTAAGCCAACTCTTGGTTCCCCCCCCCCCTTTTCCTGGAGGAAGAAACAGTGGTGTAGACCACTTTTCTTCCCTACAAACCACTTTTGGTGGTCAGTCAGCTAGGGTGGGTGGTCGGTCAACCCTCTCAAGTGGTTGGCAGCATGCCACCACCTTCTCCTCTCTTGGGAGACCCCCTTTTTGCCTTGTCGACCAGGTGTTTTCCCTCTCAACCAACTGAGGTGGTCGGTCGACTAGGTGGGCTGGTTGGTCGACCACTTTGAGTGCTCGGCGGCCATTTTTTACTTTCTGCAGATATTTTTGGTGCTAGCTGTACCAGCTGTTAGGCACAGAATACATCCTCCCTACACGTGTAGGGAGGGATTCAAGCAAGCTTTAGCTTGCATTTCTATATAAGGGAAGGTGCTTCCCCCTCAGAGAGGGTTCAGAATTTTTAAGAGCAAAAACTCTCTCTCTCTCTCTCTCTCTCTCTCTCTCTCTCTCTCTCATATTTGTGCCTTAAAGTGTTGTTTCTTCACACTTTTGCACATAAACACCTACCCAAACACCACCATCATTGAGTTGAGGTTCTTGGAGTTTGAGCTTCAAAAGGCTAGTTTTTGTTTCAAGAACTTGCTGTTTTGTTGTGGTTCTTCAAGGGTGAGTAATAGCCTCTTTAAAGCTTTATTTTCATTGCTTATTTAGCCACCTTTGCATGCTATTCTAGGCTTTGTTTTCAACAACAAAAACCTTTTTTTTTTAAGTGTTTAAAAAGGTTGTTTGAGGCTTTGTTTGAGTTAGGGGTGGTTTACCCCCTTTGGTGGCTTGTTTTGCCTTGCTTTGTGCCATCTTTTAAGGCCTTTGGGATCATCTCTTTTTGGCCTTCTCACCATTGAAACTCAGAGGAATTTCAGTTATGGAAAAGTGGTTTTGAGGTCCCAAATGGGTGGGGGTGGTTCCCCCTCCTTTTCTCTTGTTTGCATATATCGATGGCCCATCAAAAAAACATGTGTTTTTATTTCTTAGTGGCTTTGTTTAGGCTCATTTTTGTGACTTTTCAGACCTGCCATAACTCTATTTTGGGCTGTCTTGGTCACCTCTTGCATGCTTCGTGTACCTGTAGTGTAATCCTACTTGTAGCCTTGCAAAGTAGCATGTCTTTGTGCCTTGAATTGGCTCCATTTCAGCATGTTTTTGGCCATTATTTTCCATGTCATAACTCTGTTTTGGGTTGGTTTGGTTGCCTCTTGCATGCTCCTTGCACTTGTAGTGCAATTTTGTTCACTAGCCTATCATTTTTGATGTTTTAGCTATTGATCTAGCATGTGTATGCTCTACTCCAGCACTTTTTTGGCTATGTTTTGACCTACCTTAGGACTATTTTGAGTGATCTTGGTCCTTTGGGGCTTGCTTGATATGGCTATGGCGCAAGTGCCTTAGCTTGTCTTGAGTTTTGCACACCATAGCATGCTATAGTTGTGATGGTTGCATGTTTTGGCATCATTTAGCATGTAATTTCAGAGTATATACATGTGTCATGTTCTCACTTCTTTCACTCCTTGTGAGCTTTTGAGAGTTGTGCCTTTGTGCCTTATTTGTGAGCTACCAAAGGAGCATGATTTTCTACTCCTTTGAGCCTTAGTTTGAGCATGTTTTTGCCACTGATTTGCCATGATATAGCTCTATTTTGCACTGGTTCGGTTGTTTGTGCATAGTATTGCATAGTCCTAGTGTTGTGTAACTCACTTGCTTTAATGCCTTAGCTTCTAAACATGCCATGCATGCATTGCTTACTTGATAGAGCCTTGTGCATGCCACTCTAGCATTGATAGATAAGCATGTTGTTCGCATGTGTATTGCATTGCATTGTGTTTGGATTGGACGTTAATCCAAACACGAGAAACGAGGGGCGTTTCATACGCGCCTCATTTCTTCTTCACCGTCCCCCTTGATTGTGCATGATAGGGTGGAGGCCTTTCGAGTCTTATATGTGCATTCATTGAGTTTTGCGCAAGCTTGATCCTTTGGCCACCATGCGTTGAAAATGCTTGGTTGTTGGCTCGAGTGTCAAGTGCCATACTCCTTTAAGCTTCAGATATGATAAGGAGGGTGGAAGTGCATACATTTCCTTGCAAATACACTGTCTTGCCTCTGTCTGTGCTCTGTTACAGCAACAGGAGGAGTTTTAGCCCTCAAGGTGTTCTTCAGATCAGAAAGAAGCAATTTGGAAATCGGTGTAATTTTCAAAGATTCAAAAGAGTGCAAACAGAGGCATCTTGAGGCAAGGCGGTGGATTTCTGGGATGACGCAACCGAGCATGCATATCTCCCTTGCCCGCGAGGCCATTTATCGCTTTTGTTAGCTAGTTGTAGTTAATTACCTGTGCTATAATTAATTTAGCTTAGTGCTTTGTAATATTCTAATTAGCTTAGATTAGCTAGTTATTCAATTTGGTTTGTAATAATTAATTAGCTAGCTTAGTTAGTTAATTAGTTGGTTTGTAATAGTTAGCTTAATTAGCGTAGCTAGTTAGCTTTCATTTTATTCGGACCCTCCGTCGAGAGGGCACAATGTTGTAATAAGCGTGCGTGCGTGTGTGCATGTCTTCCAACCCCATGTCTTTCTCCTTTTTATTTATCCGGTTTCGGTGGTTAGTTTAGGGCATGTTTCAATTAGCATACTTATGCTTTGCATGCATGCATCATTCATTTGTATTGCATGCACCAGGCCCGGCGCATCATTCAAACTGCATTGTATTTCAATTCCTATTTGAATACATGTATCAATTGTCGCATTCATATGCCATATTAGATAGCCGAGCCTACTTAGTCGCACTATTGCATGTGTTGCATTAGACATTGTTGACATAGTTAGGATCATGCATGGATTACTAACTAGCTTCTGTTTTGGCTCGAAGTACACTGTAAGTGTTTTCGCTTTAGCATCCTTGCATGTGTGTAAGTGTTGCCATGACAACATGCTTGCCATGAGGCTATCTGCTTAAGTGTTTAACTGCTTGAATGCCTGTGGATGAAGGCTTCATTGCTTGAATTGGAACAATTCATCAAATGTGCGTTTTAAGCCCACTTGTTTGTGGCAAATCATGTTTTAAGCCCACTTGAGGGTGGCAAATCCGCGCTTTAGCCTACTTGCGAGTAGCACTTTCAAACCATTTTCACAAACAAACATGAGATGTTTTGTTCCAAATCGAGTGATTTAGTCTATACTTGTATGTTGTGCGCATCACGTAGTGAGTTAGATTAATAACCGGAATAAGAACACATGTGTTTTCAAAATAACATATCATGATTAGTAGAGGTCGATCCTTTGATCGGGCAAGCAGGGGTGCTCATTTCAGGACCTTCCCCCCTCGTGCCCAAGTTCCCGAGCCGAGGCAACTTTGGTGATGACGGACACGTGGCCTTAGGCACGGGTCAGGGTTTCCAAAATTTCCCAAAACAAAATATTTAGGTGGCGACTCTGAAATTTGGCAAAGCAGTCCATGTTTGGCGCTTTTTATTTAAAATTGATTTTTCAAAACGATTTGCCGGATTTGGACTCTTTGGTGATTTATCAGTCTTACATTGCACTTTGTGAGATTAGATTCAGAACCGTGACAGGAGTCCGAACTGTAGTAGCTATGAACCCAAATTCGCGCCCTCTTCGAAAAGGGTAGCGCGCGGAGCGAGTTCGAGGCGGTTTACAGTTTCTGGCGACTCTGCTGGGGACTTAGAGAACTTGACTCAAACATCATGACATGTTGTTTTATCTACACTTATGTGTTTCTTTGCATTGCATTTGCATTGGTGCGCCTAGGACACAGTGTTTGCCATTTTCTATTCCTGAACGGTTTGCCGGAGGCTTGCTTGGAAAGGTGTGCCATAAGGCTGACCGGTTACGGGCTCTGCCACGATGGAAGCACAAACCTCGGTTTTCACCGAGGCATCCTTTTTTGACCATTCGACGTAGTTGCATATCGGAAGCTATAGTGACCATTCCAAACTAGGATAGGTTGCTTACCCGAATGTAGGTTGTTTGAAACCGCATGCGTGCGTAGTGAAACCCTAGCTCCTGACAAGATACGACAGGGAAACCCTACCCTACCATTGGGGTGTTTTGGCTCTCACTTGCTTGCTACGCGCTTTTAGAGTGTGTCTCTATAGGGAATGCATGTATCAGTTTGCAAGCTTGGGTATCAGTCTGAGAACATCAGTATTTTGGGGGCATCAGATTTGAGGCAGTGATTTGGGGGCAGCGATCAGTGTTTGAGAACAGTTCTTTCAGCTTGTGATTATCAACTGTGTGTTGTGTTTATTTAAGCCGAAATGTTGTCCGTTTTTCTGCTTGTTGTTTCCTTATTTTGCTTTATTTATCTTTTTGCAAGGTAGTGTAGCATCATTGCTTCTGAGGAGGTAATTTTCGCCAAAGCACTCTGGGTTAGAGGTAGAAGGCTTCATCGATCCGAGGATCTAGTTGACGGACAAACAATGTTCTTTTCATTACCCTCGGTTACAAGGCAGAGGGCAGTTAGGCAGGGAATATCAGTACAGCAGTCGTTGGTTCAGCAATCATTCTCCACCTCACCAGTGAGTAGTCGTGCACCACAAAGAGAGATACACCTGTTTAGTTAGATCAGCACCTTATGGCAGGTATGGAGGACATGATACGTCAGCTCCAAGAGACCATGCAAGCCATGCAGCGGGATGCTGCCCGCCCTGCCAAGGTTACTGCACGTCAAGTAGAAGTGGTAACTCAACAGGCAGAGCTGATTGCCATACTTCAACAACAGCAGCAACCACAACAAGCTAGAGCATCTGCTTCGCATCCACCCCCACCCCCACCTAGAGTTCCAACACTCGGGGATACTGCAAACGTCCAGAAAGATACGGACTCTCCAACAGGGCCAGTCCAGCCACCAATTCTACCACAGACTTCAAAGACACCGGCCTTCTCAACAGATACACCGTTTGAATCAGAGATAGACCCAACCGCTCTAAAGATGAATAAGCTTGAAAAGCAGTTTAAACGGGCCTAGGGGGTCAATTTCATTCCAGACATAGAGGATGGTTACACTGATTCGGCGGTAACATTGCCGGATAGATTTAAGATGCCCCACATAGACCGTTTTGACAGCTCGGGCGACCCTATGGTTCATCTGAGGCTGTTCCCGGATATTTTGCGCCCGATGGGCTTGACGAGACTCCAGAAACTATCACTTTTCGGCCGGACCCTGTCAGGTATTGCGGCCATTTGGTACGCCAAGCTGGAGGACTCAGTGAAAAGAAGCTGGGAAGAAATGGTTGAGGCCTTCGTCGCACAATATTCATACAACACCCAGATTGAGGTCGCGACCCGTGATCTTGAAGCGACCAGGTAAGAGCCGAAAGAAGGCTTTTCTGACTTTGTCACTCGATGGAGGGCTAAGGCCTCCATGATGACAACTTGGCCACTCGAGAAGGATCAGATAAGGATGGTTGTGCGCAACCTCCAACCCAAGCTGATGCAGAAAATGATCGTCTTACCCCTCTCCACCTTTGCGGACTTACATGAGATTGAGGATGCTATGAAGTAAGGTCTGATTGACCACGAGAGATAGAGCAACCCAAGAGGGCGTTTACCCACTATTCGAATGCAGCTACCAGCAGTAGTGCAGCCGCTAGAACTTCTGGTGTGGGCATGGTCACCACCACCACTCCAAAAACAGCCACATCTTTCACCGGTACATCCAGAACCGCCTCTCAACCAGCAAACTATCCACCCTGAGGCAAGAGGGTTTTTACTCCACTTTATATGCCTTTGTCTAAAGCTCTAGGGGTCCTACTCAGGAAATGACATCTGAAACCGTTAGAACAACGCCCTTTACCCGATCCTCTCCCTTCAAAGCATGACCCAACTAAATATTGTGCATTCCATCAACAACAAGGTCACAACACCGAGTTCTGCTTTCGACTACGTCATGAGATTCAAGATCTCATTGACAACAAGGTGATTGCACCTCCCGAAAAACTAAATGTCACCACCAACCCACTCCCACCACATAACCAAGCTCCACCACCTAAGCACATCAACCTAATTCAAACCGCGGCCATTCCATATGACCCAAGCATATACATCACTCCCTCCCACCTACCCAAGCCTGAGGTGTTCATCCCAAACAGCACAGACTTGTGCATGGTAAACACCTCTCAAACCCAACCTGAACCGGTGGTGGTGACTGTCGAAGACAGAACTGGGTTAACTTCGGAGGAAGATACGAATGATGGTTCAGAACTTGACGGATCAGGGAGCTTTATTGAGGAAGCATACAAGCCGTGCGGTTATATTGTGTCAACAGATCAGGCTAAGCTGAGGATAGAGTTGCCAACTGGGGCAGAGATTGATGTGGTCCGAGAAGACGGCCCGAGTCAAGGGCTCGATGATCTAGCCAACCTTGAGGAGGATATCAACAACCTACAGTTCTTTGATGAGCAGGACTTGGGGAATGTGCAGCTTGGTTGGTATGATGCGAACGGAGCAACAGATGCCACAGGGTGGCTCAGTGACGAGCCAGACATTGTTAAGGTACCTCAATCAGAACAGGGTCGGTCAGAGAGCAGAACATCTGCAGTGGCCGGAATGGCTGAGAATCAGGAAGCATCGCCGGAGAGCACAGGTGCGAAGAATTTTGCTCAGGACGTAGGTAGTTTGTGTGCAGTGGACACAGAGCAGGAAGATACGCTGAGGCATTTTGAATAAGAGAGAATCGAAAATGAAGACAAGGCTAGAAAAGCCAAGGCCCCTGCGGGTGCGGAATGTGCTGTGAGCATAGAAACAGTTGTAACGGAGCCGGACAACTGTCTGTCAGTTGTCGAAGGCATGTGGTGGGAAGACAACGACTTGCGTCTTGCCCACACTGACGAAGACTGGGGGTAGACTCAACCAGATGACACCTGGTATATTGAGGAGGTTGACCATATGACCAGGAGTGGGCGATATTTCAAGCCCCCACACTTGGGCCAGCCGGAGGTCTCCGGGAAGGACAAAGAGGCAGAGAGGCAAAAAGAAAAGCTGCTAGAAGAGGAAACTGTGCTGAAACAGTTAAAGAAAATTCAAGCAGACATCTCCATCTGGGGACTGCATATGGCCTCGAGGGTTCACAGACAAGCCGTCCTTACAGCCATGGATAGGGCCAAGCTCTCAATCGATACAACTCCTGAGCAGTTGGTAGAGCTGGTTTTCCCGGGAGGAGCTTCCCCGACCTTAACCTTCACTGACAAAGAACTAGCACCCGAGGGCTCAGATCATAACAAACCACTCTACATCTCTGTGGAGTGTAGAGAGAAGTGGATACCGGTGGTTTTGGTCGACACGGGATCTGCTCAATGTATGTCCGTCGAGAACAGCATATGCTCGGGTTGAAGCCCGCAAATTTCGTGCCTACGGCCCAGGTGATACGGGCCTATGATAATACCAGCCGGGAGGTGATGAGGACCGTGCGGATTAAGACTTAGGTTGGCCCGGGGCAACAAGACATTGAGTTTCATGTCTTAGATGTTCCAGTCGCCTTCAATCTACTCCTCGGGTGGCCGTGGCTGCACCAGGTGAAGCCCGTCTCTTCCACCTTACACCAAATGCTGAAGTACCGCCACGGGAATGGGGTGGCAATCGTTTTTGGGAATTCTTCAATACATCCGCTGCCAGAGGTTTCTACACCAGTTCTGGAGATTGAGCATGGCACGGAGGATGTATTTCTGTCAGGATTCACCCTAGCTGAGGCCCGGGTTGTACAAGATATACTAGTTGTTGATGAGGGGCTATACATCAGTGCACGGTCTGTTTACCTTCTGAACAAGCTTCAACACATGCTTGGGATGGGATTAGGGCGAAGTGGCCAAAAGGGCGTTGCAACATTGGCCGAAGTGCCACATAACCCATATGCCTTTGGCTTAGGTTATCTCCCTACCAAAGAGGATTGGGCGAGGAAAGGAAGAGAGATGGCTGGAAGAGCCAGGGAAAAGCAAGTTGGGAAGCATTATGAGTTGGTGCACTGACCTATCCAGGGGACGCTGAACGGACGCTTTGTTCGGGAGGGGGAAGACTTCCCGTTTTGCAGCTTTCCGGAGCCCTGGATGAATTCAGAGAAGCGGCGCTTTCCCGGCTTCGAAATCTTTTTTGATCTTCAGTTGTCAGGGGATGAAGTGGCCGAAGAGCAGACAGATCCACCAGCTGAGGCTGAGAAGTGCAAGGAGGAAGGTTCTGAGAGCACAGAAATTGAGATGGGGGTAGCGCTGGCTTGTCTCCTCTTAGATCCTCAGATCGTACTGGAGTGCTTGGGGGATAACTTCTCAGTTTTCATGATCGGAGATGAAGCGGCTGTGTGCCCATCTTCTGGCATTTTGGATGCATCTATCGCACCCTTCCTCGTCTAGCAATACGAGGAGGGCTTTTTATCGAGCAGTTCCGGGTCAGGTAGTAAGCCAGAATCTGATTCCACCGAGTCTGTGGAGTCGGAATCAGATTCCAGCTCTTCTGAGTCTGAGTTCGGTATTCCTAGGGGTGATAACCCAGATGCCTGTAATAACCCTCACCACTGTTTATCGATAAACTACCGAATACTGTTAAACTGAGACTGATTATGACTGATAATTGAAGTAATTGAAATACTGAACTGACTGACTGAAATTTGAAACTGATTGACTGAGTATATGTTAGTTAAATTGTATTATATCTGTTTGCTTGCCAAATTATCTGTTCATGTCTTTGTGTTTAAATTGCTAATTGAAGGCCTTATCGGCGGCCGAATCGGAAATCGATTAGTGTTTTATGATCGTCACAATTTATGTGATTTTATGGCATATTTACTTGAAAGGTGATTTGGTATGACTAAATTAGATTAAATAATGGTAAATTACAAGAATTGGGTTTAATTACTATTTTGCCATTGTGAGTGGGCCTTTGTTTATTAAAATTTGAGCCTTAGTACATGTAAACACAACATTTGATCAGCTCCTTCCTCACCACAACCGACCATAGAGAGAGAGAAAGTGAGTGAATTGAATTCAACTTGTTGTTTGGCTTGAATCTTGAGGAATTGAAGGATAATTGGCAAATTGAACCTCTAGACTTGTCATTGAGGAACCTAGGTATGAATTTCACCCTCTTTATTGTGTATTTAAGTTAATTCTTGCATGATTCATGTCAAATTGTAGAGCTAAGGCATGATTTAGTTCTAACATGTAGAATTAAAGCTTAATTGTTGCATGCATGTGTGCATTGAAGAGTTTTGGGTTGATTTCATGGCAAATGTTGCATGCATGTTCATGTTAATGTTTAGGACCATGATTTCATCTTGTTTTTGAAAGAATTGAGCTCATTAGAGCATGTATTGAAGCTTCGAATCGATTTAAAGTCATGCATGTCTTGTTTGAGATCATGTTCTTGAAAATGGGTTTGAAATTGAGGTTGTTTGAAACACCCTTGGGCTTGAATTTTATAAATGGAGCTTTAAATCATGTGATTCTATGTGTTTACAAAGGTTTTCCAGAAAATGGGCCCAAGAGGATCGAATTTGGTGTTTGAAAACTTGAGTTTTGAGCTTGGAGGTGCAATCTGGATTTTTCAGATTTTGCACTCTCGCTCGAGCGGGGAAAGTGGCGCTCGAGCGGGGAATTCGAGCTCCAGTACTTTGCACTGTATTACAGTCCGCTCGAGCGGGGTATTTGGCGCTCGAGCGGGACCTTGTGTCTTGCGCTCGAGCGGCTATCGAGCGCCCAATCGAGCGTGATTTTTGAGCATCCAGCACTTTTACTTTTTGGTCCGCTCGAGCGGGGAAGTGACGCTCGAGCGGGAACCTTTGTCTGCATGTCCGCTCGAGCGGGGAAACCTGCGCTCGAGCGGGACTCTGTTTTTCTGAAAATTCTGAAAATGTTTTCTGAGTGCATCTTTGCATCCTCATCCCATCCTAGGCATTCTTAGGCCTAGTTTAAGACATCTTAATGAGGATATAGATGTAGAACACACCGAGGCAATTAGGGATTAAGTTATTATCTTTCCCAACTGTGTAGCTTAGTGTGTGTTCATTCTGTACTGTTTAGGGTTGGCATTTCGAGGAGACGCTCTAGCCTACTGTAGCCCAGAACTCTGTGAGTAACAATTGTGTAAAGATATGTTCAAAATGATTATCTTCTGAACAATTAAACTGTACTGTTTCTGAACTGATACTGTTAACTGAATGAATGTATGTCCTATATTCTGAACTGTATTGTGGCATCCTTAGCAACTACTGTTACTGACTGTTACTGTTACAGAGATCTCTATCGGTTCCCTCGTTGGAACCACTACTGTTTACTGATTGATGGCCATCAATGACTGTTCAGTCTTTTTAGACCTACTGTTTACTGTACTGCTATGCTAATGGATGTACCACATATGACTGTTTACTGTACTGAACAACTAATACACTGATTGAAATGATCTGTTTTCATTACTGTAAGGACATTCATTCTAAACCCCTTTACGCTTTATGTTATTCACTGCTCATATATATATGTAGGTGTACAGGCACCGGACCAAGCTAGAAGCGTCGGGGTAAACTCCAGTTTTGTCAAGCCAACCACTGTGCCTCACTGCGAGGTTCCGAGCCTGCCAAGCTATGGCTTGGGGTGTTTTATTTTCCCCCTTCTGTTCTGTTTTTGTAATACTGTATAGACTGATAGTACTGTACTGTTAATAGGGATTAGGTCCCTGTCTTCTGAATGATTGTACATGTATGTATATACTGTTTCTGTACCGATTGTAATTATGTATGGAAAGTCTTTTTGCATACAGACTGTCATAGCTCATTGGACACTGTTTTATTACTGTAATGGCTTCTGCCATGCCCTTGTACTCTGTTTTACTGTATTACTATTAAGCAGGCCTTTGGTAATCTCGGATTACTGGCCGGTTACGGTGCTAAACCCATAGGGGCGGGTTTGGGTCGTGACAGAGAGGTATCAGAACGATACTTAACCACGAGTTGTACCGCACACACGTGTCCAAATGAGCTATAGGATGTCCTAGAAAAGTGATTAGGGCATTTCATGTGCATGAAAAGTGTGTGATTATGACATGACTGAATATATGCTAATGTGTTAAACTGTTTAAGTATGCAACTGTTTATAATTGCTACCACTGCTTATAGTGAAATGGATAATACAAGAACTGCAAATGAATCTGAATCCTCATCCACTCAGGCAAGAATGGCAAGAATGGAAAGAATGATGGAACTAATAACTGCAAGATTAGAGCAACAACAGAATCAACAGCCCCCACCTCCTCCTCCGGTACAGCCGGAACAGAATGTCAATGTGAATGATGGGGACATAATTGCTCTCACCCAGAAGTTCAGCAAAATGAAACCGCCATCCTTTCAGGGAGGCCTGGAACCGCTAAAAGCTGAAGCATGGGTCCTTGAAACAGAAAAGTTATTTGAAGTGTTTCCGTGCTCGGAAGCAAATAAAGTACTGTTAGCTACCTTCACCTTGCAAGAAGAGGCCAGAAGGTGGTGGATGCTGATCCGTGACACCAACACTGTAGTGACTTGGGCTCAGTTTAAGGAGTCCTTCTTTGAAAAGTATTTCCCCCAGTGTGTCAGGGACAGGAAAGTGACTGAATTCGAACAACTGAGACAGGGCACGATGTCCGTGGCTGAATATG
The DNA here is from genome assembly GCA_030407325.1 of Camellia japonica. Lineage (NCBI taxonomy): Eukaryota > Viridiplantae > Streptophyta > Magnoliopsida > Ericales > Theaceae > Camellia > Camellia japonica. The sequence continues at coordinate 166,337,233 of JAPPVO010000036.1, forward strand.
AAACAAAGTTCACCGAGCTTGCTAGATATGCACCACATATGGTGGACACTGACTACAAGAAGGCCAGAAAATTTGAAGGCGGCCTTAATGTTGCAATACTCGACAGAATAAGTGTTTTAAAGCTACCGACCTATGTAGGTGTTCTCGACCGAGCATTGATGGCTGAGTCGAACATCGAAGCTGTGAAACAATCTGAAACGCCGGCATCTGAATGGCGTAGTAAAAGGCAGGGTTTTAAGTTCAAGAAAGGCAAGCATAACCCATTGAACAAGAAACAGAATACGGGGTCAACAACTAACCCCAGCCAAGGGAGTGGTTTCATCCCACCCTGTTCTGAATGTGGCAGGAAGCACAAAGGGGTTTGTTACAAAATATCTGGAGCCTGTTACAGGTGTGGCAAGGTGGGCCACATGGTTAAAGACTGCCCCTCTGCTCCGCAGACCAATAGTAAAGCTGCACCAAGCGCAGCAGCATCAACTGTTGCACCAAAACCGAACCCCAAAGCTACCGGGAAAGAGCCTATGAGGCAGGGCCGAGTCTTCGCCCTAGTACCGGGAGACGTACAAAATACTGAGACCGTTGTGTCAGGTATCCTCTCTATTTGTACTCAAAATGCATATGTACTGATTGATTCGGGGTCTACACACTCATATGTATCGCATGCTTTTTCACGGAAATTGAATAGACCCTTAGAACCTATGAATTATCTGTTAGCTGTATCATCACCTATTGGGGGATCCATGACATGTGCATATATGTATCCTGCTTGTGAGATTATTGTTGGGGATATGCATCTGTTTATTGATTTACTGCCATTGAACATTGATCATTTTGATGTAATATTGGGGATGGACTGGTTACAAAAATATCATGCTACCATTGACTGTGTGACCAAGCAAGTTGTTTTCCGTCCACCTGGTTTACCCGAGTTTGTGTTTAATGGGGTTGGAGTAGTACCTCCTCCGTATTTGATTTCGTCTGTGAAAGCCGTTAAATTGATTAGAAAGGGGTGTAAAGGATATCTGTGTTCTGTATTGACTGTATCTACTGATGATAATGTTAAAACTGATGTGAACTGTATTCCTATAGTCAGAGAATTCCCAGATGTATTCCCAGATGATCTGCCAGGGGATTTGATTGACAGGGAGATTGAGTTCACCGTTGATGTGATTCCGGGAACACAGCCAGTATCTAAAGCTCCATACAGAATGGCTCCGACTGAACTGAAGGAATTGAAAGTGCAACTACAAGAACTGTTAGACAAGAAGTTTATCAGGCCCAGTACTTCACCGTGGGGCGCACCTGTCTTGTTTGTGAAAAAGAAAGACGGCTCACTGAGACTGTGTATTGACTACCGTGAACTGAACAAGGTAACTGTGAAAAATAAATATCCATTACCGCGTATTGATGACTATTTGATCAGTTACAGGGTGCTCAAGTGTTTTCTAAGATTGATCTCAGATCCGGATATCATCAGTTGAAAGTTAAACCTGAGGACATTGATAAAACTGCTTTTCGAACGAGGTATGGACACTATGAATTTTTAGTTATGCCTTTTGGAGTTACCAATGCACCTGCTGCATTTATGGACCTCATGAACAGAATCTTTAAACCATACCTTGATGACTTTATAGTTGTATTCATTGATGACATACTGATTTATTCCAAAAGTATAGAAGAACATGAACATCATCTGAGACTTGCCCTACAGACCCTAAGAGAACAGAAACTGTATGCTAAACTGTCTAAATGTGAATTCTGGCTTGATCATGTTATGTTTTTGGGGCATGTTGTTAGCAAAGATGGAATTTCAGTGGATCCACAGAAAATTGAAGCTGTAGTGAACTGGCCTAGACCAACAAATGTGACAGAAGTCCGAAGCTTTTTGGGACTAGCCGGGTATTACAGAAGATTTGTCAAAGATTTCTCCAAAATTGCCTTACCGTTGACTCAATTAACTCAGAAGGGGATATCATTTGACTGGACTAACCAAAGGGAATCAGCATTCCAAGAGTTGAAAACTCGACTTGTAATTGCACCAGTTCTCACCCTGCCTTCAGGTACGGATGGTTATACTGTATTTAGTGATGTTTCTCATAAGGGTTTGGGGTGTGTTTTAATGCAGAATGGGAGAGTTATTGCTTATGATTCCCGAGAACTGAGACCACATGAAAAGAACTACCCAACCAATGATCTGGAACTTGGTGCAGTAGTGTTTGCACTAAAAATCTGGCGTCACTATCTGTATGGGGCGACATGTGAAGTATATACCGACCACAAGAGTCTGAAGTATTTCTTCACTCAGAAAGAACTGATTATGAGGCAGAGGAGATGGCTAGAATTGATCAAAGATTATGACCTACAAATTTTGTACCATCCGGAGAAAGCCAACACTGTTGCCGATGCACTGAGCCAGAAGTCGATTGCAAATTTAACTTGTTTGCTCACTGGACAGAAAGAGTTGCTTTGTGACCTTGAAAAATCTGAAATTGAAGTTGTTTTGAGAGAACAACATGGAACAATAGCCGCTATTTCTGCTCAACCGGTATTGATCGAAGAAATTAAAGAGAAACAGGAAACGGATGACTTCTTGAAGAAGATCATCGAAGAAAGAGAATCTAAACCGAGACCGGGTTTCAAATTTGAAAACAATGTACTGAAATTTCAAGGAAGACTGTGTGTACCGAATGATTCTGAATTGAAAAGAAGAGTTCTGCAAGAGGGCCACAACTCAAAATTTTCTATTCATCTGGGGAATAGAAAATGTACCAAGACTTGAAACTGAATTTCTGGTGGCCGGGATGAAGAAAGAAATTGCTGACTTTGTATCAAAATGTCTTCATTGCCAACAAGTTAAAGCTGAACATCAACGACCCGCAGGCTTATTGCAGCCCTTACCGATACCGGAGTGGAAATGGGAACATATCACTATGGATTTTATTGTGGGATTGCCTCGCTCCAGTAAAGGTATGGACTCGATTTGGGTTATTGTTGATAGACTGACTAAATCTGCTCACTTATTACCTGTTAAAACAATTTATAATGCGGACAAATTGGCTATACTCTATATTGATGAAATTGTTAGACTGCATGGAGTGCCTATGTCTATAGTTTCTGACAGGGATTCGAAGTTTACATCGAGATTCTGGCAAAGCCTACAGACTGCACTGGGTACTGAATTGAGACTAAGTAGTGCCTATCATCCTTAGACAGATGGCCAGTCAGAAAGGACCATCCAGACTCTGGAGGATTTATTAAGAATGTGTGTCCTTGATTTTCAGGGAAATTGCGAAAGCCATTTGCCATTGGCTGAGTTCGCCTACAACAACAGTTATCATTCAAGTATCGGTATGCGCCTTTCGAGGCATTGTATGACAGAAAATGTAGATCTCCGATTTGCTGGACAGAAGTTGGAGATGGGCCTTTGCTTGGGCCCGAGATTGTTTATGAAACGACTGAGAAAGTGAAACTGATACAACAGAGACTGAAAACTGCACAGAGCAGACAGAAAAGTTATGCAGATGTCAGAAGGCGAGACAGAGAATATGAAGTGGGTGATCACGTCTTTGTGAAAGTGACACCGATGAAAGGCCAGACTCGTTTCGGAGTCAAAGGCAAGTTAGCGCCAAGATATGTCGGACCATATGAGATTATTGAGAAAATCAATCCGGTGGCGTATCAAGTTGCGCTTCCTCCTGAAATGGAGCATATGCATAACGTCTTCCACATTTCGATGTTGAGAGATTATCTCCGGGATCCTTTCCATGTGATAGAGCCTACTCGTGTAGTGTTGAGTGATGACTACACTTATGACGAACGGCTTATACAGATTGTGAACAGGCGGATCAAGAAGTTAAGAAACAAAGAGATCCCGTTAGTGAAAGTCGACTGGAAAAACCATGGTGGCGTGTATGCCACTTGGGAAAGGGAAGATGACATGGCTAAAAGGTATCCTGAACTGTTTCCACTGAACCCTGTTTTCTTCCAGAATGAAGGTAACTCGAGTTTAGAGGACTAAACTCTTTTTAAGGAGTGGAGATTGTAATAGCCCTCACCACTGTTTACCGATAAACTACCGAATACTGTTAAACTGAGACTGATTATGACTAATAATTGAAGTAATTGAAATACTGAACTGACTGACTGAAATCTGAAACTGATTGACTGAGTATATGTTAGTTAAATTGTATCCTATCTGTTTGCTTGCCAAATTATCTATTCATGTCTTTGTGTTTAAATTGCTAATTGAAGGCCTTATCGGCGGCCGAATCGGAAATCGATTAGTGTTTTATGATCGTCACAATTTATGTGATTTTATGGCATATTTACTTGAAAGGTGATTTGGTATGACTAAATTAGATTAAATAATGGTAAATTACAAGAATTGGATTTAATTACTATTCTGCCATTGTGAGTGGGCCTTTGTTTATTAAAATATTGAGCCTTAGTACATGTAAACACAACATTTGATCAGCTCCTTCCTCACCACAACCGACCATAGAGAGAGAGAAAGTGAGTGAATTGAATTCAACTTGTTGTTTGGCTTGAATCTTGAGGAATTGAAGGATAATTGGCAAATTGAACCTCTAGACTTGTCATTGAGGAACCTAGGTATGAATTTCACCCTCTTTGTTGTGTATTTAAGTTGATTCTTGCATGATTCATGTCAAATTGTAGAGCAAAGGCATGATTTAGTTCTAGCATGTTGAATTAAAGCTTAATTGTTGCATGCATGTGTGCATTGAAGAGTTTTGGGTTGATTTCATGGAAAATGTTGCATGCATGTTCATGTTAATGTTTAGGACCATGATTTCATCTTGTTTTTGAAAGAATTGAGCTCATTAGAGCATGTATTGAAGCTTTGAATCGATTTAAAGTCATGCATGTCTTGTTTGAGATCATGTTCTTGAAAATGGGTTTGAAATTGAGGTTGTTTGAAACACCCTTGGGCTTGAATTTCATAAATGGAGCTTTAAATCATGTGATTCTATGTGTTTACAAAGGTTTTCCAGAAAATGGGCCTAAGAGGATCGAATTTGGTGTTTGAAAACTTGAGTTTTGAGCTTGGAGGTGCAATCTGGATTTTCCAGATCTTGCATTCCCGCTCGAGCGGGGAATTCGAGCATCTAGTACTTTGCACTGTATTACAGTCCGCTCGAGCGGGACCTTGTGTCTTGCGCTCGAGCGGCTATCGAGCGCCCAATCGAGCGTGATTTTTGAGCATCCAGCATTTTTAACTGTTTTGCATGTCCGCTCGAGCGTGGGAAGTGGCGCTCGAGCGGGAACCGTTGTCTGCATGTCCGCTCGAGCGGGGAAACCTGCGCTCGAGCGGGACTCTGTTTTTCTGAAAATCTTGAAAATGTTTTCTGAGTGCATCTTTGCATCCTCATCCCATCCTAGGCATTCTTAGGCCTAGTTTAAGACATCTTAATGGGGATATAGATGTAGAACCCACCGAGGCAATTAGGGATTAAATTATTATCCTTCCCAACTGTGTAGCTTAGCGTGTGTTCATTCTGTATTGTTTAGGGTTGGCATTTCGAGGAGGCGCTCTAGCCTACTGTAGCCCAGAACTCTATGAGTAACAACTGTGTAAAGATATGTTCAAAATGATTATCTTCTGAACAATTAAACTGTACAGTTTCTGAACTGATACTGTTAACTGAATGAGTGTATGTCCTATATTCTGAACTGTATTGTGGCATCCTTAGCAACTACTGTTACTGACTGTTACTGTTACAGAGATCTCTGTCGGTTCCCTCGTTGGAACCACTACTGTTTACTGATTGATGGCCATCAATGACTGTTCGGTCTTTTTAGACCTACTGTTTACTGTACTGCTATGCTAATGGATGTACCACATATGATTGTTTACTGTACTAAACAACTAATACACTTATTAAAATGAACTGTTTTCATTACTGTAAGGACATTCATTCTAAACCCCTTTACGCTTTATGTTATTCACTGCTCATATATATATGTAGGTGTACAGGCACCAGACCGGAGCTAGGAGCATCGGGGTAGATTCCCAGTTTTGTCAAGCCAACCACTGTGCCTCACTGCGAGGTTCCGAGCCTGTCTAGCAAAGGATATGGGGTGTTTTAGTTTTCCCCCTTCTATTCTGTTTTTGTAATGACTGTATAGACTGATAGTACTGTACCTTTAACAGGGATTAGGTCCCTGTCGTTTGAATGATTGTACATGTATGTATATACTATTTCTGTACCGATTGTAATTATGTATGGAAAGTCTTTTTGCATACAGACTGTCACAGCTCATTGGACACTGTTTTATTACTGTAATGGCTTCCGCCATGCCCCTGTACTCTGTTTTACTGTATTACTGTTAAGCAGGCCTTCGGTAATCTCGGATTACTGGCCGGTTACGGTGCTAAACCCATAGGGGCGTGTTTGGGTCGTGACAATGCCACTATCCTGTGCAGGTCGTCTTTTTCTTTTTCCTTTGAATCTGTTGTAACTGAAGGATCGGACGAACTGGATGTGATTAATGAGAATGGTACGGCTGTGGCTTTCGAGTACTTTTCTGTGCCTTTAATTTATTGCATTAATTAAGACTTTCAAAATTTCGATGAAAATGACAAGGAAGAAATTCCCCCGGTTTTGAAATATTTGCTTGATCAAGAGCAGGAGAGGTTTCTAAAACCTTTGGTTCATGAAATCACCACAATTAATGTTGTTACTGAGAAGGACCCGCGGCTGGTCCAGATCGGGTCCACGTTGTCTTCTAAGGAACGCGAGCGCTTAGTCGCTTTATTAAAAGATTTCAAAGATGTTTTCACGTGGTCTTACGAAGACATGCCTGGAATCGATCTTGAGATTGTACAGCACCGGATCCCTCTTGACCCAGAGGCCCAACCTATTAAGCAGAAGCTCCGAAGGATCCGCCCGGACTGGGCTCTGAAGATCAAAGAAGAGGTCACCAAGCAGATCAACGCAAGGTTCCTGATAGTATCTGAGTACCCAACTTGGTTGGCCAATATAGTTCCGGTGCCAAAGAAGGACGGCAGAATTCGGGTATGTGTGGACTTCAGAGATCTGAACAAAGCCAGTCCAAAGGACGACTTTCCTCTACCGCATATCGACGAATTAGTGGACTTCACTACTGGGCATGCGCTGCTCTCATTCATGGATGGTTTTTCAGGCTACAATCAGATTTTGATGGCACCCGAAGACAGGGAGAAGACTGCTTTCACTACCCCGTGGGGGACCTACTGCTATAGGGTGATGCCATTTGGGTTAAAGAATGATAGAGCTACATATCAACGGGCCGCAACCACGATTTTGCACGATATGATCCATAAAGAGGTTGAGGTGTACGTGGACGACATAATTGTCAAGTCTAAGGAAAGAGAGGGCCACTACACCGCCTTGCAGAAATTCTTCCAACGGATCAGAGAGTATCGGTTGGGGCTAAATCCTCAGAAATGTACATTTGGTGTTACAGCAGGGAAAATGCTGGGTTTCTTGATCACACAGAGGGACATCGAGGTCGATCCTTCCAAGATTAAGGCCATCTTAGAAATGCCACCACCGAGAACTGAAAAGGAGGTGTGAGGCTTTCTGGGTAAAGTGCAATTCATAAGACGGTTTATTGCAAAATTGACCTTGACTTGTGAACCACTGTTTGGTCTCCTAAAGAAAGGAAAGAAGTTCCATTGGGACGACGGATGCCAGGTTACTTTCAAGCAGATCAAGCAATATTTACAGAACCCACCTGTGTTGTCACCACCTGAGCCAAGGAAACCGTTGATTCTGTACCTATCAATGACCAAAATGACAATGGGCTGCATGCTTGCACAGGAGTCTAAGGACAAAGTGGAGAAGGCTATCTACTACCTGAGTAAGAAAATGCTGGACTACGAGACCCGCTACACTCCGCTGGAGAAAGCTTGTCTGGCCTTGGTATGGGCTACCAGGAAGTTGAGGCACTACCTATTAGCTCACTCTGTAATATTGGTTTCGAGATTAGATCCCATCAAATATCTCTTCGAGAAACCAGCACTTACGGGTAGGCTAGCCCGTTGGTTGCTTCTGCTTTTTGAATTTGATCTAAAGTACATGACGCGCAAGTCAGTGAAAGGGAGAGTGGTGGCGGAGTTCCTAGCCAACCACCCAGTGGAGGGAGATGAAGCAGTTGAATATCTGTTCCCAGACGAGGCCATTCTGCATGTCGAAGAAGAGGCTTGGACGATGTACTTTGACGGAGCATCAAACTAATACGGGTATGGGATAGGGGTGTTGCTGATAGCACCCGACAATTCCCGGATACCTTTAGCATTCAAACTCTGGTTCAAAGTGTCGAACAATAAGGCAGAGTATGAGGCATGTATTGCTGGACTAGAAGTTGCCCTAGAACTAGGGGCAAAACGGTTGGATGTCATTGGGGACTCAAACCATGTTGTATCTCAAGCAAAAGGAGATTGGAAAGTTAAAGAAGAAAAGATGAGAATCTATTACCAGACCTTGGACGTTCTGATTCCTCGGTTTGAAAAATTGAACTTCATTCATCTGTTAAGAGAGAATAACAGGTTCGCCGATTCATTAGCAACTCTATCTTCTATGATAGACTTCCCTTTTGCAGTCCAGTTGCATCCAATCATCATTGAACAGAAATTCGTGCCGGCCTACAAGCTGATTGCTGCCATAGATGAGGTACAAGATCAAAACCCATGGTATTACGATATTTGGAACTTCTTAGAAAAGGAAGTGTATCCACTAGGGGCAAATGCCAAAGATAAGAGGGTAATTCGAAGAATGGCTGCTCAGTTCATCGTCTGCGGGGGTAAATTGTAAAAGAGGGGTCATCTCGGGATGCACAAGCTGTGTGTTGATACTAAAGTGTTCAAGCGCCTGATGGAGGCCATCCATGGGGGAGAGTGCAGAGCGCACATGAGCGGGGTGATGCTAGCCCGGAAGATCCTTAGACAGGGTTATTATTGGTCAACCATGGAGGAGGATTGTATTGGCTCTGTCTAGTGATGCCACAAATGTCAGATCCATACGAACCGCATGAACATTCCACCGTCAAAGTTGTACAACATGACTTCGCCATGGCCGTTTTCAGTCTGGGGGATTGATGTGATTGGGGCTGTCACTCCGCAGGGGTCCGGGCATGAGTACATTCTAGTAGCAATAGACTACTTCACGAAGTGGGTTGAGGCCCAATCTTACACTGTGTTGAAGGCGTCAGACATTGCTAAGTTCATCAGGAACAACATTATCTATCGTTATGGGGTCCCTAATGAGATTATTTCGGATAATGGTTCCCACTTCAAAAAGGAGGTGATTGACTTGTTGGAGAAATGCAACGTGGCTTTTCATAAGTCATCTACATATCGGCCGCAAACCAACGGAGCTATTGAGGCCGCCAACAAGAACATCAAGCACATTCTGTAGAAGATGGTGGAAACCTACAGGGACTGGCCAGATAAGCTGTCATTCGCTCTTTGGGGCTACCGGACTTCAATTCGAACTTCTACTGGGGCAACTCCGTATTCCTTGGTCTATGGGATGGAGGCTGTTCTACCTATCAAAGTTGAAGTTCCATCATTGCGGGTAATGGCTGAGTGCCAGATAGCTAAGGCAGATTGACAGCAAAACAGGTTCGAAGAACTCATGCTCTTTGATGAAAGAAGGCTGAAAGAACTGTATCACGTCCAGGGTTATCAACGAAGAATTGCCAGGGCTTTCAACAAGAAGGTTAAGTCCAGGAATTTAAAAGAGGGGGATCTAGTGCTCAAAGACAACTGAGCTCCCATCCACGACCCTAGAGGCAAGTTCAGACCCAATTGGACTGGTCCCTACATCATCAAGTCTATCTGGTCGGGTGGGGTTGTCGTTCTGATGGACCTAGATGGCATTGAGTTCTCCCAGCCGATCAACATGGACAAGTTGAAGAAATACTATCCCTAAGTGGCTCGCTAGGCCGAAAACCCGAAAGGGCGACCTAGGCAAAAGTTAGAGCATGAAAAATTTGAAATAATAAAAACTGAGCTCGCAAGGTTGAAAACCCAGAAAGGGCGGCCTTGGCAAAAGTTAGAGCGCAAAAAGAGAGTGTTAATACACGAGTGAACCCGAACCAAACTACGTAAGGCTTGATTCCCACCTTCGGGATACGTAGGCAACTTCATCCTGAAGTCCAGCCATAAACACTTCCAAATCAACTTTGTCTGTGTGATCATGTTGGTCATCTTTATCTTTTCTGCATTCAAGAGCTCGGTTTTGATCTCCAGTGCAGTGCTGTTCAGACTAGGGGCAACTTTCTAGTTGCTGGATCTGGGGTTGTACATCTCAGTAATAGATCTCCGGCGTGTCCAGTTGTGATCCATATCGAAAATGATTTTGAAAGGTTTTAATAAAAGTTGATTTTGTTCAAATTAATCTTTTTACAACTTAGACCATTTTTGGACCATAACGGAAAATTTTCAGTACCCACAACCTTTAATTACATTGATTTCAGTACAGAGTTCTCCTACTCTTGAATACAAATTGAAGTTGTTTTTTATTGCATTCATAAAGAAAACTTGAAAGTGCTGATTAAGGCAAATAAACTCGGGGTATAGTCAGGTGCTCCTGCGTCCCCTCCCAGAGCTGGTCGAAGTCTCTGATGCCAAAGTAGGCCCAACCTGCGCCTCTTCATCGAGCCAAGCTATGCACACATCAGAGAGGGCACAACTGAAAGTGAGAGCGGGAGCCAGAAGCTATCTCGTCCTCCATGTTGTGGCATACCGAGCCAGATGTGAGCCTCGGACTAGAAATGCAGTAGGGTACTCTACCCCATCTTCCAGGCAAGTCTGATCATGTCCAAATTGGCGTCAAAATCAGAATGGGAAGTAAAAGATACAATGTGTCAAGTCGATCACCTGAATCTCGGGCTGGCGAGACATGCTGTAGCTCATCGCCGATAAATTAAGCCAAGGGCAGCGCCAAGCAATGCTGACAGTGGACAAACTGTACATCCATTCGCACCACCATCCCTCATCTGGGGCATCAACTAGACGTTGTCAGAAGAAATAGCCGTGAGCTGAATATGCTGGGCATGAGTCCACCACCCTCAACTTGTCCATCAACCATATCTGGGGAGGGATGAAAAATGAGAGATTAAAGAATAGAGAGGTGTACGTGGAGAGAAAAGTGAGAAAAGGGTTTTGAGAGAAAAACAGAGCCTGAGGGTCGAGTGATGTGAGAAATATATGTGAGATAGGGAGGGAAACATTACCTGCAGTAGTAGTGGACTCCCCGCAAATCTAGTTCTCTCCCGGCGATGAAAAGCATCCAAACCCATCAGTGTTGCTGCTAGAGTCATACTAATGCAGCTCTTGGCCTCTTTCAAGCCCTGGGCAACCTTAATCAAACGGACGCTAGACCCTCCAGAGCCAGGGGCGAGCAAGAAGTGAGACAACATGCATAAGCAGTGGGCGTGTCGCCAAAAACCCTGCCAGTGATGATCGTCGCGGTCATCGGCATCAGAAAACTGATGAATCAAGCTGGGGATGTCCAATTCTCCGTCGCGAATCAAAGACCGAGCGTCATGCAAAGTAAGCCCATACATCTGTCCTAAGGCTTCGATGTGGCCAAAACGAAATTGAGGCAAGATCTCTTCATCACGCTAAGATTCCATCAAAGCCTGGAAATCTTGAAAAGTGGGGCATATCTCTTGTCTGCCAAAGTTAAAAACATGAGTTACCGAATTCCAACACCTAGCTGTGGCATGGAGGAACGGAAAACACAGTGGGGTGCGACTAAGCATGAATAGTGCATTTACTCCGAAACCCCAGAAATTCAACTTTTCCAAGCCATCGAAAGCTGCGAGCCAATTGGAAAGTTTTTGGGCAAGAAATGCTTTCATCTTGGGCAAAAATTGAGTTACAATGAGAAGATTACGAAGCTGTAGCCGTTTGTAGAAGATAAGGCACTAGTGGGGGACAGATGGCAAAAATCTGGGAACCCCCTGCATAACTGGTCCACCGACCACAAAAGTGGTCGACAATCACTTTTTCTAGTCGGCAATGGGCCTACGTGGTCTACAGCTGCTTCTTGTCTCCAGTAGAGAGCCCCTAGCCTTCCTGTGTGCTCAGAATGCTAAAAATCTGAGTTTATTTCTGCATCGGATGCGTCCTGTTGTTTTGTTTCTCCAATATGCATTTGCTTATCGAGTTGTTGAGATTTGTTTATCGAGTTGTTGCTTTTTGCTTATTGAGTTGTTGTAATTCGTTTGTCGAATTGTTCTTTGAGCTATTTTGTTTTGTTTGTTGTGTTGGTTCACTACCTGACTTGGCAATACACGAATGTTCAAATTCCATCAATCTCATTTTTGTGTAAAATGGTGCGATGCGATGCTTAGAAATACAAAATGCAACACTTTTTGAACAAAAAAGAGAGTTGTTTTCATTCCATCATGGTTTCTCTTTACAAAAGGTACAAGTTTTGAAGAAAATAAAACTACCTAAGGCTGTACAATGTGTAAAAACTAAAGCAAAAAGAGAAATAAAGCAAAAGCAAAGTGTTTGAATCGGTGCCATCCAACTCAGGACTGAGAGACCCTCTTCACCCTCTTCCTCGATTGAGAGAACTTTGGAGCATCGTCACCATCAGCACCACCGTCTGAACCAGAGCCGTCTCCGCTCTCATCCTCAGAGCCCTCCTCAGCATCGCCACCACCATCTGATGACCCCTCGTCCTTGCCGAACTCCTCATCATCATCGTGCGTAACAGGCTCTTGACGCCTCCCTCGGCCGCCTACTACTGAAGTAGGTCCTGATGGCCCTGCCTCTGCCTCTGATCATCTTGTCTGGAGGGGTGTCACATGAAAAGGCAGTTTGAATATGTGTTAGCTATCGTGTGTATATCAGATGCAAGTGTACTGTGCGAGGTCAGTGTTTGCCGAAAGCAGATACAGTATGCACATGTGGTGTGTGGCGTCAGATATGATCTATACATGCAGTGAATCAGTGCAATGAGATGTTCAATTTAGGCATATCAGCAGAAATATGATGGTCAAAATGCAAGAAAACTGAAAAGTTACCGGAATGCCATGGGAGTGCAACATCAACTCTCTCCGCAAGACCATACCCTTGAGTGAGGCCATCGCCTCAAGCAACCCCTCGATGTATCTTATGGTGGGCTGCAAATGCAAGTTGAAGCCATGAATGGATAGATGAACATATATCTGAATGAAACTGAAATGCATAAAACCTGTAAAGTATACCGGTGGTGAGTCAGGTGACCTGACGTATCAATGATCAGGCAATGGGAGCTCACATGGAATCTGGTAAGGTCCCCCACCAAGTCGCCAACCTGTCAGCTCAGTCGAAGGATCTGGCCATCCAGCCAACTGCCTAGAAGAAGACACCCCTCGGGTCTCACCCTGTGGTGCCCGAGCTCGGCTCGTCGAAGGGACACTGGCAGCCCGAACCCTGCTCGATAAGGGCACATCAGCCGTCCTGCCTGTGGGAGGACGTGCACCTATCAAAGAAGGCATCAAATATACCTCCATGTAGGTCGTGTAATCCCCCTCTCTGATGTAGTGGTCTGCCTCCTCACCCCGCATAGAGTGAATGAGTCCCTGAAGAGAGAGCATATCTGTCCCCCGCATGGAAGGTGGGGGCACCGAAAGGACATACTGCAGTGGTAGGCCCATCGTCTAGCGCATGAAGTACTCACCAAGAAACCAGGCTCGACCTATGGGTCCCTCGAACAGGATCCGACACTTGGAGGCATCCCAAGCCCTGGTGTACTAAAGCTGAGCAAACCCGGGCATCGATGCCCAAGGCTGCCATGCTATCTGCAAATAACAAGTGTGTGAGCTGATTAGTTGTCATCAGTTATACAAAATGAATTGTAGATGAAAGCATAAAGGACTGTGAGTCTTGAGTTACCTCGGACGCCCTCACAATATCGAAGTACTGGCGAAGGTACGGCAAGGTCTCCCGGGGCCTCGGCTGGCACCGGCCGTCAAATCTATGCGAGTATGGCACATCAAGCAGTGTCTCCACCTCTGCCTCGGGGGCAAGCGTCGAGAAATAGGCGCATACCCACAGCTGTGAAAGGCAAGATAGTGGCAGTCAGAATACAGAATATACAGAAAAAATGCAGAATGCATATTGCAGAATACAGAGTGCAGAATGCAAAGTACAGAATGTGATGTGTGCAATGTGTGGAGTGTGCAATGTACAGGTAATGAAAAGTAGAAATATAAATCAAAAGGGCAGAATGTACCTCCCAAGCTCTCCAATAGCCGCCTACTATGTTCCCGCTCATGTAGGAAGTCGAGCTCATATAGCAATAAAGGGTAGCAAGGCCAGCGTCGCCCCAATCGAAGTGCCGAACCTGGGATAGGTCTACTAGAGCACTCAGAAGATGTAGCCCGACCGTGTTCCCCCTATCGGAGAACAATGTGGTCCCAAGAAGCAACATCAAGAATCCCCAGGCGTACTGCTCTGTGGCCTCAATATTCTCGGGCACAGTCCCTTTGTACTACTCTGTGAACCAGGTGTATCTAACTATGCCTGATGATCGGTAGATCGGTGGATGGGCTTTGAGTAGATAGGTCCATGTTGCCTCCCACTCACCCATATCAGAGTCATATGGGATCGGACGGCCTCCCACTTCGAGACCCGTCAGCATAGCAAAGTCGTACGGGGTCATCGTCATGTCCCCGGTAGCTAAGAAATAGAAGGAGTTGGTGGTATCCCACCATCTCTCTACTAGTGCACCCAGGAGGGTCCTACTCGCCGCAAGACGCGATAACCCTATGCAAAATAGCCCGAACCCTGCCTCATCAACAATCTGCCGAACACCGTTGGGGAGCTCCATATACCAATCCCTCGCGATGATCGATCCATATCCCCGAGTGGGACAGGAAGCTACCTGTGTTCAGAATAAGCAGAGATGTAGTGTGCGAGTTGTGTTCAGAATAAGCAGAGATGCAGTGTGCCAGTTATGTTCAAAATGAGCAGAAATGCAGCATATGAGTTATGTTTAGAATGAGCAGAGATGCCGCATATGAGTTGTGTTCAAAATGAGCAGAAATGCAGCATGTGAGTTGTGTTCATAATGAGCAGAAGAGTTGTGTATGTAAATGTGTTCAAAACAAGCAGACGAAATACAGAGCAAAAGCATGAATTGTGCAAGAAATGTAAAGTGCATCGCAAAAAATGTGAGAGTGCAGTATGTACCTCGGGCGCGTAGTGAGACAGGTGAGACTCCGGCTCCTGCAATAGAAGATCTGCGGGAGCACGCTGTGCAAGCTCGGTAAAATCGCGAGCTGTGCTGGGTGGCAGAATATGTACCTCAGGACGGTACGTCGTAGGATCGAAGGGCCGAGTCCTAGGCGGCAGTGAAATGATGTCGGGCTCCTCCTCCATCTCTAGAGAGCCCTCGTCGTATGGAGCATCATCAGCCATCTGAAAAGGAGGTGAAAGATGAGCAAAAAATGAGCAAAATGAGCAAAAAGTGTCAAAAGTCAACAAAAGTCAACTCTCGGAAGGAGGAAAAAGTCAAAAAGTCAAAGCCTGGGAAAAGGGCGCCAAACTGAAGACAAACTCGAGGGAAACATACCTCAAATAGAGAAAATGGCAGAGAACAGTCCGAAAACAAGATTTGTTCAGTTCAAAGTGAAAGAAATCGAAGAGTTTTCGTGAATCAACTTCGCGTGGGGTGTTGGAAAACGCGTGTAAAGCCCGGATCTAAGGGGAAAAGAGGTCTAGGGAGGCAGAGGACTGATTTTCGGCCTTGTAAGTGTGAGCATTTGTGCTTTGGAGTTGTGCTTTTAAAGACCCGAATCTCAAAAGACCAAACTGCCCCGAAATCTGCTAAACTGGTCGACAGACCAGCTTTTCTGGTCGACCGACCACCTATGTGGTCGACAGGTGATTTTGGTGGTCGGCAGCTCTCCATGGTGGTCGGTGGGGTCCCACTGTCCTCCCTGTGTATTTTTATGTTGATTGGAGTCCTTGGCCCTCCAGAAAGTCCTAAAACAGTTCACTTTTCAGCTAAAAAGTCCCCGCGGGAATTTGAAATCACGTCTCTAATGCGTGACTCATCGTCAAGTCTTCATGAGCGAAGTGTATCCTTTTTTAATGCATTGTCACCCCTCCGAGAGGTAAATCGGTGGTTGTATTTGAATCGGCTTTGTGAAGGCATGTTTTCTTCATTTGGTGTTTTGCATTGAATGTACACTTCTTTCTTGATTATATCGCACTTTTGCTTTGCACAAGATATGCGTGTCTCCACTTGCACTGTTATGCACGTTTCACTTGCATTGTTATGCATCTTTCCCTTGCATTGTTATGCACTTCTTGTTTCGCCTAGAATATGTATCTCGAATGTTGCATGGAACATGCGTTCAATTCTTTTGTACTCACATGCATTTGCCGCTTTTTCACAGAATATGCACTCCTCACTTACGCGTAGAACATGCATTTGGCATTTAAACACGGAACGTGTTGTCAATCTTGCATAGAATACACATTGTGTTTTATTGTACCTGTTGAGTTTCTTTCTTATGCAGGAGACGATATTGCATGTACGGTTCATTTGAAGCTGGCGCAACCAGGCGATACTGGATGTGCGGTTCATTTAGAGAAGTTGAGTGTAAACTCTTTTCATTTCGTGTATCTATCACACTTCGTTCGCTTAGTGTATCTATCACACTTTGTTCATTTAGTGTATCTATCACACTCATTTCACTTAGTGTATCTATCACACTTTGTTCATTTAGTGTATCTATCACACTTTGTTCACTTAGTGTATCTATCATACTTTGTTCATTTAGTGTATCTATCACACTCTTTTCACTTAGTGTATCTATCACACTTTGTTCATGTAGTGTATCTATCACACTTTGTTCATTTAGTGTATCTATCACATTCTCTTCACTAAGTGTATCTATCACACTTTGTTCATTTAGTGTATCTATCACACCTTGTTCACTTTGTGTATCTATCACACTTTGTTCATTTAGTGTATCTATCACACTCTTTTCACTTAGTGTATCTATCACACTTTGTTCATTTAGTGTATCTATCACACTCTGTTCACTTAGTGTATCTATCACACTTTGTTCATTTAGTGTATCTATCACACTCTGTTCACTTAGTGTATCTATCACACTTTGTTCATTTAGTGTATCTATCATACTCTTTTCACTTAGTGTATCTATCACACTCTTTTCACTTAGTGTATCTATCATACTTTGTTCATTTAGTGTATCTATCACACTCTCTTCACTTAGTGTATCTATCACACTTTGTTCATTTCGTGTATATATCACACGTGCTCGCTTTGTGTATCTATCACACCTCGCTAGGCCTGCATAATTTTCTTACGTCCTTTCTGTTGAAATGTGTAAGACTTCTGTAACTTGTCGGTTTGCTTAAATTGTTGTATTTATTTTGCATAAATGCTTCATTACATCTTTCTTTGCATGATCATAAGTTATGCTCTTGCATCGTGCATGTTCATTTGCATTTTCCCCCGGCGTGCAGGCATATCTATTTGATATCTTGCCTGTTTGTCTAAGTCTTCGGCCTTGTCAAAAATGGGTCGTCTCTGGGCTTTGACATTCACTCCCGTCATTTCATGACTTTCGAGTTCTGTCAAAGAGGGGCAACTGTAGACACCCTATTTTTGACCGTCCTAAAGACTTGGACATCATCGTCTGAGTGCTCGATGATTGTGCATGTTCGCGCTCATTTGGAGTCCCCGAGGTTTTCGGCTGCGTGCCTTGCCTCTAAGTCTCTAAACTGTCTTGGTTTTTTGCTTGTTTTAAGCCAACTCTTGGTCTCCCTCTTTTGCCTGGAGGGAGAAACAGTGGTGTAGACCCCTTTTATCCCCTGTAGACCACTTTTCTTCCCTGCCAGCCACTTTTGGTGGTCGGTCAGCTAGGGTGGGTGGTCGATCGACCCTCTCAAGTGGTCGGTAGCATGCCACCACCTTCTCTTCTCTTGGGAGACCCCCTTTTTGCCCTGTCGACCAGGTGTTTTCCCTGTCAACCAATTGAGGTGGTCAGTCGACTAGGTGGGGTGGTCGGTCGACCACTATGAGTGGTCGACGACCATTTTTCACTTTCTGCAGATATTTTTGGTGCCAGCTGTTAGGCACAGAATGCATCCTCCCTAGGGAGGGATTCAAGCTAGCTTTAGCTTGCATTTCTATATAAGGAAAGGTGCTTCCCCATAGAGAGGGCTCAGAATTTTTAAGAGCAAAACCTCTCCCTCTCTCTCTAGAATTCTCCCTCTCTCTCTCTCTCCATATGTGTGCCTTAAAGTGTTGTTTCTTCACACTTTTGCACACAAACACCTACCCAAACACCACCATCATTGAGTTGAGGTTCTTGGAGGTCATATTTGAGCTTCAAAAGGCTAGTTTTTGGTTCAAGAAGTTGTTGTTTTGCTGTGGTTCTTCAAGGGTGAGTAATAGCCTCTTTAAAGCTTTATTTTCATTGCTTATTTAGCCACCTTTGCATGCTATTCTAGGCTTTGCTTTCAACTACAAAAACCATTGTTTTTAAGTGTTTAAAAAGGTTGTTTGAGGCTTTGTTTGAGTTAGGGGTGGTTTACCCCCTTTGGTGGCTTGTTTTTCCTTGCTTTGTGCCATCTTTTAAGGCCTTTGGGATCATCTCTTTTTGGCCTTCTCACCACTGAAACTCAGAGGAATTTTAGTGGTGGAAAAGTGGTTTTGAGGTCCCAAATGGGTTGGGGGTGGTTCCCGCCTCCTCTTCTCTTATTTGCATATGTTGATGGCCCATCAAAAAAGCATGTGTTTTTATTTCTTAGAGGTTTTCTTTAGGCTCATTTTTGTGACTTTTCAGACCTGCCATAACTCTGTTTTGGGCTGTCTTGGTCACCTCTTGCATGCTTCTTGTACCTGTAATGTAATCCTACATGCAGCCTTGCAAAGTAGCATGTCTTTGCGCCTTGAATTGGCTCCATTTCAGCATATTTTTGGCCATTATTTTCCATGTCATAACTCTGTTTTGGGTTGGTGTGGTTGCCTCTTGCATGCTCCTTGCACTTGTAGTGCAATTTTGTTCACTAGCCTAGCATTTTGGTGTTTTAGCCTATTGATCTAGCATGTGTATGCTCTACTCCAGCACTTTTTTGGCTATGTTTTGACCTGCCTTAGGACTATTTTGAGTGATCTTGGTCCTTTGGGCTTGCTTGATATGGCTATGGTGCAAGTGCCTTAGCTTGTCTTGAGTTTTGCGCACCTTAGCATGCTATATTTGTGATGGTTGCATGTTTTGGCATCATTTAGCATGTAATTTCAGAGTATATACATGTGTCATGTTCTCACTTCTTTCACTCCTTGAGAGCTTTTGAGAGTTGTGCCTTTGTGCCTTATTTGTGAGCTACCAAAGGAGCATGATTTTCTACTCCTTTGAGCCTTAGTTTGAGCATGTTTTTGCCACTGATTTGCCATGATATAGCGCTATTTTGGGCTAGTTTGGTTGTTTGTGCATAGTATTGCATAGTCCTAGTGTTGTGTACCTCACTTGCTTTAATGCCTTAGCTTCTAAACATGCCATGCATGCATTGCTTACTTGATAGAGCCTTGTCCATGCCACTCTAGCACTGATAGATAAGCATGTTGTTCGCATGTGTGTTGCATTGCATCGTGTTTGGATCGGACATTAATCCAAACACATGAAACGAGGGGCGTTTCGTACTTGAAGTGATGAAACGGGTCTCATTTCTTGGTCGCCGTCCCCCTTGATTGTGCATGATAGGGTGGAGGCCTTTCGAGTCTTATGTGTGCATTCATTGAGTTTTGTGCAAGCTTGATCCTTTGGCCATCATGCATTGAAAATGCTTGGTTGTTGGCTCGAGAGTCAAGTGTCATACTCCTTTGAGCTTGAGATATGATAAGGAGTGTGGAAGTGCATACATTTCCTTGCAAATACACTGTCTTGCCTCTGTCTGCACTCTGTTGCAGCAACAGGAGGAGTTTCAGCCCTCAAGGTGTTCTTGAGATCAAAAAGAAGCAATTTGGAAATCGGTGTAATTTTCAAAGATTCAAAAGAGTGCAAACAGAGACGTCTTGAGGCAAGGCGGTGGATTTCCGGGAGGACGCAATTTAGCATTCATATTTCCCTCGCCCGTGAGGCCATTTATCGCTTTTGTTAGCTAGTTGTAGTTAATTACCTGTGCTGTAATTAATTTAGCTTAGTGCTTTGAAATATTCTAATTAGCTTAGATTAGCTAGTTATTCAATTTGGTTTGTAATAATTAATTAGCTAGCTTAGTTAGTTAATTAGTTGGTTTGTAATAGTTAGCTTAATTAGCGTAGCTAGTTAGCTTTCATTTTATTCGGACCCTCCGTCGAGAGGGCACCATGTTGTAATAAGCGTGCGTGTGTGTGTGCATGTCTTCCAACCCCACGTCTTTCTCCCTTTTATTTATCCGCTTTCGGTGGTTAGTTTAGGGCATGTTTCAATTAGCATACTTATGCTTTGCATGCGTGCATCATTCATTCGTATTGTATGCACCAGGCTCGGCGCATCATTCAAACTGCATTGTATTTCAATTCCTATTTGAATAGATGTATCAATTGTCGCATTCATATGCCATCTTAGATAGCTGAGCCTACTTAGTCGCACTATTGCATGTATTGCATTAGGCATTGTTGACATAGTTAGGATCATGCATTGATTACTAACTAGCTTCTGTTTTGGCTCGGAGTACACTGTAAGTGTTTTCACTTTAGCATCCTTGCATGCGTGTAAGTGTTGCCATGACAGCATGCTTGCCATGAGGCTATCTACTTAAGTGTTTAACTGCTTCAATGCCTGTGGATGAAGGCTTCATTGCTTGAATTGGAACAATTCATCAAATGTGTGTTTTAAGCCCACTTGTTTGTGGCAAATCATGTTTTAAGCTCACTTGAGGGTGGCAAATCCGCGCTTTAGCCTACTTACGAGTAGCACTTTCAAACCATTTTCACAAACAAACGTAAGAGGTTTTGTTCCAAATCGAGTGATTTAGTCTATACTTGTATGCTGTTCGCATCATGTAGTAAGTTAGATTAATAACCGGAATAAGAACACGTGTGTTTTCAAAATAACATATCATGATTAGTAGAGGTCGATCCTTTGATCAGGAGAGCAGGGGTGCCCATTTCATGACCTTCCCCCCTCGTACCCAAGTTCTCAAGCCGAGGCAACTTTGGTGATGACGGACAAGTGGCCTTAGGCACGAGTCAGGGTTTCCTAAATTTCCCAAAACAAAATATTTAGGTGGCGACTTTGAAATCTGGCAAAGTAGTCCATGTTTGGCGCTTTTTATTTAAAATTGATTTTCCAAAATGATTTTCCGGATTTACACTCTTTGGTGATTTATCAGTCTTACATTGCACTTTGTGAGATTAGATTCAGAACCGTGATAGGAGTCTGAACTGTAGTAGCTATGAACCCAAATCCGCGCCCTCTCCGAAAAGGGGCGCGGAGCGAGTTCAGGGCGGTCTACAGTTTCGGCCGCCACGTAGATCGAGACTTCCCGTACTTTTGCCGCTTATTTGATACGATCACTGCGGATCAAGTAACAAAATATCAACCTTTAACTGTTACATACTGTAAGCATACTGCACTATTTCCCATACTACACAGTCATTCTCATACTGTTGCTTTCTATATCGCATTGTCATTCTCATATTACACTGATTTCTCACACTGCACTTATTTCTGACATCTGACATCTGCTTCCACAGGTTGACTGGTATCCTTGGGTGGGCATTCGCTAGGCATCGAGGATGACCTATGTTACTGCATGGCATGCCTCCACTATGTAAATTTTGTTTGGCTGGCTTACTACATGGTATTTTGGGAAGATGGTAAAAATCAGATTTTTTGCTTTTAACCAAGCTTTTTGGGAGTGATTTGGGAAGTTGGTAAAAAGTTATTTTTTTGTTTGGATTAATATTTATTTATGGTGTCACATCACACTAAAATGACTAAAATACCCTCACCCAACTTAAAAAATTACATTTTACCCATTTATACAAAATATAAGCATTGAGGGTAATTACATAATTTTTTAACTTTCTTTTTGCAATTCCCAAATGAGGAAAAAAACGCAACTGGCGTTTTGCTCAAAAAACGCAACCTGGCGTTTTTTAGCCTTTCCCAAAAGAGCCCTACCTGGGGGAGAGGTTCATCCGCCAGACACGAGGCGTCGCTGATCCCGACATTCCACATCCTCCTTCTCCAGTCACAAGGGTAGTCGATAAGCTTTAGGACAGTCCTCAGATCGACCTCCTGATGTTGGGAGAGGATGATGATTGACATCATGAGCCTAGTGACTTCCCCACCTTCTTACATACTCGAGTGATGGCGCCTCTTACCCTGGGCGTGGTTCGCATTGTCCGGAGGTTGTTGCTGCTGCTGCTGCAACTGGCGATGTCCCTGCTAGAGGTGACCCTGCCGTTGCTCCCATTCTTGGGTTTCCCGTGATTCCCACTGAGATCATGTACATGCGTCCAGATGGAGTGATCGAGCAGATCCCACTTGAGCATATCGAGGAGAGGGACCACAAGCTACCGTTAGCTCCTTGCATCGAGCAGGTACACATTTCTTTATGCTTCTACTCACTGCACTTTATCTTGTTGTATTTTCTACTATTTTTGTTCATTATTCTCTATTACTTCTGTCTACCTTTCTCAAATTCTGTTCCTTTTGTAGATACCCCGGGCGTATACTGATGACCTCCTCCGGACGATCGACCGACTACTCTTTATGGTACGGAGGAGGCAGACTGCCTTAGTCACTCATGGGATTGAGGTACATTCTATCTGTAGTTCACTGTTGTTGCCATACTGTTTATACTCATGTTAGTCCATACTGATACATATACTCTTTTCAGCTTGACCTGATGCCAGCGGTGCCTGCAGGACCTCCCCTAGCTAGTAGACGGAGACGGGGTCCAGTGAGGGGCCGAGGGGGAGCCGATCGAGGAAGAGGCCGAGTGAGGCAGTGCTTACCTTCTGAGGAGTCTTTTGAAGGGTCTATGACCCCCGAGGATGAGGGAGAGGAGGTTGACTTGCACTCCAGTAGCCCCAACGATGACAGTGATGCACCTCCTCTGCAGCCAAGGAGGAAGAGGACGATGATGGGTTACTGATGAGGATGACGATTTGGTTTTTGTTTTCTGCCTCTTTTTTTTTCTTTCTTTGTAGTTAAAGACTAGCTTCAAATAGACCCTTTGACTTTTTGAAGGATTTTCTTTTGTTTTGTTGCTTTGTAAAACGATTATCGGGGTTGGACCCGCCAGTTTATAAAATCAATTTTTTTTTTCTTTTGAATGATCTCCTTGCACAATGTGATGAATGGCGTAACCTTTGCATGGTAACTTCGCATAAGACTTAAAACAACGAATATATGCTACTTGCATTCATTCTTAAGTCGAATAGCAACCAACAACTGGATAAAATGTAAAATACAACTCGATAACAGGGAAACGAAATGAAAACAACTTGAAAATACTAAAAAACACTTGGTACAAACAAAACAAGACTTAAAACACAACTGTGGTACGTCAAGACAAAGGCCAGCTTTTCCTGTAACTGCACTGATCTAAAACATCATTTAAGACCCGACTGGGCCTATGTGTGAGGTCGGTCAATGCTGCCCAATTGTCATGCACTGCTCCTTCTCATCCTCTATAAATGGTGCCCTTATGCTGTTTTTCTGGAAAATAGCAAGTCTTTGATATTTTTCTACCAAGATGGAGACATTGTGCAATAATAGGCTCCAAGACCGGGTGACCACTTTGGATGGCTCAGAAAAGGTGAATTTTCACGGTTTTAGCCTAAATGCCCTTTTTCCTCTAAGTTGCACTTCTCTTTGCTTTCCATTCCTCCATGCCACTATTCGATGTTGGAACTCGATCACATATGTGTTTCAATTTGGATCACAAGAAGTGTGCCCGACACTCGAGGAATTTCGAGCTTTGATGAAGTCTCGGCACGACGAAGAAATCATACCGCAACCCCGTTTTGGCCATGCCCAAGCTTTGGGACGGATGTGTGGGTTAACATTACATGAGGCTCGGTCTTTGGCACATGATGGGGAGCTAGACATCCCCAGTTTAGTTCATCGATTTTCCACTATTGGAGACAGGAGTGACCTTCTTTGGCGAGGCCGCCAGCAACATGCTCTCTGTTTATACCTTCTCGCACAATTCCTCCTTGCCCTTAGTTTCGGCATAGCTAGCATCCGGTTGATCGAAGTGGCCCAACGCCTGAAAGAGGGCAAGAGCTGCATGAGTTTGGCACTGGCCAAAACCTTGATGGGTTTAGATGCTTTCCGTTGAGGAGAGACCACCCGGTTGGAAGGGAGTCCGCTACTTCTCCAGGTATTATTTTCCATCCTTCTAATTTATGATTCTTACATCACTCAACACTCATTCTCTGTTTCTCTCTCATAGCCTTTCTCACTTTTCCCTCATCGTACACCTCTCTATTCCTTAATCTCTCTTATTTTTCATCCCTCCCCAGGTATGGTTGATGGATAAACTGCAAGTAGTGGGCCCTTATCCCGAGTACTTAGCCTAAGCTTACTTTTTTCACCAACGGCTGGTGGATTTCCCCTCAGAGGGTTTATGGTGCGATTGGATGTGCAGCCGGTCGACAACCAACATAACTTGGTGTTGCCCTTAGCTTAATTTGGTTGAGATAAGCTATAGCACGTCCAGACAGTCGGGAGTAGAGTTGATTGGCCTCACACGTTGCGTATTCTATTTTCCTCTCCGATTCGGTTATGATCAGATACGTCCAAATAAGGGAGTGGAATACACAGCTTCATTTCCGGTTCATGCTTCGCACCTGCCCCGGTATCTTGCAGCCTGGAGAACGAGAGAAATTCTGGCCCCTGCCATTAGTTTCAGTTACACCCTGTCTGAGGAGTGTTTGGCTTGGCTTGAAGAGGAGGCAAAGATTGGGCCATCTTTGGCATAGAGCCACCTGACTTAGCTGTGCCTTTAGTTTTACTGCTTTGATCTATTCTTTTCAAGTTTAAGATGTAAAAGCAACTTTGATCTAAATCAAAGAGTTAGAGAATGTACTTGTGTTGAAATCAATAAAATTAAAGTTGTGAGTCCTAAAAATTTTTCTTTCGGTCCCAAAAATGGTCCAAGTTATAAAAGGGTTAAATTTTTAAACAAAAATCTACTTTGATTAAAACTTTTCAAAATAATTTTTAAAAACGTTCAGCACCTGACACACATAGAATCGATTCTCAAGATGTACAATCCCAAATCAAAAGAAATCATAACTACACCTATTGCATATCACTGCTGCTCTGCACTGTACTCAGCTTTTCTTCCTGACATAAAGGGCACAACTGAACTAATAGATGATGAACAAAGATGACCTAATCAAGAAAAGAGACAGGACAATTGAATCGGAGATAGTTATGGCCAAACTTCAGGGTGAAGTTGCTTACGTATCCCAAAAATGGGAATCAGGCCTTACGTAGTTCGGTCCAGGTTCACTCCAGTATTAACTCTCTCCTTTTGCACTCTAACTTTTGCCAAAGTCACCCTTTAGGGTTTCCAACCTTGCGAGCTCAGTTTTTCTTTAATTCTAATTTTTCATGCTCTAATTTTTGCCTAGGTCGCCCTTTTGAGTTTTCGGCCTAGCGAGCCTCTCAGGGGTAGTATTTCTTCAACTTGTCCATATTGATCGATTGTGAGAACTCCAGGCCATCCAAATCCATAAGAATAACTGCCCCTCATAACCAGATTGACTTGAAGATGTAAGGACCAGTCCAGTTGGGTTTGAACTTGCCCCTAAGGTCATGAATGGGAGCCCCGGTTGTCTTTCAGCACCATGTCCCCTTCTTGAAGATTTCTGGACTTAACTTTATTGTTAAAAGCCCTGGCAATTCGGCGTTGGTAACCCTGGACATGATACAATGCCCTTAGTCTTCTCTCGTCAAACAACATTAACTTCTCAAACCTACTTTGCTGCCAATCTACCTCTGTTATCTGACACTCAGCCATAACTCGTAATAAGGGCACTTCAATTTCGATCGCCAAAACAGCCTCTATCCCGTAAACGAGAGAATAGGGAGGTCACCCCTATAGATGTTCGAATTGAGGTCTTGTAGCCCCAGAGCGCAAATGACAATTTATCTGGCCAGTCCTTGTAAGTTTCCACCATCTTCTGCAGAATTCTCTTGATATTTTTGTTCGTAACCTTGATGGCTCCATTGGTTTGTGGCCTGTTGGTTGATGTCTTATGGAAAGCCACGTTATATTTCTCAAGCAAGTCTATAACCTCTTTCTTGAAGTGCGACCCATTATCGGAGATAATCTCATTCGGAACCCCATACCGACATATGATGTTGTTTTTGATGAACTTAGCCACATGTGACGCTTTCAATACAGAGTAAGACTGGGCCTCTACCCATTTCGTGAAGTAGTCAATTGCTACCAGAATGAACTCATGCCCATTTGACCCCTTTGGCGTGACTGCACCAATAACATCTATCCCCCAAACAGAGAACGACCATGGTGAAGTCATGTTGTAGAGCTTTGACAGCGGAATGTTCATACGATTGGCATGAATCTGGCACTTGTGGCATCACCGAACAAAACCAATACAATCCTCTTCCATGGTTGACCAGTAGTAGCCTTGTTTAAGGATTTTTCGGGGCGAGCATCACACCGTTCATGTGGGCTCCGCACTCTCCTCCGTGAATGGCCTCTATAAGGTGCTTTGATTCATCTTCCTCAACACATAGCTTATGCATTCCCAAATGGCCTCTTTTGTACAACTTGCCACCGCAGATGATAAATTGGATAGCCAGACGCCATATTTCCCTTTTGTCCTTGGCATTTGCTCTTGGCGGATATTCCTTCTTTTCCAGGAAATTCCAAATATCATAATAACAGAGGTTCTTGTCTAAAGCCTCATCTATCGTAGCAATGGTTTCGTAGGCTAGCGTGTACTTCTGTTCAATAATGATCGGACGCATCCTGACTCCTACTGGAATGTCTACCATAGAAGATAGAGTCGCTAATGCACCAGCGAATCGGTTGTTCTCTCTTAGCAAATGGGTAAACGTTAACTTTTCAAACCTCAGAATTAGCATGTCTAAGACCTGATAATAAACCTTCATTTTCTCTTCTTTAACTCGCCAATCTCCGTTGGCTTGAGACACATCCAAATTCGAATCCCTGATGACATCCAACCTTTTTGCCCCTAGTTCCAATGCAACTTCTAAACTAGTAATACACGCCTCATATTCTACTTCGTTGTTGGATACTTTGAACCAGAGTTTGAAGGCTAAGGGTATGTGGGAGTCATCAGGTGCTATTAGCAATACACTGATCCCATAACATTATTGATTGGTTGCTTTGTCAAAGTACATCGTCCATATTTTCTCCTCCATTTGCAGAATATCTTCATCTAGGAAAAAGTACTCCACCACTTCATCCCCCTCTACTGGGTGATCTGCTAGGAATTTTGCTACAGTTCTCCCTTTAACCAACTTGCGTGTAACATATGTAAGATCAAATTCGGAGAGAAGAAGCAACCAACGGGCTAGCTTACCCGTAAGCGCTGGTTTCTTAAAGAGATATTTGATGGGATCTAATCTTGAAACCAGGATTACAGAGTGAGCTAACAGATAGTGCCTCAACTTCCAAGTAGCCCATAGCAAGGCTAAACAAAATTTCTCGAGGGGAGTGTAACCGGTCTCGTAATCTAGCATTTTCTTGCTCAAGTAGTAGACGGCTTTCTCTACCTTGGCCTCAGACTCCTAAGCTAACATACACCCCATCATTGAGTTTGTCACCGACAGGTACAAAATCAGCGATTTTCTCAGTTTTGGCGGTGATGCCACAGGCAGATTCTGCAGGTACCGTTTAACCTATTCAAAAGCAAACTGATAGCGATCGTCCCATTGGAACTTCATTTCTTTCTTCAGGAGACCAAATAGTGGTTCACAAGTCAAGGTTAATTTGGAAATAAACCGTTTTATGAATTGCACTCTACCTAGAAAGTCGCGCACCTCCTTTTTAGTACTTGGTGGTGGCATTTCTAAGATGACCTTAATTTTGGAAGGATCTACCTCAATTCTTCTCTATGTGATCAGGAATCCTAGCATTTTTTCCGTTATTACGTCGAAGCTGCATTTTTGCGAGTTTAACCTCAATCTATACTCTCTGATCCGCTGAAAGAATTTCTCCAAGGCAGTGTAGTGGCCCTCTCGATCTTTGGACTTGACAATCATATCGTCCATATACACCTCAACCTCTTTGTGAATCATGTCGTGCAGAATGGTAGTTGTAGCCCTTTGATAAGTGGCCCCAGCATTCTTTAACCCAAACGGCATGACTCAGTAGCAATAAGTGCCCCACGGAGTAGTGAAAGCGGTCTTCTCCCTATCATCGGGTGCCATCAGAATCTGGTTATACTCGGAAAACCCATCTATGAACAAGAGCAATACATGGCCCGCGGTGAAGTCTACCAACTCATCAATATGTGGCATTGGAAAATCATCCTTCGAACTAGCCTTATTCAGATCCCTAAAGTCGACACAGACTCTGATTCTGCCATCCTTCTTCAGGACAGGAACAATATTGGCCAACCACGTTGGATACTCAGATACAAGCAAGAACCCTGCCTCAATCTGTTTGGTAACTTCTTCTTTGATCTTCGAAGCCCAATCCGGGTGAACTCTGTGCAACTTCTGCTTAACTGGCCGGGACTCAGGGTCAAGAGGGATCCAGTGCTATACAATCTCAAGATTGATTCTAGGCATGTCTTCATAGGACCACGCGAAAACATCTTTGAAATTTTTTGATAAAGCGATTAAACGCTCGCGTTCCTCCAATGACAGCGTGGACCCGATCTGGGCCAAGCAAGGACCTTCCTCAGTACCCATATTAATTGATACGATTTCATCTGTACAAGGCTTAACACGTCTCTCCTCCTCGTGATCAACCAAATTTTTCAAAACCCGGGCAATTTCTTCTTCTTCGTTTATATCAAAATTTTGAAAATTAAGATCAGTGCAACAAACCAAAGGTACAAAGAAGTAGGCAACATTCACAGAATTCCCATTCAAAAAGTCTAGATCTTCAATTACAGTGGACTCAAAAGAAAAGCTAAAAGACGACTTGGACAGGACTTTGGTATCCGAGTTACCACTCCTAGAAGTACCAGACTCAGAGGAACTCAAATCTGACTCCGACTCCACAGACTCAGTGGAATCAGATCCAGACTCACTATCCGATTCAGAACCGTTGATGATGCCTCGTTCAAACTTCCAAACCTAGCGTGGAGCCTCAGACGCATCTACAATAAGATTGGAGAAATCTGCTACTGGGTTATCCCCGATCATTGAGATAGTAAAACTATCCCCCAAGTTGGTGGTCTCAACTTAGGCAGTATAACTTGTCAGCTAGTGCTTTTCCTAACAGCTCCTCCTCTTCGATGTCCAGGCTTGCAACCCTACCTTGATCCGTGCTAGGGTTCAGGTTTACTTGTTTATCCTCCTCTTTTGGTAGCTGGTGTTCGAAAAAGATCTCGAACCCCGGATACCTTGTTTTTGTTTCCCAGTCATACCAGGGCTCTGGGAATCCACAAAAGGGGAAGTCTTTCCCTTGGCGGACAAAATGTTCGTTCAAGGTTCCCTTTATTGGTTTGTGGACTAACTCGTACTGCTTCTCAGTCCTTTTTGCTTTCAGCCTTTCTCTCAGCTCCTGCCCTTTCCTTTGCTAATCTGCAGCAGTAGGTTTGTATCCCAGCTCGAAAACGTGGGGGTTATGACTTATCTCCTTAGTAACAGTACCTCCCTGTCTGGGCCTAGTCCCGATCCGAGCATATGCCCCTGTTTGTTCATCATGTAAATGGATTGCGCACTCACGTAGTCTCCATCGCCTTCTGCTATGATGGTTTAGACCAATCGAGCTTCTACCAGAGAGAAATCAGAAAGCAATACATCTTCTTCCCCATGTATGATTTCCAACAATGATGTAGTGGTTCCCTGGGGAGGATGGATAACAGAATTTCCGTACACAGTGGCAATCCCATCTTTGAAGGGGTACTTTACTAACTGATGGACTATTGATGATACAGCCCTCATCTAATATAGCCAGGGTCTTCCCAGTAGTAGATTAAAAGTGGCCGGAACGTCCATGACATGGAATTCCACCTCATGCTCAGACGGGCCAATAAGGATATGGCTCTTGAACGTTTCCATAACATCGTGGCTTGTATTGTCATAAGTCCGGACAGCTTGGGTCATGGGTGTAAAGTCAATTGGCCTCAAACCGATGGCATAGGCAGTCCTCACTGGACACACATTGATAGCTGATCCGGTATCTACTAACACCACAAGAATCCACTTTTTTCGACTTTCTAGGGTTACATATAAGGGACGGTTGTGGTTGGCATCCTCAGGTGGTAACTCCTTATCTATAAAAGATATCACCAACGCGATGTTCCCAAATGTAACCAACGATACCAATTGGTCCACAGTGGTATCGATAGGCAGTTTAGTCCAATTCATTGCCTCTAATAGTGCCAGTCTATGCTCCCGAGATGCCATTATTAGCCCCCATATTGATATGTCCGCATGAATCTTCTTGAGCTATTTCAAGACCAAGTTTTCTTCAACATCCTTCTCTTTTGATCTCTCAGCCTCATTTCCAAAGGTCTCTGGCTGGTCTAATGATGCAGGTTTGAAATACCGACCACACCGGGTCATATGATTGATCTCGTCAGTATACCAGGTGTAATCCGGGATATCAGCTTTCCAACCTTCGTCAGTGTATGCATGACTTAGGTCACTGTCTTTCCACCACTCTCCTGCAGGCATGGTTGGGCTAGCATCGGGTTCTATCCGAATCATGTTAACATTGCGCGCCCCATCATCATACCATTCTTCCTCCACCACGGTCTTGGTTTCTGAATCCTAATATTTTTTGAGCTTCCTTAACATCCTTTTCCGGTCGCTGAGCTCCCATTCAACCTTTTTGGTAGTTTGGGCATCACCCACCGTTGTCTCGAGTTCTTCTTTCTCTTTTCCTTTGCCATGTTCTAGAGCTATCTTTGTCTGGATCTCTTCTATCCTTTCTTTTTGAAATTATTCCAGCGCCTGTTCTTTCTCAGTCAGAGGCAGCCTCAGCCTTGCCCTTAATAGTAATTTCCTCTTCTGTCCCAGTCTTTTTTGTCTGTTCCTCCACATCTGACTCTTTCTCACTCAACCATCCATTGCTTGTTTCTGGCTGGCTCGGGTCCCATCATCCCACTTGAACATTGCTTGCATCTTCCTCTTCAAAGAAGTAAAGATCCTTTAGATCCTCTTCTAATTCTGCCAGATCATCCTCTAGGTTTGCTAAGCCATTCAGGCCATGCTCGGGCCACTCATTCTGATTTTGCGCTATTTAGTCTTCCCCGATAACATTAATACTAAGAAAGTCCGGCAGTATGACTATTGGCTTTGGTTGATCGTACTCCTCCACAAGCGAGACCCCCTTCTCTGTGACACGGGTATCAGGCGACCCTGTCTTCAGTGCATTCTTCTCTTTCTCTGTTTCTACTGCCACGGATCTAGATTGGGTTTGTGGGGTTAGATCCATCATGCACATGTCTGTGCCTTCTAGAATGACCACCTTCGATTTTGGTAGGTGGGATGAGGTAATGTATGTGCTTGGGTTGAAGGTAGGCGGTAGTGTATCGATGTGGTTAATGTTTCTGGGTGGGGGGAGGGGACTTGGTTATGTGCATGAAGTGGGTTGGCTGTTACGTTTGGTTTAGTGGGTGGTGCGATGACTTTGTTGTCAATGACATCCTGGATCTCATGACGTAAACAGTAGCAGATGTCTGTGTAATGGCCATGTTATTGGTGGAAGATACAATACTAGGTGGGGTCATGTTTGGGTAGCAATGGGTCTGGAAGTGGACGAGGATCGAAAGGCTTGAGATGCCCCTTTTGCATTAATAGCTTGAGGGCGTGGATTGGGCTCATATGGAGGGGAATAAAAACTCTTCGATTCCGGGGTGGACCAGTACTTTGTGAAGGTTGTGAGGTTGTGGCAATAGCAAAAGGATCAGCATTCTTGGTTGTTGAAACAATAGTACTGACATCCACAGGCTGTGGAATAGTGCTACTGCTAGCATTAGAATTCCGAGAGAATGGCCTTCTTGCGGGTTCACTTGTTCTATGGATAATACCCTTTTTGAATGCACTCTCAATTTGGACCCCCAGCTCATGTAAGGAAGCAAATGTGGACAATGGTGCCACTATCATTCTCTGCAACATGTCTGGCTCAAGGTTCTGGACCACTAGTCGGACTTGCTCTCTTTCGGCAGGCCTATTTGTCATTCGGGCTGCCTTGGCTCTCCACCGGGCGACAAAATCATTAAATGATTCTTTGGAGTTCTAGGTAGTAGCCTCCAGCTCACTGATGGTTACTTCTATCTGGGTGATATATGAACACTGATTGACAAACGCCTCAAATAGCTCCTCCTAATTTTGCTTTGTTGAGCCCTCCAATTTAGCGTACCAAATGGCCGCCACATCAGAAAGGGTTCTCCCAAACAACGAGAGCTTATGCACCCCAGACAAACCCATGGGCCTCAATATGTATGAAAACAATCAGGTCCCCACTTCCATCGAATCTGTCGATATGGGGCATCTTAAATTTCTTTGGTAATCTGACCGAAGCCTCAGTGTACCCATCTTCGATATCTGGAATGGAGTTGAAGCCCTGGGATTTCTTCAATGCTTTCTCCAATCTGGTAATCTTGACCAAGGCTAGATCAATTTCATTGATATCAAAAGGAAAGATTCTTGCGGGAGGTTGAACCGAAGGCCTATAAGCTAGGGCTAGGGAAAACATGTCCTGAGGATTTGGGACTGGTAGATTTTCTACTGGTGGGGTAGATTTGGGTTTGGCTGAGCAGCCGGGATCGGATACACGGTTGACGAGGTTGCCCCAGATGTATGTCGTAGATCGGCAATAATTTCATCTTGTGCAGCCATCCTCTGGTTTACAGTGTCCATGGTTCTTTGGAAAGCCGTCATCATAGCAGCAAATTCCTCCGCATTTTGCGCTGTGTTTTGTGCCATTATTGATCTAGGTGAACTAGATGATGGTGAACTGATTGAGTGAGAATGGATAGGTGTTTGCAGAGTGCTCTGTACTGATGCTACTGACTGTCTGTTCATTCTTTGTCAGGTGACTGGCGGAAGCGAGACTAACACGAGCTGACCACTAACAAGGTCTTGAGCTTTACAAAGCCTGCTAAAATGAGTCCACACAACTTGGGAAATATCGAGTGTCACGCCCCAATCCCGTCCCTAAAAGATTTGGGCATGACCTATTCGAAGACGGACATTTAACCTAATATACATAATAAGTGGGGCCTGAACGGAAGCATTAGCAATTTAAAAATAATTTAAATATAACATCCATTGAGCTACTACTACTATGCCAGGACCACAATCATTACAATAAATATATAATACACAGGAAGCATATATCCGGGCTTAGTTACAGTGATTCCCATTCACACAAAAGTACAAAAGAGGAAAAGGATCATTTACATCGAACCATAGGTAACTCATCAAAGCATAAACCAAAAACCTAGTTAAAGCTTTACTAGATGCGTGGGCTCCATCCTAAGTGCCTGGACACACTGAGATTGACAAGAGAAGACAAGTCCCATAGGTTAGGACTGGCTTTCCAGTTGATTACCTACAGAAATAGACAAAACAGAGGGTGAGCCAAGCTCAATGAATAGTATGATACATAAATGCACAATTCAAACATAATACATAACAATGCATAACTAAATGCGAAGATCATGTAGTTAATCTGTTCTTGTTTTCATTTCAAATGGCCTTAGGCCCCAATCGTGAGTCATAATGGTTTTAAGCCCTTGAACACATTAACATTAAGCTTTTAAACATAATGGCATATAGCCCTCGTATACATGGCATGAAGCCCTTGTCAGAATGGCATAAAGCCCTTATCAGAATGGCATTACAGCCCTTGAACATATAGATATATGAACCCAAGCGGTGTCTCACATGGATTCTAGAGGTAACTCACATCGTAGCACTTAGTTCCGTGTAGCACTTTGTTTCATATCAGAATGGCATAAGCCCTTATCAAGTTGGCATTAAGCCCTTGAAACATATTGGCATGAAAGCCCTTGAAACATATTGGCATGAAAGCCCTTGAAACATATATATGAACCCAAGAGGTGTCTCACACGGATTCTAGAGGTGACTCACATTGTAGCACTTAGTTCCGTGTAGCACTTTGTTTCATTTCATAACAACTTATGCAGATGGCCATGAGCCTCATAACTTTCACAGAATGGCTTTCAACCTCATAATTTTCACATATGTATGGACTCAAGAGGTGTCTCACATGGACTCTAGCGGTGGCTCACAATGTAGCACTTAGTTCCAAGTAGCACTTTGTTCCATACCAATAATTAGCAGGTCTTACATACCAAACCATACATAAATGTCATACCATAAACGGAAATAAATTCATACATATGCATTATGCTTGAATCATTAACAGAAATCATAATTCATACTTACTTATACTTGGCATTTTAATAGCGCTGGCAAATCAATAAAAAGCATTCTTATTAGTTCCATAAAGAAATTCCTCAACATTGTGAACTTGTAGTATACTTGAACTTGTACATACGTAAGCTTGTAACATAGCTTGTAACATACTTAAGCTTGTATCGTACTTAAACTTGTAACATACTTGAACTTATAACATGCGTATACTTGTAACATACTTGAATTTATAACATACGTGAACTTGTAACATGCGTCTACTTGTAACATACTTGAACTTATAACATGCGTGAACTTGTAACCTACTTGAACCATGGTATTATTACCCCCGGGCAAGGGCCATAAGACCACGGTATTATTACCCTCGGGTAAGGGGCTTGTGCTAAGGATGTCATAAATACTTTTACATATATGGATAATCATTCCTTAAGTCATAACGTAACTTATCAGAAAATGAAGCATTTCTTGTTATGTCATGTCATTATCATGCGCTTAACAAAATAAATCATATTCTTATGTGGGTTGCATACTGATGATAAACCTTTACATTCATATCATAGATTCTAAACGATCTTGGGTCCCTTCGTAACATAATCGAATAATCTTAGATTCACACAAATATCATTCTTCAAGGATGAACATAAGTTCCACTTATTCTTTAAGAAATAACATAGTATGTTGATAAATAACAAAGGCTAATATTTGTCATTAACAGAACATAAGGATTCCAAAATCATACCAACGTACGCGAATCTTTCAGCGTTCATATAAGTTCACATTGCTTTCCAATTGTCATAAATGTTCGTATAACACTTACAAAGAACAGAGCATTAGTGATAATAATTATCAACAGTAGATAAAATGTACATTTTTGTACTACTACTCACAGGGCTACAACGGAGTGCTTGTCCCTTCTGGAGTGTGCCCTGTACACATACATAACTTGATCATTAGTTCTTTTTTCTTTCCTTCATTATTCTTCACATGCCCACAATTAAGCATCCATTTATACCCCAATTTCCTCCATCTCAATATATATATAAATAGAAGATTACTATTCTTGCAAACACAGTATGAGATTTATAATCAATCACTTCAATTTCAAGATAGAAAGGAATTGTATTGATATCTTGCACATTTTCCAAAAATCCCTGAATGTCTAAGGTTTTCAACAAAACCAAACATTTCCTATCTCCATAAGGAAACTCCATTAAATCATTCTCTTGATTTTAATAACTAAGCAAGCCCACAAGTATTTAGCAAAATAATTTGGAATTAAACCCATTTCAGAAAACTCCACATTTTAGGTTACAAAATTAAACTCAACATAATCGCCACAATTCAACATAAGCAACATGCTTCAACTCAACATCATTAAATATAATACAACATAATTCAAGAGGAATTCTTAAATCTCATTTCCACATTCCACAACCGAGTTCATGTCATCCATATCCTTAATAAATTATTTCCCCAATTTTTCCTTTACATTAAAGCAGGAATCACAATGTTCATAACATAATTCATTCGCAAATTTTAAACATAATTTTCAAACATTTCCAAATTCCAATTAAACTTGAACACATATAAGTCAATACCTCAATTTCATTACTCTACTTTCAATTTGGGCCAATTCATTAGTTATCTTCATTAATCAACCTAGGGTTTCAAGAAAAACCTAGGAATTCCAAGAAAAATCCAAATTTCTTAACCCCTTATTTTTTGTTCCAATTTCCTCATTGATTACAAGTCTAAAGTTCATAATCCATCACTTTAACCTAGCAATTACATCTCCAACATTATAAACCCGAAATCCCCTAATCTCAAGTTGAGCATAATATGTTCAAAACTATAGATTTTGTATTTATATACTCAAAATACCATAAATCCATCCATGAATACAAATATTGAAAGGGAATAAGGAGTCCTACCTCAAGATTCAAGCAAGAAAAGCAAGCTTTGAGAAGATTCCTCCACAAATTCGAATTTCAATCGGTGGAAAATGATGACCCTTTCTTGTTCTCCATCCTTGATGCAAAATCTATGGTGGATTTGTTGAGAAAAGTGGAGGAAATCAAGGTTTTGGGAGCTAGGGTTTCGGCCATGGAAGAGGGGAGAAGAAGTGAGGGAAAGAAAATATAAGAAATGACTCAAAAATCACGTTTTTGAGCTGCTGCCCCGCACATCGCCGCACGTGCGCCGCATTTCCCGCACTTGCGGTCCTGCTTCCAGCACAGATATGAAAACTTCAAACAGGCGTAACTCTCTTATCCGGACTCCGTTTTAGGTCATTCTTGTGTCCAAATTGAAGCCCCGAAAATAATCTTTCCAATGGTTCTAACCTCACATCCAAATTCAAAGTGTGGAAAAAGAAAAGGGCAAAAGAGTGACGGTTGATCGTAGGCGAATTATTTGAATTAAAATTTTTGGTCCAATTTTACTTTACCATCACACCACTACCTCAATTAGTACCCCAAAATAGATAAAAATATTCTTAATTCCAATGGATATAATTGAATTAAAACACATTAACCCCTAATTAAATAAGGACGACTCTTGGGGTCATTACATTCTCCCCACCTTAAGGAGTTTGGTCCTCCAAACTTGATTCACCTTGCCACAAGTCTAACTTCGTCCTGGACATATAACATTTCTCAATCATTTGTCCATTCACAAATCTATACAGTCAACTCTGATGGAATTTGCTCCCAAAATCACAAGTAATTCATCTCTACTAACTACTTGATAACCCAATTGATAATAATACTTACTGACATCAAAACATCGTCTCATTATTCATATCCTTGTATGTTTTAATTTATTACTCCACAAATCATATCTTTCACATAATGTAACAACTTAAGGGTATTCAGAAATGAATTCATTTCAAGTATTCGTTTGCATGCAGCTCATAAACTATCAAACATAATTCAAACTCACAAATAACCTCCATTTTCATAATTCCTCAAAGGTTAAGGAAACATTCCCGACATATTCGCGTTTCAAAGGTATATACTTTGTACAATAATTAGACCCATCGTAGTAATTAAGTTCTAGATCGATGACTTCATGGCTCTTTGTTCATTATCTGAATTAGACTTATTAGTTCAAATCAATCTCTAACAGACTCCAAATGCCAACTTAAATTTCATATCAAGAAATTACATGTTCAGAGTAGAGGATTCGTAAAATCAAATACAGATCAAACCTTAATGGTCATACTTCCCACATTACAGTAAAGTAGTACTCATTCAAAATCCATAAAGTTCTTCAAACTCTTCATACGTACATACTATACGTTGTTTAGAGATATTACTCAGAAACTTATCAGGCCTTTCAAAGATATCAGATGATGGAATAATTCTCAATAGCATTAAACTTATTTAAACTTTGACAGAACAATCTCCGATTCAACTTATAACAGATAGGGCAGAATAGCTTGAAGCTCAACATAAAGCTTTCATCAAGTATGCAACAATAAATTATCAAATGAAGAACTCATTCATGCATAGCAAAATATCTCTTTCAGAAATCTTGTCATATCTTGAACATTCGGAGCTTCGTAGCATATCTAGTCATTTTGGAAAATTATCCAGAAAGCTTATCATGTCATAAACATGTCGGAAGTTCATAACATTTTGATCACTTCGAAAAATACTTACTATTTAAAGACATGTGATCACAAATCATCATTATAGTATCAAAGTAAAGAACATACAGTTTCGTAACTTCTCGCAACATACTAGACACTTGGTCATGTCGTCATAAGTTCAAATTGACTAGTTAGTCATAAACTTTACTTAACCCCTTTTTAAATACAGAATAGGGATTAGTTTAATAATTTGCATTAAAATGCAGGAACAAAATTCCAATTTTTGTCGTAACTTATCAGTTTTTTTTTTTTTTTCGGTATCATATAGGCAGTCTCATCATATAGGTGGGGTTCTTCATATTATTCGACCATTCCTTATAAGAAATCCTGATTACAGATCATAGATTACGCATGAACAAAACAGAATCACTATATGTATAACTTTTTATCATAGCCAGTCCTTTTCAACACATTACAAAGTATCATGTGAAACTTATTTTAGCAACTATCAACTTACAATAACTTCTCGAACTCATAGGTTTAAACATTGTATATAAGGAGGATGTGGCTATGTTACAGAAAGTACACATCGCACATATTATCTTATGTACGCACTAAATCGTATAAGTAAGTCATCTAAACAGATGCTTCGCAGATATCTATCAATTCTACAGTCACAATTAATAGCACACATTTCACTTAGTCATAGGCATATAACTTGTCTTACCGTTCAATGTGAATTCTTACCACGCTTCCGCTGCGCAACTTTATTGATTTAATCCCATCTGCAGGTCTTACCATGTTCTGCATAGCAATCAATCACAATATATACAAGAAATGTATAACAGACATGAATAATAACCATTGCGGTTAGTGTCATTACATATACCATTATCGTTGCTATCAATTCCTTTCATATGCACTAAGGATGTCATGCATGATGCCTAAGTCTTTTCTAGACATCCTAAAGCTCAATGGATCCGTGTGTGAGATAGCAACTCGTGCTCTGATACCACTTGTCACGCCCCAATCCCGCCCCTAAAAGATTTGGGCATGACCTATTCGAAGACGGACATTTAACCTGATATACATAATAAATGGGGCCTGAACGGAAGCATTAGCAATTTAAAAATAATTTAAATATAACATCCATTGAGCTACTACTACTATGCCAGGACCACAATCATTACAATAAATATATAATACACAGGAAGCATATATCCGGGCTTAGTTACAGTGATTCCCATTCACACAAAAGTACAAAAGAGGAAAAGGATCATTTACATCGAACCATAGGTAACTCATCAAAGCATAAACCAAAAACCTAGTTAAAGCTTTACTAGATGCGTGGGCTCCATCCTAAGTGCCTGGACACACTGAGATTGACAAGAGAAGACAAGTCCCATAGGTTAGGACTGGCTTTCCAGTTGATTACCTACAGAAATAGACAAAACAGAGGGTGAGCCAAGCTCAGTGAATAGTATGATACATAAATGCACAATTTAAACATAATACATAACACTGCATAAATAAATGCGAAGATCATGTAGTTAATCTGTTCTTGTTTTCATTTCAAATGGCCTTAGGCCCCAATCGTGAGTCATAATGGTTTTAAGCCCTTGAACACATTAACATTAAGCTTTTAAACATAATGGCATATAGCCCTCGTATACATGGCATGAAGCCCTTGTCAGAATGGCATAAAGCCCTTATCAGAATGGCATTACAGCCCTTGAACATATAGATATATGAACCCAAGAGGGTCTCACACGGATTCTAGAGGTAACTCACATCGTAGCACTTAGTTCCGTGTAGCACTTTGTTTCATATCAGAATGGCATAAGCCCTTATCAAGTTGGCATTAAGCCCTTGAAACATATTGGCATTAAAGCCCTTGAAACATATTGGCATGAAAGCCCTTGAAACATATTGGCATTAAAGCCCTTGAAACATATATATGAACCCAAGAGGTGTCTCACACGGATTCTAGAGGTGACTCACATTGTAGCACTTAGTTCCGTGTAGCACTTTGTTTCATTTCATAACAACTTATGCAGATGGCCATGAGCCTCATAACTTTCACAGAATGGCTTTCAGCCTCATAATTTTCACATATGTATGGACTCAAGAGGTGTCTCACATGGACTCTAGCGGTGGCTCACAATGTAGCACTTAGTTCCAAGTAGCACTTTGTTCCATACCAATAATTAGCAGGTCTTACATACCAAACCATACATAAATGCCATACCATAAACGGAAATAAATTCATACATATGCATTATGCTTGAATCATTAACAGAAATCATAATTCATACTTACTTATACTTGGCATTTTAACAGCGCTGGCAAATCAATAAAAAGCATTCTTATTAGTTCCATAAAGAAATTCCTCAACATTGTGAACTTGTAGTATACTTGAACTTGTACATACGTAAGCTTGTAACATAGCTTGTAACATACTTAAGCTTGTATCGTACTTAAACTTGTAACATACTTAAGCTTGTATCGTACTTAAACTTGTAACATACTTGAACTTATAACATGCGTATACTTGTAACATACTTGAATTTATAACATACGTGAACCTGTAACATGCGTCTACTTGTAACATACTTGAACTTATAACATGCGTGAACTTGTAACCTACTTGAACCATGGTATTATTACCCCCGGGCAAGGGCCATAAGACCACGGTATTATTACCCTCGGGTAAGGGTCTTGTGCTAAGGATGTCATGAATACTTTTACATATATGGATAGTCATTCCTTAAGTAATAACGTAACTTATCAGAAAATGAAGCATTTCTTGTTATGTCATGTCATTATCATGCGCTTCACAAAATAATTCATATTCTTATGTGGGTTGCATACTGATGATAAATCTTTACATTCATATCATATATTCTAAACGATCTTGGGTCCCTTCGTAACATAATCGAATAATCTTAGATTCACACAAATATCATTCTTCAAGGATGAACATAAGTTCCACTTATTCTTTAAGAAATAACATAGTATGTTGATAAATAACAAAGGCTAATATTCGTCATTAACAGAACATAAGGATTCCAAAATCATACCAACGTACGCGAATCTTTCAGCGTTCATATAAGTTCACATTGCTTTCCAATTGTCATAAATGTTCGTATAACACTTACAAAGAACAGAGCATTAGTGATAATAATTATCAACGGTAGATAAAATGTACATTTTTGTACTACTACTCACAGGGCTACAACGGAGTGCTTGTCCCTTCTGGAGTGTGCCCTGTACACATACATAACTTGATCATTAGTTCTTTTTTCTTTCCTTCATTATTCTTCACATGCCCACAATTAAGCATCCATTTATACCCCAATTTCCTCCATCTCAATATATATATAAATAGAAGATTACTATTCTTGCAAACACAGTATGAGATTTATAATCAATCACTTCAATTTCAAGATAGAAAGGAATTGTATGGGCATCTTCCACATTTTCCAAAAATCCCTGAATGTCTAAGGTTTTCACCAAAACCAAACATTTCCTATCTCCATAAGGAAACTCCATTAAATCATTCTCTTGGTTTTAATAACTAAGCAAGCCCACAAGTATTTAGCAAAATAATTTGGAATTAAACCCATTTCAGAAAACTCCACATTTTAGGTTACAAAATTAAACTCAACATAATCGCCACAATTCAACATAAACAACATGCTTCAACTCAACATCATTAAATATAATACAACATAATTCAAGAGGAATTCTTAAATCTCATTTCCACATTCCACAACCGAGTTCATGTCATCCATATCCTTAATAAATTATTTCCCCAATTTTTCCTTTACATTAAAGCAGGAATCACAATGTTCATAACATAGTTCATTCGCAAATTTTAAACATAATTTTCAAACATTTCCAAATTCCAATTAAACTTGAACACATATAATTCAATACCTCAATTTCATTACTCTACTTTCAATTTGGGCCAATTCATTAGTTATCTTCATTAATCAACCTAGGGTTTCAAGAAAAACCTAGGAATTCCAAGAAAAATCCAAATTTCTTAACCCCTTATTTTTTGTTCCAATTTCCTCATTGATTACAAGTCTAAAGTTCATAATCCATCACTTTAACCTAGCAATTACATCTCCAACATTATAAACCCGAAATCCCCCAATCTCAAGTTGAGCATAATATGTTCAAAACTATAGATTTTGTATTTATATACTCAAAATACCATAAATCCATCCATGAATACAAATATTGAAAGGGAATAAGGACTCCTACCTCAAGATTCAAGCAAGAAAAACAAGCTTTGAGAAGAATCCTCTACAAATTCGAATTTCAATCGGTGGAAAATGATGACCCTTTCTTGTTCTCCATCCTTGATGCAAAATCTATGGTGGATTTGTTGAGAAAAGTGGAGGAAATCAAGGTTTTGGGAGCTAGGGTTTCGGACATGGAAGAGGGGAGAAGAAGAGAGGGAAAGAAAATATAAGAAATGACTCAAAAATCACGTTTTTGAGCTGCTGCCCCGCACATCGCCGCACGTGCGCCACATTTTCCGCACGTGCGGTCCTGCTTCCAGCACAGATATGAAAACTTCAAACAGGCGTAACTCTCTCATTCGGACTCCGTTTTAGGTCATTCTTGTGTCCAAATTGAAGCCCCGAAAATAATGTTTCCAATGGTTCTAACCTCACATCCAAATTCAAAGTGTGGAAAAAGAAAAGGGCAAAAATGTGACGGCTGATCGTAGGCTAATTATTCGAATTAAAGTTTTTGGTCCAATCTTACTTTACCATCACACCACTACCTCAATTAGTACCCCAAAATCGATAAAAACATTCTTAATTCCAATGGATATAATTGAATTAAAACAAATTAACCCCTAATTAAATAAGGACGACTCTTGGGGTCATTACCTCGAGTCTTTCAGAAGCTATGATGGTGAACTACCTAGCAAAAAGAAAGAAAAAAAAAAAACACAATCAAAATCGGACAGCACTTCAGCCCCAATTCACAATAGTCATAACACATAGTTGAATTGTAATCCTCACTGAACTCTGTTCTCAAACCCATACTGATATAAACCACTCTGTATAGTTTCACTGTAAAAGCACATACCAAGTAAAAGAACCAAAAACATCCCTATGAGGGGGTAGGGTTACCCTATCCTACATTTTTGGCATGATCTAGGTTGCGCTATTTCAAACAACAAGTTTCACAACATTTTGCAAATGTGGCATTCTGTCCTAAGTTGGAATAGTCACTATAGCTTCACTATATGTAACTAGGTCAAATGGTCGAAAGGGTACCTCAGCAAGAATACCTAATATACCTCTCACACCTAAAACCGAGAAGTGAAAGGTGGATAAAGCGGTATAGCAGTAATCCAAATCCAAGGGTTGTGTTTCCAACATGGCAAAGCCTATGACTGGTTAGCTTTTTGGCAAGCCTTTTGGGCAAGCCTCCGGCAAACCGTCTAGGGATAGCAGATGAAAAACACAGTGACTTAAAGTAACCATGCAAATGCAATGCAA
This sequence comes from Camellia japonica, assembly GCA_030407325.1. Classification (NCBI taxonomy): domain Eukaryota; kingdom Viridiplantae; phylum Streptophyta; class Magnoliopsida; order Ericales; family Theaceae; genus Camellia; species Camellia japonica. The sequence continues at coordinate 166,380,931 of JAPPVO010000036.1, forward strand.
AGAACATATAAGTGTAGATAAAATTCAAATCATGAGTTTCAAGTCAAGTTCTCTAAATCCCCAGCAGAGTCGCCGGAAACTGTGGCTCGACTTTTCATGCTCCTTTCGGAAGACGAATAACCCCAGAGTTCAGACTTCCGTGGTTCTAAATCTGATTTCACAAGTGCAATGTGAAATAAATAAACACATAAAGAGTCCAAATCTGGCAATTCCTTTGGAAAATCGATGTTTGAATCAAATGCCAAAAATGGACTACTTTGCCAGATTTCAGAGTCATCACCTAAATATTTTTGGGAAATATAGGAAACCCTAGACTTGTGCCAAAGGCCATTAGTCTATCATCACCAAGTGTCTCGACTCGGGAACTTAGGTACGAAAGGGGAAGGTCATGAATTGAGCACCCCACTCGCCCAATCAAATATCGGCCTCCACTAATCATGATGTGATTTTTATTTACCTTATATGCTCTTGTTCAGATTTAATAAGTTTAACATTACTATGTGAAGCACACACAAATATAGACTAATTTGTAATAATTGGAACATTCGATTTCATGTTTTGAAAATTGTTTAATAAATTTGCCATTTGGAAAAGTGGGCTTAAAATAGACATTAATCAAACTATCCCAATTCAGGCAACTAAGCTTCATCCACAAGCATTCAAACAGTTATATTATTTAAGCAATTAGCCTCATAGAAGTATGCTTGGACATGGTAACACAAACATTCGATGCAATATGCTAAAACACAAAATTGCTCACCTAGTACTCCGAGCCAAAACAAAGCAAAATAATTAGAAAAATATGTATGTTCCTAATTAATGCAATATGACTAAATGCAGTGCACACATTATGTATTTTATAAGCTCGGCTATGAGCATGGAATATGATTTCATTCAAGACATGCGATAGAGTACATTCAAATAATGAATTTAAACATTGCTATTGGATTAGTATGATGAGTCGAGCCTTGGATGCATGCAAGGCAATGTATACAAAGCATAAGAATGCTAATTTAAAAAAATGATGTTTCTATACTAACCATTGTAAGCAAGTAAGTAAAAGGAAGAAAGACATGGTGTTGGAAGACATACAACTTATTACACGTTTGCCCTCGTGCAAGAGGGTGCGAATTAAAGTCCGAAAGTCCAAATTAAACTAATTATTACAAAACCAAATGAATAAATAAGTGAAGAATTAACTAGCTAGCTATGCTATTATAATAAGGATAACCATGATAAGCAAACTAACCATTTAAGCTAATTAGCTATAATAATTACAAATAAACAATAATAATAGTAATAACGCTAATAATTAACAAGACTAATTATAACAATGATGACAAATAAATTAATTAATTACAACAATGATCATAATGTAAGCAAAAATGCGTAAGGGTTACATGCATAATGTCCAAGAACAGCTCTGTCTGCCCTGGCTTGCTTTGTTTCATCTTTAGCCACTGCCCTCTGTTTTCTGCAAAATACACTACGGACCAAACATTGATGACCGGCCTACCCTCAATGAAGCTCGACTGGGCCTAAAGAAGGCCGGTCGTGCCTCAATGTCATGCAAAATTCTATTTTCTGCTCTAAAGTGAAAACAGTGCAGACAGAGTGTTCTGAACTCTGTTTGTCCTTCTCACACTTCTCTGTCATGGGAAAGCTTGGAGAGAAGGTTGGAATTGTTTCCAAAACCGTCAATGAGCAAGTTGATTGCTTGATGATTTCGGGTACAATTTGGACAAAGATCAATAAATGCAATGAACAACAACCACCCCTCCCTCCTATCATAGAGTGAACTCAAAGAGGGAGGTAGAGACGATTCAAGATTCATCAAAACATCATGAATTGATGTAAGACAACCCTTGACACAATGGATTTGGCATAATGTCCAGCCGAACCCCAAGCAATATAACATATTTTCTTTATGTGGGTTAGTTCATTTTAAGCCAAATTCATTAGTCTTTACCATCCTTTAATCCATTAAGTCCAAGATGATTGTTACGTCCACTAGAGATTACATCCACTAAGTGAGAAATATGTCAAACGAGAGGTGATTCTCAACATGAAAAAGAGACTACATTGTTGGCAATGAACCTCCGTAGAGATTAAGCCATTAATCATAAATCGCTAGTTCACGTTTTGCATAACCGTCAACTGATTGAAATAACTCTCAAATGAAAGAGATGAATGGCAAGTTGATTATTAAAATGAGGCTCTTAAACATGGAAATTAGACAAGGAAAAGCTTAGAACAATATACAACAAGCTATGTGTGCAAACTTATGAGACAACACTCAAGCTAATCAAAGCATGAACTATTTAAACAACCTAGAACGACCCTAAGAGATGAAAAACAGTGGCTCAAAATGCATGAAAAGAGCCTAAAAAGCTAATCAACAAAGAGAAAAAAACAAGGTTAGTAAACAAGAACAAGGAGGGGTGGCTAACCCCTCCACTTTTGAAACCTCAAAGCTTGATTTTTAGCCCTTTTTTAACTCTGAAAATCAGTTTAGAGAGCAAAGAAAAAGAGTGTAAAAGTAAGGGTTTGAGCTATAGGTAAAGGTGTAGAAAAAGTGTAAACTCTCTTTACCCTTTTGGTATCTCTCCAAACCCAAACTCAAACACTTGGAAGAGAATCAAACAACATGAAACTACAAAACTTAGATAGTAAGTAAAAGAACAAGAAGTAAAAGAGAGGATGACAAGCTTATACCTCTCAAAGAAGTGAGCATTTGCTTATGAATCAAACTAAGTCTCACCACACTCTCAAGTTTCAATTATGGTGTTCAAGGCTCAACCAAGGTTCCTAGACTAAGGTGTGAAGGTGTATGGGGTGTATGGATATAGGTTCAAGATGATAGGTTTGCTCAAAGTGTTGCTTGCACAGGAAGAAGGAAAAGAGGGAGCTCTTGAGAAGGTGTCATGACCCGAACCCGCCCCCAAGGGTTAAGGACATAACCGGCCATTAATCATGAGATTACCTACGGCCTCAAACCTTACCAAACGTATTTTAACAGAGTTAATGGGGGCCAAACGGAAGCAATTTAAAACTTTGTCCATAGAGCTGTGCTTACATGGCACATCATAACAAACCATACATATGCACATTAATAACTCACATCAAAATATATACTACCAAAGCTCTGTACATACAGGATCACAATAGTCTAAGTCAACCCATCAAAACTATATACAACATATGCAAAGTCTTCGCCAACGTGACAGAATATAAATACACAACAAAAGGGCGAAGGCGGGTCTCGTGCGTGAAACACAAGGGTTGACTCTCCCAAAACCTTTGTTGTTCCACAAGGACTTCACTGGGGCTGGGTTTGGACTTCTCTTGGCTCACCTACAAGCACGTGAATGAGCGTGAGCGAAGGCCCAGTGAATAATATCAATTAAAGAAGCTATACAGACGATATGTAGAACAACATGCTCCAAACGGCCTTAGGCCCAATTCATTTATTGCTATTTAACATATATATACACAATTTAGGTTAAGTAACTGCGGTTCCAAACAAACTTGCCTTTAGCCCATTCAAACTTTCATTTGTATCAAAACGGCCTTCGGCCCATTCATATGACAAACTGGCCTTTGACCCATTCATTTGTTCACGTCGAAACGGCCTCCAACCCATTCATTCATGTCAAAACGGCCTCCGGCCCATTTATTCATGCCAAAACGGCCTCTGGCCCATTCATTCATGTCAAAACGACCTCTGGCCCATTCATTCATGTTAAAACAAATGGCCTCTGGCCCATTCATTCATGTCAAAACGGCCTCTGGCCCATTCATTTTTGTCAAAATGACCTCTGGCCCATTCTTTTATTCATATCAAACATTTGTCCATACTCAAACTAGCAAACTCATAAGCCTTATAAGGAAATGAGCAATTGGGCAAATGACAAGTTTCAAATATCGATATTACTCACAGTGATCGGTTGGTTGGTTTGCCCTGGAGCTCGACGCTACACATTCCATGAACACAAAAGGGTCACAAACAATTCAATCCGTTCTAAATTCACATTTTCCTCTTTGGGCTTCATTCTTATCTCTTTAACTCAATTACAATGCTCAATGCACGCCTAAGAGGACTTTAGAAGTAAAAGAGGACGGAAAACGAAACACAGAATGCATAAACAAAATTTCAGAAAACAGGGTCCCCGCTCGAGCGTGGGATTCCCCACTCGAGCGTACCCATTAGGTCTGCAAAAGTGCTGGTTGTATCATTTTTACGCTCGAGCGTGAACTCGGACGCTCGAGCGGAAGTTCATCCTACATAGCTCCCCGCTCGAGCGTGAACTTCCCCGCTCGAGCGGGCACCATGCCTGCAAGAAAATATTGGGAGCTCGTATTCCCCGCTCGAGCGGCGGTTCCCCCGCTCGAGCGAACGTCAAAGTTTCTGGGTTTTCCAGCAATGTTCTTGAGCTCAATTTCAACAATTCAACCAACATTTCCTGCATGCCATGGCTCAAATTTCAAATATATTTATGCTATCATGATACAAACACCCAATTACATCAATATGGAGCTCAATTTCATGAATCAAACACATGCATGTCCCAAATTGACACCAAACTTATTTCCATCATAACGCATTCATGCATTCAAAGCTCCTATTCTCATAAATTGTACATGCATGTGATATATTACTCTCATTCTCAACTTAGAGGATACAAATGGTGATTACAACATGAGCTTTAACCAAAACTCTACATGAATCATGTTTTTCAAGCTCAAACATGCAAATTCAAAACAATTTCTTACATGCATGCACATATTGGCCCTCAATTCAACAAAACCAATTCAATTTCATCATGCTCAATTAAATTCATGTTCTTGACCATTATCCCAATTTGAATTCACAAAATTACAACTTAATATTTATGAATCCACTTACCTAAAGGCTTTACTCTTCCCAAATTATGGTCAAATCTAGAGTTTAATTCTCTAATCTTCACAAAATTGAGCCAAACACCCAACTCTCCTTCTTTATCTCTCTCTAGCCGACGCCTCTATCTTTTTCTTCAGTTAGAATAAGCCAAGTGAAGCTAAGGAGAGAAATTGAGTGTATAAAGGCCCCTTATAAGCCCCCACTTAACACATTATTTTATTATAAAACAATTGGACACTTTATGATTAATTAAATCAATTTAATCTGATCCGAATCAATTTCCAAATTAAATTTCACCATAGGCTCTAAAAATTATGCCAATCACAATGGCGCAATCAATTTCGAGTTCTGTGGCCGATAAGGCCTTCAATTAAATTCCCAAAGCAGATAATCAAACAGATATTCCTGCGGTGAACAGATAGAAATTCAAAACCACATATTTTCACATAATGGCTCACAAAATCATATCAAACACATAATCATGCCCATATTAAGGACCATTAACATATTACGGAATAGGGATATCACAGAAGGTGTAGAGGCTTTTTTGAAATTCTTCAACCCTCAAAATAGAGATATATGGTCGTTTTTATAGAATTTGAGCAAGAGAGGTCATAAATATCTTCAAAAATGGACAGCTGGTAGGCTCCCGCCCAGAACAGTGTTTCTCGGTACTAAGGCACGACCGGCCTTCAATAGCCACAGTCGGCCCTCAGTGAGGCATGGTTGAGCCTCAGTGTGCTCCCCTATTTTTCTGTTTCAGCCTCAGCATAGGGTGGCACAATGTGTAAAAATGGATTTCTTGTGTATAATCAATGGAAATATGGAAGGTTTGGGATTGTTTCGGAGCTTTAAACATGGCCCCTTCGTTGAGACCTCGAACCACGTACAACACCACTTTCATTATCGAGTGTATTGGACAAAGCGCTAGAGCCTTGCGGGCAATCAAAAATGAGGTGTCCACACGATGCGCCTCCCGTGGAGGTTTCGGATACGTCAAGTGATCAAGGCTTTGTGATTAAGCCTCAAGTCTTTGTTTCTTTTTGTTTTATTTGAACAAGTTTTTGTTTCTCCTGTATATAAGGCTAAGTCTCTTTTTGTCCTATCTATAAATATGATGACGTAAGGATGATTTGTTGATATATATATATATATATATATATGTAGATATAAATTTTCTCTGTCTCATATAAGTTTACACAGCTCAATGAACAATGTATGTTTTATATTTGCTTTTGCCTGCCCCTATGATTATGATTCTATTTGAGACACCCTCGGCAATCTCAGGATTACTAGCCGGTCACTTCACTAATCCCGTAGGGCGGGGGTTGGGTCATGACACTTCATCTTCTGAATCTCAACTTGAACATGTCAAATCTATTACTACTCTTCGCAATGGAGAAATTGTTGATAAAACTATTCCTATGAAGGCCCCAAATCCTAAGGATGTTTCAGAGCTCGGTAGTGATGATATTGACAAATCCAAGCCAAGTGAAGAAATGAGGTATCCTTTTCCTTCTCCTTTTCCTCAAAGTTGCAGCCACCTCAAAAGGTGAACCAAAATTCTGAAATTTTGGAACTTTTTAAACAAATCAAAATCAACATCCTCTTGTTGGATGTGATGAAACAAATCCTATCATATGTCAAATTTTTGAAAGATTTGTGTGCAATCAAGTGAAAGCTTAATGCACAGAAGAAAGCCTTTTTGACTGAACAAGTGAGTGCAATAATTCAACAAAATTCCCCACTAAAGTATAAAGACCCCCACAATTTCATGTGTGATTGGAAATCATAGGATAGAGTGAACTCTACTTGATCTTGGGGCTAGTGTGAATCTCTTGCCTTATTTGATTTATGAACAGTTAGGTTTAGGTGAGCTTAAGCCGACTTCAATAACACTACAACTAGCTGACCGTTCTACGAAAAAACCAAGGGGAATAGTGGAGAATGTGTTGGTCCAAATAGACAAATTTTATTTTCATGTTGATTTCATTGTCTTGAACACACACCCGGTGGCACAATGAAGCACTCAAATTCCAGTCATTGTAGGTCGCCCATTCCTTGCAACATTAAATGTTTTGGTTAATAGTAGGAGCGGTGTCATGCAATTATCTTTTGGCAATATGATTGTTGAATTGAACATTTTCAATGTTAGCAATCCGAATGAGGATGATGATGATACTAAGGAAGTAAACATGATTAAGACCACTATGCATGACCAATTTTTTCTCATATCTTCTCTTGATCCTCTTGAAGTAGGTCTGGCCCATTTTAATGATTTTGACAAGGATAGTGTGCTTAATTCTATCAATTTTTTGTTAGAATATGTTCCACCAATGCCCATAGGGAATCCAAACCTAGGAAATATTGGTAGAAATCCTCCACATCCCTCCTAAAAATGGAAACATTTTCAAAGTAAATGGACAACGTTTGAAACCATTTTTAGAGAATTTTGTCCAGTGAAGAAACTATTGAGGAACTCTAGGAGCCTACTTACCTGGATCCCCCTTGAATCTCTCCTTTGACAAATAATAAGTGTGTACATAGTTTTGTAATCATTTTTTTTTTTTCTAGATCTTTTGTAGGATTACTTGTGTTTGATTTTCTTATCGTCTTGAAATCTAACATTAAAAGACCAATTTTTATTTTAGTTTTTTTTTTTATTTTTTTATTTCCTAGATGTTTATTTTTATTTTATTTTTTTCAATTTTTGGTTTATGTCCATTTTTTTCTCATTTATTTCATATATAAAGAAATTTTTTTTATTAATAATAAAAATAAAACAAATCAAAATACCAAAAAAAAAAAAAGAAAAAACAAAACAAACAAACAAACAAAAATATATATATATATATAGATTCAAAATACAAAAACAAAATCAAAAATACAGAAATTCATATTCATTCTGGTGTAGTCCCTGAAAGCCCTGCCTCCGGATTTGCAAGGTTTGCGAAGGAGATTATACCCCGTTAGCCATCAAATGAGCACCAGGGCGCTAGTGATCTGGCCATCATTGTCGTCCATCGCTTCAACTCCTTGACTGATCTCCCACCGAGCGTCTTGGTACATGCACTGGTAGAGGGAGAGTTGTGCACTCAACCGTTGCACTTCATTCGTTTTACTCTGTAATCGACAGGTCAAATTTGACACTAAAGTCATGGTCTCTACACATATTTTCAGTGTGGAAATTAGCATCCATGTCAGATTTGGTTACCAGTAGCTGATCGAGTAGCACTACTGGGTTGAACGCAGGGCCTTGGGCATTCTGAGGAGGCTGTATAATGTATCTCCTCTATAGTTTCATTGAGGTCAGGGAAAAGGGTGAGAGGACGAGCGGATGTCATATCAGATAAGAAAGATTCGAGCTATAACAGACTGATCTTGGCAGATTTTCACTCTGCCATTTCCCTTGCAGGCCTTTTTTAATAAGAGAACGGAGTGAAGAAGAGGAAAAAAACAGAAGAGGCGAGATAATTGGTGAAAGCAAATCGAGGCCAGTTGTGTCGCAGGCGCCGTTGTCATTGAATTTGTGGATTCAAACACAATGCTTGATGCTTCAATAGGGGAAGAAAGGATGAGGCGAAAGAGAAAAATGAGAAGGAAGAGATGGACACAGATGGAGAAGATCTAGGCCAGGCGCCACAGTTGTTGAATCTTTTGAAATTCGACACAGCGAGCGCTGCTTCGGGGGAGGAAAGGCGAAGAGGAAAAGAGAGGACAAGGCCAGGATGAAGACGGCGAAGAATGAAGAAAGGATAAGGCAACGAAATAAAAAAGAAAAAATAAATAAATAAAAATAAATAAAATTTTATTTGTGTTTATTGTCTCACCCTTTTGGAGGTACAATTTCCTTCAAGTTGGGGGTATCTTTCTCCTGCATCTCGGTGATGTATATTTTTATTTTTGTTGTGTTTTCCTTCCTTTTTATTGTTCTTGTCAATCATTTGTGGTATGTGCCATTGAGGACAATGTCAATTAAGTTGGAGGAAAGGGATTGATTTGTGTTATTTTGTGTGTTTATTTTTATTTTTATTGTTTTCAGTTGGGTTTTGAAAAAAAAAAAAAATTCAAATTAAAAAAAGAAAAGAACTATGTTTTGTGTTGTGTGCATGTTGTGTTTAAAAAGTTAAAAAACAAATTTGTGAATAATTGTTAATTTTGTTGCCTTAGTATTTTAATTATATCTTAGTTTATTATATTATCTTTTGATTAAAAATAACTTTTTATCTCATATTCTCTTAGGTTATTATACTATCTTTTGATTAAAAATAATTATTTATCTCATATTCGGATGATCTTCACATGCACATAGCCGCTTAAATTAATATTCTTTGATTAATTCTTGGACTTAGACTTGAACATCTTGATGATTAATGTGGAGATTTTTAAGCTTAGAGTCGTTCTTTTGTTGGAGGGTTATTAAATTTACTCTTAACTATTCATTTGGAAGCACACTATTTCGTCGTTCAGTCTCATATTTTTCATTTTGGTTGAATGTTGAGAAATCATTTTGCATTTATACTCTCTAAAAGTCATGAAAGTTGAAAATTTGTACCAAATTCTGAGAAATGATTAAGGCCATTTTTGCATGGGGGCAGCTTCTCTCCAGTCCAAATCTGGACTGGACGGTGCTGTCCGTGCCTTGGGGGCCCACTACGGGTCCTGTTTCAATAATCTAAACCATTCAATGTGTAGAACTCGTCGAGTACTATAAGCCTATAAAAAATCACGTTGATCGGATATCAATAGCTATATGATCAAATCAGTTTTTTGTAAGTAGTTTATTTTTCGCCGTCCATTTTTTTTCATACAAAACTAGTTTGATCATATAACTATCGATATCCGATCAACGTGATTTTTTACAGGCTTATAGTACTCGACGAGTTCTACACATTGAACGGTTTAGATTATTGAAACAGGACCCGTAGTGGGCCCCTAAGGGCCGGACAGCACCGTCCAGTCCAGATTTGGACTGGAGAGAAGCTGTTGCCTTTTTGCATTATTTGAGCTGTGCCATTTCTTTCTCTACACTCAAAAATCCTTGGAAACCAATTTGAGCCTACATTTCCAAACCTTTCATTCAATAAACCCCTGGTGATATCTAGCCATTGTCTTCAGGAGCAAAAGAGTGGAACAATCAATAAGGAAGATAATAGAGAAGAAGAAACAAATAAAAGAAATTCAAAAAAAAATGAAAAATGAAAAAAAAAAAAAAAGGAATAACATATATATATAAGAAAATAAGAGAAGTAAGATTATGGCAAAGATTCTACAACAGTACATATTGTTAAAAAAAAGAGAATGATAAAAGTATGAAATAATAATTTTGATTGTTCTCTTATACTCAAAAAGGAGATACTGGTTCTTATCCATTTTCTTACCTATCCCTAAGCCTGTTTGACAAACCCAATAAATTAGAATTGGTAAAATTTAGATATAGACATGATGAATAGAGGTGTGTGGAGAAATGGTTTGGAAATACTCTTCTGATCCTGGAGAACGCTCATGATCCTCTTCTAGTCACCTGAAAAGGAATAAACACTCCGGTCGGGGGTGCCAGAATTAGCACTCCGACGGACAAGTCAGTCTCAACGCTCAAGAATGCTTGTATTCTAAGTTTAGCACAACAATTCTCACATACCTCCTTTTGGCTGATGTTTCTTCTATTTATATCTTTTCTTCTTTGGGCCTCGGGATTAGATCCATTTCCCACCTCATATTTGGCATATTTTATAATAGACCGATCTTCACTCAGCCTCTTGCTTAATCGGTTATTTGGCCGAGTAGGGTTGGATTTGAGCTTTCGAGCCAATTGCCGAGTGCTTCGAATCTCGACTCTCCCAGATTCGACTATCCGGAATCTTTACGACTCCCAATTCTCGGCCCCCACAATTGGCCCCCAAGCACTCCACTAACGACAGTTGGCTGGAGTGTTTGGTTTCGAACTCGAAAAGTCAGAGCCGAAATTCGGCGGCTGACCGTATTCCAACACAAATGTCTGTACACACGCTTCTCGGTTATAATTTCAACTTCCCGCCTCTTCGTCCACTTCTATTTATTGTGATTTAAAATTTCGACGTCTTTTCAAATGCATACACGCTTTTAGACGCCCCTCGCTGGACTACCTTCCGAACTACCTCTGCAACTTCCTACTCTTCTCTATCTCCTTTGCCTCTTGTAAGTTCTCTCCTTCTCTACTTTGTTTTTTGGCTTAGCATAATCCTATTGGCTAGGTTGAGCCTCACTAAACTTGCCAAGAAGGCGAACGCGGAAAGGATGGCCGCGCGGCGAAGGGTGGAGGAGATTCAGGCTGCCGAATCTCAGTCCCAGTCCTCCTTGCCTGTTATTGAGGGCACGACAAAGAACGGAAGTACCGAGGCAGAACCTTTTGTGCAAGAAAGTGTAGAAGCTAAGCAAATGGTGAAGAAGCACCCTGCCGATGTCGAGGCCGGCTCAGAAGAAGACCGTGCCGACAAACGACCTCGTTTGGAGGAGTCGGATGTCATTGTACCTTTTGTTATTCAGCCCAAGATAAAAAAATACGCCGATCTCCTCCGATGCTTCGGTAATCAAAGATCCAACGGTTGCACTCAGCTTGGCGACGTCCGTTTCACTGCCTACTGACAAGGCGGCTTTTCGGGCAGAGCCTGATTTGGTTGCAATTGGGTTGGCTGCGCAATCGGCTCTTTTGGTATATATCTAGACTTTGTCTTTTCTCTTTACGCAAATATCATTTTTTTCTTAACTTCCTGTTTTGTAGGCCGTCGGAAGGTTAGCCGACATGGGCCGTCGCTATCACGATGCCGTCGAGCTAATTGGCCGTTTACAAGCGCAGGTTGAAGGCCAAAGGAGTAGGGCGCAGACGGAGGGCGCCCATGCCGAGGCCAAGATGGAGAGAGCCCGCAATGCTGAAGAATTGAGATCAGTCGCCGAGAAGAGGGCAAATGCGAGTGACAACGCGCTTAAATTGGCCCAGGAGGCAATCTCTAAATTGGAGGCTGGGTTGGAAGAGATGAAAGCGGCGAAGGAAACAGCCGACTTGAAGGCTTCCAGCGCATTCGATGCTGGGAAAAAATCTGCTTTTGATGAATATGTAGACGAAGTTTCCAAATTTGAGAATCGGGGATTTAAACACAGCTGGCTCAAAGCCCTTGCTGCTGCTGATGTGACATTGGCTACGCCAATTCCATACGAGCAAGTGGATGTTGAGCCGCTGGAGTCTGACTCCGAGGGCTAATTTGGGCGGCTCTTGTTTTTGTTTTAGGATTTCATGTAATTTTCAACTTTTTACAGCTTTTTGTTTAGTAATTTTCATATGTAAAATGGTTACAATTTGTGCCCAATTTACTTAATGAAAATTCATTTTGCACTTTGCTGTTACTAATGAATGGAATTGTTTGGTTGCTGTTTTGGATAAAACATTTTGTATACTTGCCGACTAGATGATTAGGCCGTTTAGATAGTAGGCCATTTAAAAAGCCAAAAATTAGTACATGAAGTGGTTGTGGCACATATCAATCGGCATGGGACCAAGATACTTGGCCGGTTAGATTAATAAATCTGCCCTTGTCCCAGCCAGTGCATGAACTTCAAGGCATTCTCCCATAATTGCCGTTTAGATAATTAGGCCGTTTTAACAAGCCAAAAATTAGTGCATGAAGTGGCTGTGGCACATATCAATCGGCATGGGGCCAAGATGCTCGACCGATTAGATTAATAAATCTGCCCTTGCCCCAGCCAGTGCATGGACTTCAAGGCATTCTCCCATAATTGCCGTTTAGATAATTAGGCCGTTTTAACAAGCCAAAAATTAGTGCATGAAGTGGCTGTGGCACATATCAATCGGCATGGAGCCAATATGCTTAACCGGTTAGATTAATAAATATGCCCTTGCCCCAGCCAGTGCATGGACTTCAAGGCATTCTCCCATAATTGCCGTTTAGATAATTAGGCCGTTTTAACAAGCCAAAAATTAGTGTATGAAGTGGTTGTGGCACATATCAATCGACATCCGTCATTTCGTGACTACCAAAAGCGTTAATGAAATTGCCTCGGGGTTGCTGCATACCTACGAATAAATGGGGTGAGTTCGCGCCAGTGGGTCCACTTATTTTTAATCAGACTCGATTTGAACTAGCTTGGGGCGAGGGCGAATGTCAAACAGACTGTTCTTCAACAGCAGAGGAGAGGGACGAATGCTGGCTAAGCTAGATACTGCGATGAATCGTAGCAGCGAGCCTGCGCATGCGGGAGGAAGGACATCCAAGGAAAGCAAAAAATGTCAACCTTCAAGCCGTCGAAACAGATCACCCCAAAGAGATAAGCATCAATGGGGAAGCTCCCCGCGACCATGACCGAGGAATGAGTCAGACGCGACGCCATGAAAATTGAGTTTTGCGGTGTTCGTGGGGAATAAACCGATGACTGAGGCAGATTCCGTCGTCAATGATCCGGGTGTAGCGGTCGAGTTCGCTCGACAGATCTTTCCACCGGAAGTCCAACAATCGATGGTTGGACGACGAGATTTCGAAGTGTTTCGAGAAGGTATTCATGGGGCGGTGAAGGGGCTGTACAACGCCTACAAAGTCGGCATGCGTCTGCACGCCGCGCGGCGGGAGATGGAGAAAATGAACGAACGAGTCCGCAGTTCGGAGGCTCGTGCAGAGAAAGCCGAGGGCGAACTTAGGAAGCTTAGGAAGGTTAAAGTCACCAATTCGCATACGGTGGGTCAATCTAACCCGATTGTGGACGAAAGGGTGACCCAATGGCTATTGAGTCATGCCATCACCGACCGAGATACGACAAGCATGTTTGCCGTAGAGAATGCGAGGGCCAAGGGTTACGAGCAGGGCTTCCATGCTGGTCGGAAGGTTGGGATCGACAAAAAGAAAGAGACACTTACTGAGGAGGTCTGCCGATGCGAGAATCGGGGTTTTAAGCATGGTTGGATCGCGGCTCTTCAGGCCGCGGAGGCTCTCCAAGCAAAGGGTGTCGATTCCAACTTATATGGCCTGGATCATCGTGATCATTTGCCCTTTTCCGCCTTTGAAGTTGAAAAGAGCGATGATAAGGGCAACGTCGAATAAAAATATTCGTTGTAATGTTCAAACACGGATCGCGTCTAGAATTATGTAATTATTGGTTGGTCGAATAAAAAAAAGAATTTTGTTTTCAATGTTTTGTTATAATTTTTGTTCGGCACACACGTGCTTGCATGTGTTTTATTATATACATGTTTGAATAAACGTATTTCAGACGAGTAAATGGACATTGATCGGCCTGATTTAATCGACATCATTGTGTTACGCACGGCCCCAAGGCGTAATCGGCCCAATGACGTCATTCGCCGATGGGGCTCCGAATCCAAAGGCTTTAATTGGCCCAAAGACGTCATTCGCCGATGGGGCTCCGAATCTGGAGACTTTAATCGGCCCAAAGATGTCATTTGCCGATGGGGCTCCGAATCCAGAGACTTTATTTGGCCAATCGTGATATTCACGAAAGGCGCTTCGAATCTGAAGGCTTTAAAAGCCCAAAGACGTCATTCGCCGATGGGGCTCCGAATCCAGAGACTTTATTTGGCCAATCGTGATATCCACGAAGGGCGTTCCGAATCCGGAGGCTTTAACGGCCCAAAAACGTCATTCGCCGATGGGGCTCCAAATCCGGAGGCTTTAATCGGCCCAAAGACGTCATTCGCCGATGGGGCTCCGAATTTGGAGACTTTATTTGGCCAATCGTGATATCCACGAAGGGCGCTCCGAATCCGGAGGCTTTAATCGGCCCAAAGACGTCATTCGCCAATGGGGCTCCGAATCCAGAGACTTTATTTGGCCAATCGTGATATCCACAAAGGGCGCTCTGAATCCAGAGGCTTTAATCGGCCCAAAGACGTCATTCGCCGATGGGGCTCCGAATCCGGAGACTTATTTGGCCAATCGTGATATCCACGAAGGACGCTCCGAATCCGGAGGCTTTAACGGCCCAAAGACGTCATTCGCCGGTGGGGCTCCGAATCCAGAGGCTTTAATCGGAACATCTTTGAACTAGATTCTGTAGTAGGTGAATGGGAATCTTTGTATTACAGAAAAAGAGATGTACATGGCGAACATTTCGGAACAAGCATCATGTCCCACAAGTCGGGTTAATGATAAAATTTATGCAAATGCGTGGAATTCCAAGGTCGTGGCTGACTCCTTCCTGACATGTCTTTGAGCCGCTATGCCCCTACTCCAGCGATCGAATCGATCTAATAGGGGCCGTCCCAGTTAGGATCCAATTTTCCATCGGTCGGTTTCCTGTTAGTTGGGAGCACCTTCTTCAGGACCAACTCTCCTGGTGTGTAGCGGCGCAGCTGAATGCGTTGATTATACGACTTTGCCAGCTGATGCTGGTACCGTGCCATGGACGCAAGGGCTCGGTCTCTTCGTTCTTCGATTAGAATCAAATCCAAAGCCAGCATCATGTCGTTTCGGCCCGTATCAAAAACTTGCGACTTGAGTGTCGGGTGGCCGATCTCCAGAGGTAAGATTGCCTGGGTTCCAAAGCATAGGGCAAACGGCGTTTCTCCAGTCGATCTTCTCGGTGTAGTTCGATGAGCCCACAGTACACTCGGCAATTCTTCGACCCATTTGCCTTTGGCTTTCTCTAGCCTCTTCTTGATGCCGTCCAAGATGGATTTATTAGAGGCTTCAGCTTGGCCATTGCTTTGGGGGTAAGCCGGCGTAGAAAAATAAGGCCGAATACCATATTTGCTGCACAGTGTAGACACCCCATTTTTGACCGTCCTCAAGACCTGGACGTCACCGCTTGAACACTCGGTGATTATCCATGTTCGTGTTCGTTTGGAGTTCCCGGAGTTCTCGGCTACGCGCCTTGCCTCAGGACCTCCGAACTTGACCGTTTTGTGTCTGGTTTTGCACCAAACACTTGTGCTTTGCCTTGGAGGGGCAGGGAATGCCTTGTGAGGCATCCCCACACACCACCGGCAGTGGCTAGAGGCCACCGGCTGGTTGGTGTTGCCATCAGCACTATATTGTGCCGGTCGGCACTCTTTTGTGTCGGTCGGCAGTCAATTTTGTCAAAATGACAATTTTGCCCTGCCGACTACTGTTTAGTTGCTTTTTGAGATATTTTAAGGCAGCTGTCTTGCATCTTCTTTCCCTCCATACGCGTGTATGGAGGGATGAGCTTCTTGGTGGCTTAACTTGTAAGTTTGGTTGCCTATAAGAGAACCCTTCCTCCTCTTGGCTCAAGGGTTGGAGAGTTAGACATTTTAGAGAGAAAAGACCTCAGAGAAGCTCTGGTTTTAGGGTTTGAGTTCTATATCTATCCTATCTCTCTTTTGCTCTCTTGTTTGTACACTAGGTGCTTTAGTCCACATTATTGCACACAAGCACCTAGTGTTTCACCTTCCCTTGGCTACTGAGGTTCCAAGAGGTTGTTCTTAGAGTTTTTGGCAGGATTAGAGCTTAAGGAAGCAACAACATCATCTTTGGTGAAGAAGGTCAACAAGGGTGAGAAACTTGCTTTATTTTCCCCATTCTTGCATTCCATTTTTATCTATCTTTGAACTGTTTTTGTGCTTGGTGTTTAATACAAAAAAGTTCTGTTTTTTAGTCCTCTTGATAGTTTATTAAGAGTGTTTTGTGCTTTGGGGAGGTTTGACCACCCTTAGGCCTTGAAAAGGCCTCATTTTGTGCTATTTTGTGAGAGCTCCGGGATTTTGGTGTTGGGGTCTCTTCACCACTGAAATCTTGAGGGATTTCAGTGGTGAAGATGATGCCTTGAAGTCCCAAGAAGGAGAGGGTCACCCCCTCTCCTTGTTGTCCTTGAAAAGGACCTATTTTGCCTCTTGAGGGAGCCCCATGTTTGGTTGTTTGTTGGTTATGCCATGGCTGTATTTTGTGCTCATATTGCCATATTATAACTTTGTATCATGTTGGTTTTAGTACTCCTTGCATGTTTTGCATAGATGCTTTGTAATGCCTCTTTAGTCCTTTAACATGCATTAGGTTGTGTGCCTCTATTCTAACATGTTTTAGGCTTAGATTCATGAAGCTTGTATGCTTATTTTTCCATGAATGAGGTCTGTCCATAGTTATTTTGGTTGACCCTAGCTTGCATTGTATAGCCCCTTTGCATTTGGCTTGTTGGCCTTAAGAGCATGAAAGTATAGCATGCCTTGCTTGCATTATTTTCAATGGTTTGGAACCATTTAGCATGCTATTTCAGTCCCTTAGACATGCTTGAATGATTGCCTTACATGCCTCTTTGAAGTTTTGAAAGCATATGTTGTATGCCTAATGATTTGGTCATTGTGTGTGCCTTGCTCTAGAGCCACTTAGATGCCATCTAGGAGGTCCCATTTGTATGGTCTAAGGCTGCCATGGACCTGTTTTAAGCCTTCTTGGCCTTGTGAGGCTTGGTTGGCTTAGCCATGGTTTAGGTCTCCTTTGGCTTGCCTTGGATGCTTGGGCCATTTGTTGCATGCTTAGTCTATTTTGTTGTTTGGTGTGGCACCATGTTTTACATAATTTTCAGAGCTTTCTATGTATGCTAATTGGCCATGTTTAGCTTCCTTTAAGTGTGCTTAAAGCTTGCTCACTTGATGCTTAAGTTGGTACCTTAATATGTGCATGTGTGCATGCGTGATTAACCTTCATTTTTGGGCACTTTGGCCACTGATTTTAGGCCTATTTAGAGTTGCCTAAGTCATGTTTAAGACCATCATTTGCTTGCTTGTATGCTCACCTCATGTTTGCTTGTATGCTTTGCATAAGTACATTGCATTGTTCATATTGCATGATAGCTAACATGACTAGGTTGCATTGCATCAACATGCATTCCTTGTCCCTTGATTTGGTGATAGGGATTGGGATTTTGGTTTGTTTGGTTTGCATGCATTTGAGATTGAAAGTGCACATTTGATCCTTTGGGCCATCATGCATGGGAATGCGTGATTGGTGGCCCGAGAATCGAGGCACATCCTCCTTTGAGTCACAAACATGATAAGGAATGTGTTTGGTGCATACATTGCTTGAATTGAGCTGCCATGCAAGATTCTGCCCTCTGCTGCTGTGAGTTGCAGGTTCTGCAGGAATTCATTGCCGGCCGGCAATGTTTAGTGCCGACCGGCAATCAATTGATGGCCGATGGATGAATTCTGTGCCGATGGCCACATATAGCAGCCGGTGGATATTCTGTTTAGCCGGTGGTGATTCCCAATATCCAAGGAAGTAGTTCTGAGACTTTGGCAGTTTTCAGAGGAACAAAGCAGGGAAAACAGAGGCAAGCTAGGCATGGCAGTGCAATTCCGAGCGGAATCCGAGTATGCGTGCATTGAGCCCTCGCCCCGAGGCGGTTTACTGTTTTCCTTAGATAAATTAATTTGTTAATTAATTAGGCAATTTGTAATATTTAATTAGCTTGCGTAGTTAATTCATTTGTATATTCTTTTGGTCCCTCCGTGTGAGGGCAAATTTGTAATAAGCGTGTGTGAGTGGTGTGTATGTCTTCCCACCCCCACTTCTTTCTTCCCTTTTATTTACCTGCTTACGATGGTAGATTAGGGCACGTTTATTTTAGCATACCTTATGCAATGCATGCATGCATCCATGCATTTGTTGACATGCACCGGGCTCGGTACATCATACAAACCGCATTGTATTTTCAATTTCCAAATTGAATACGTGCATCGAATGATTGCATTTCACATGTCATTTTAGGGTTAGCCGAGCCTATCCTAATTACATTCTGCCTGCGATGCATTAGTCACTTGACATGAATTAGGGCATGCATTTTTGCTAACTAGTTTACTGTTTTGGCACGGAGTACGATGTAAGTACTTACGCTTTAGCATATCGCATGCGTGTGAATGTTGACATGACAGTAGGCTTACCATGTGGCTAAATGCTTATATGAGATAAACTATTTGAATGCCTGTGGGTGGAGGTTGGATTTCTTGAGTTGGAAAACTCATTGAAATCCGTATTTTTGCCTACTTGCGAGTAGCAAAACTCGAAACGCTTTCAAAACGAACGGATATGCAATGCTTATTTCCAAATTAGGCAATCTAATCTATACTTGTTTGCTGCGCGCATAATATAGTAATTCTAGGCTAATAACCGGAATAAGAACACGTAACGTTTTCAAAATCGGATATCACGGTTAGTAGAGGCCGGTCTTCGGACCGGGCGAAAGGGGGTGCTCATAGCTAACCTTCCCCGATCGTACCCAAGCTCCCGAGCCAAGACATTTGGTGATGACGGACACGTGGCCTTCGGCACCGAGTCAGGGTTTCCTAAATTCCCCATTTTAAAAAAATATTTAGGTGGCGACTTTGTATCTGGCAAAGCAGTCCATGTTTGGCACTTCTTTTCAAAATCTATTTTTCTCAAAACGATTTGCCAGAGTTGGACTCTTTGGTTCAAGATTTAGAACCACAAACAAAAAGGGGAGTCCGAACTGTAGTAGCATCGAGGCCCCCCTCGCGGGCGCTGCTACACACAGCTCTCGGTATACGCCATAATCAAACTGGGTGCTGCTGTCTGAGATAAGAGCTCTGGGAATGTCGAATCGTGTTATGATGTTCCTCCACACAAAGCGCTTAACGTCAGCATCTCGAATGTGTGTTAATGCCTCCGCTTCGACCCATTTCGTGAAGTAATCTGTTGCGACGATCAGGTATCGCTTGTTCCCTGGGGCCCTCGGCAATGGTCCTACGATATCAAGCTCCCACTGGGCGAACGGCCAAGGACTGGTGATAGAGTTCAACTCTTCAGCAGGCAGATGGTTTAACGGGGAGAATTTCTGGCACTGTTCACACTTTTTTGCATAACACTCGGCGTCCACTCTCATTGTCGGCCAATAATACCCCTGTGTTATAGCTCGATGGGCCAAAGAGCGTCCGCCAGAATGGGCACCACAACTGCCATAGTGTATCTCAGTCAAAAGCTCCCCGACTTTGTCCGGGTGCACACATTCCAAATATGGGCCAGAGAGTGACTTTTTATAAAGCCTTCCTTGCAGATCCAAGTAGTATTGCATGGCTTTGTTTCGCAGCTTGTGTGCTTCTTTCTTGTCCTCTAGAAGTTGTTCAAAAGATAGGAATGCAGCAATGGGATCCATCCAACTTGGTGCAGATTCTATAACGTTGATTTGGACTTCCTCCGAAGGGCCAATGCTTGGCTCTGGGATGAATCCTACTTCGATTGTCCGTTTAATCTCTGAGTTGATTGCGGAGGCTAGGCAAGCCAAGGCATTTGCATGGGTGTTCTGATCACGTGTTATCTGGTTCAACTCATGATGGTCAAATTTTGCCAACAGGGAATTGGTCATTTTCATGTAGGCCGCCATACGGTCGTTTCTTGCCGCGTACTCCCCCTTTAACTGATTGATCACCAGTTTTGAGTTGCAAAACACAAGCAGACGCCGAGCACCCAGAATATACGCATTCCGCAAACCGGCTAAAAGGGCTTTGTATTCGGCTTCGTTATTTGATGCTTCGAAGCCGAGCTTGACGGCCTGCTCAATTATTGCACCGTCGGGGGTCATGATTACAACTCCAGCTCCACTGCCCCGCTGATTGGACAATCCATCACAATACAACTGCCAGATGTCCCCAACATAAATCCTCCAGTTCGGCTTCGGTCGAATTTCATCTAACTTGAAGTCGGCGACATCATACTTGAAGTCGACAAGGCCCCCAGTGAATTCGGTGATAAAGTCGGCAAGCACCTGTCCCTTGATTGAGGTTCTGGGTAGAAATCGAATATCGTACTGGCCAAGTTCTAGAGCCCACTTTGAAACACGTCCAGATGCTTCCGCACTGCATAGTACTAATCGGAGGGGATAATCTATTAGCACCCCAATGCTATGCCCCTGGAAGTAATGCATGAGCTTCCTTGCCGCCATAACTAGGGCTAGGATGAGCTTTTCCAGCGGAAGGTAGCGTGTTTCGGCGTCAACCATTGCCTTGCTCACATAATACACTGGCCGTTGCTCCCCCAGCTCTTCCTTTATCAATACGGCGCCGACGGCTCGGTCAGAAATTGCCAGGTACAAAATGAGCGGGTCACCAGCAGAGGGTGTTGTCAGGAGTGGTACTGAGCAGAGGTAGGTCTTCAGGCCGTTGAAAGCGGCTTCACACTCGGCGGACCATTCAAAGGCCTTGCCCTGCCATAGTGTATGAAAGAATTGTCGGCAGCGATCTATAGACCGGCTGATAAACCTATTGAGAGCGGTAGCCATCCCCATCAACTTTTGAACCTCCTTTACTGAACGAGGGGAGCCGAACTCCAGGATTGCTGTGATTTGCCTTGGGTTGGCTTCGATTCCTCTGTGGTTGACAATGTAGCCCAAGAATTTTCCAGAGCCGATACCAAACGCACATTTGGAAGCGTTCAACTTCATTCCATATTTGCGTAGGATGCCGAATGTCTCTTCCAGATCGGCTATATGATTCTACTCTTCTTTGGACTTGACCACCATATCGTCAATGTACACTTCCATAGTTTTGCCGAGTTTCTCCTTGAACATGGTGGTGACCAGTCTCTGGTAGGTTGCCCCTACATTCTTCAACCCAAAAGGCATTACCTTATAGAATTAGGTTCCTCTTGGGGTGAGGAATGCAGTTTTCTCTTGGTCCTCCGGATGCATAGCGATTTGATGATAACCTCTATAGGCATCAAGGAAGCTCATACGCTGATGGCGCGCCGTAGCATCTACAAGCTGGTCTATCTTGGAAAGAGGAAAACAATCCTTTGGGCAGGCTTTGTTTAGGTCTGTGAAGTCGACGCACACTCGCCAAGTCCCATTTTTCTTCTTCACCACCACTGTATTAGAGAGCCATATAGGGTAGGTCACCTCCCTAATTGCTCTGGCGTCAAGCAGCCTGTCAACCTCCTCAACAACGGCGGCATTGTGCTCTGTGGCTGACCGCCGACTTTTCTGAATGATCGGCTTGCACTTAGGATTGACGTTCAAATGGTGCTGTGAAACTGACAGATCTATACCCGGCATCTCGTACGGAGTCCATGCAAAGATATCGAGGTTACTGAGCAGGAAAGATATTAGCTGCTGTCTATCGGCCTCATTCAAGGAGGCACTGACCATGAAGAACTTGTCTGGGCTTCCATTGATTTGAACTCGTTCTAAGTCTTCCCTTGCCTTTTCATTTGGGAGCCGCCCAACATCGTCGAGGCTTTCTCGATCCGGCAACTCAATGGAATTCACCTACAGTTCTTTTGGCGTTTTCTTAGCAAGGAGATAACATGCTTGTGCCGATTTCTAGGAGCCACGGATTTGCTCAATACCGCGTTCTGTCGGCAAGCGGAGCAGCTGATGATAGGTGCTGGACACGGCTCGCATAGTATGCAACCAGGATCGCCCCATGATAAGATTATACGGCGACGGCAGCTTCACGACCAAGAATCCCATATCCACTGTTCAGGAACCTGCTCGAACGAGAAGTCTAATTTTCCCCAACGGGTACTCTGGATTGGCATTGAAGCCGAATAGTGGATAAGGGGCCAGAGAGAGATCCGATTCGGAGAAGCCGAGTTTGGTGAATGTCTTGTAGTACATAATCTCTGATGTGCTCCCCGGATCAATGAGTACGCGCTCAACTGTGAATCGGTTTATGCGTAACTCAATTACCAAGGGATCAATGTGGGGCAGTGTTACTCCGGCCAAATCCGAATCATCAAAAGTGATAACATTGGCTTCATGGGGCCGTTTAGCTAGAGTGAGTTGCTCTTGAGGGTTAGACTTCGACTGAATCGCGTACACTGCCGATGACATTGGCAGGCTGTGTATCATGTGGATCACGCGGAGCGAATGTGAATCCTATGTCAAGGCTATTGCTTTGGTTGGGTTGCCTTTTCAGACGTACTGTTGTAGCCGGCCATCTTGTACCACTTTACCGTCGTACAAGGTGAATGACGGTGCTTTGAATTTCTTGGGTAGCACTGCCTTTGCAATCCGTCGTACAAAAGGATCATGTTGATCGTCATCCGAGTTGTTTCTTCTTCGCTTACGCCTTGTACGGGGACTCCCTTCAGAAGAACTGGAAGTTTCAGATCGTCCCTTCTTCTTGGGCTCCGAGGATAATGTGTCGGAGTTTCTATCAGTATCTTGTTGTCGGGCTCGAGATCGTCGACCAGCTGCCCTCACGGGTCGTTCCGGGCCTTGGTATGCAGCTTGTTTGGACTTCGCCACCTCCAAGGCCAAATCCTGACAGAGATGTTCGTTCTCTGCGATCATGTTCTCCAATCTTTGTTCGTTTTGCTTTGCTTGTTCCAGGATCGCTTGCATTGTTTCGTGCTCCGAAGTCGAGGATGAGGTGAAATTCAAGGCACGTCTTGCGGTGATGGTTTCTGTTCCAAGCATGTTTGTTGGAGTGGTTTCATCTTGCGGTATAGGGTCGACAGTGACTGTCGGAGGATCTTCCGTCACGCGCGCCGTGGATGTGCTTGAGTATTCCCACAAACGGCGCCAATTGTGGAGAAGTGATTTGGAAATACTCTTCTGATCTTGGGGAACGCTCATGATCCTCTTCTAGTCACCTGAAAGGGAATAAACACTCTGGTCAGGGGTGCCGGAATTAGCACTCCGACGGACAAGTCAGTCTCAATGCTCAAGAATGCTTGTATTCTAAGTTTAGCGCAACAATTCTCACATACTTCATTCTGGCTGATGTTTCTTCTATTTATATCTTTTCTTCTTTGGGCCTCGGGATTAGATCCATTTCCCACCTCATATTCGGCATATTTTATAATAGACCGATCTTCACTCGGCCCCTTGCTTAATCGATTATTTGGCCGAGTAGGGTTGGATTTGAGCTTTCCGAGCCAATTGTCGAGTGCTTCGAATCTCGACTCTCCCAGATTCGACTATTCGGAATCTCTATGACTCCCAATTCTCGGCCCCCACATGGTGTTAGTGTAATTGTTCAGCATTTACCATTCTTTTGAAGAGACTGTATTCTTTCATGCTAGTGTCTTTCACTACTTATATGTGAGATATTTTGATTTTTTTATATTAATTTCACTCACATATGTTGAGAGTACACAAATTTGCACAGTATCTAGTGATTCATTTGTTAAGTGCAAAATCTGTGAGATTTGAGTCGAAGCATACTTCTGATAGAATTAAAAGTCTACTTTCATTTTGCGATTAAATAATATTTTTGTCGGCTATATTTTACACACACCGAATATAGAGATAGACAAATTATTTTTACTAATTGCTAGTCTTCTGAACTCTGATAACTATTTTGCTAATATATTAAAATTAGCATTTATCTTTGTGAATATTTTCTTGAAAAAAAAAATCCAAAATTTTGTAGGTATATTCACTGTAAACTCTCACGAAATTATAACTCATCCACTAGGGGTAACCTAGGGGTTCAAAAACTAGTTGCATATGCTAAATGCAATCATGTTCCCTACGAAAATGGCATAGATAAATTTTATTTTTTTATCTTTTTAGTTTTGCTTTGCTCGAGGATTAGCAAAGTGTAAGTTGTGAGGTGTGATCGGTGCCTGAATATTACATATTTAATCTGCTAATATACACTATTTATTTATATTATTTTATAATTTTATGTGATTTCGAGTGTTTGTACATATTCTGTGTGCTTTTATACAAATTATTATAAATAATATATTTTAGATATTTTATATTAATAAAAATAAATAAATAAAAGAATCGCAAATTGCCGCACGTGGCAATACTATGATTCAAATCACCACCCCCTATTTGTTTTGCAGGTTTTCATGATGGCACCCTTCCATTGTGGGTGTTGATTTTTGACCACACAACCAAACGGGGAACTCAGCTAGAGAGCACCGGCAGAATAGATTAAGCCCGAACAACCTATAACAAGAAGATGAGAATTCGGCGATGGTTCGTCCACCTGGGGGCACTCCGATGATCAAGTCAGTATTCAATATATCTCAAAGATAAAAAATTGTGCTTAAACTCACAAGAAAGAACTTACCTCTAACCCACAAAGGTGCCATGCTTTTATACCCAGTAGTGACCTGATCACCTAGAAGCCTTACTTCAATGGACTCAGGCTCAATACTCATCATGGACCCTCATCTAGATAGAGAAAAACTCATCTTGAGCCTTATCTTTGTTCAAACTGAGATCCTCCTCTATTCTAAGAGTCGTGTCTTATCTTTTTATCTCAGATTCCGGTATCTCTACAGATAACCTCAGCCTAGCCGAGATCACCTATGGCACCTCAGCTGAAAATTCACCGTAGGTAGACAGTTGCAGAGGTTTGAAGATTTTAAAATGTTGGTTTTCACAGAGAGAGAAAATTTGAATGAAGAGAGAGAACGAGAGAATGAAAAGTGAAGAGATAAAGAGAGAGAAAGAGTTTTTGTTACAAACTAAAAAGGCAGAAAAAATGTACTGACGGTACCTTGGGTGACGTGCCTATTAGGTAGCGTAGGCAGAAATGACTCGCCCTGATAGCTCGTGTCAAGTACGAACTAATAAGGAAAGGACACGAGGAGGAAACGGTTGAAAAAGACTCTGCATTACAGCTCATGCGCAGCTAGAACTCTTGAAATTCTTGAAGTGATGAGGCGAGGACCTCGGCTAGAGGAGCGATCTTGGTTGAGATGTTTAAAGAACCAGATTCTTGGTTCTTGATCCTAGATAAACATAGACTGTTGAGTCCTGGGTACTTGAAGCCGACGAGTACTGATGTCGGTCGTCAAGAAGGAATGAAATCTTAGCCGACGTGTTATATGGACAAACGGTGTAGGTTCCATCACCTCAAGTTGCCGAGGTAATAGAACCTAGGAGCAGTTGTGGGGGAGCATTTTGTGAATGACAACACATGGCTAAGGTGATACTGAAGTGTCAATCGAGGTGCCACGTGGCCTGGTCATGTAGCCGAGATGATCTCGGCTAGGCCGAGGTTATCTACGGAGATACTGAAATCTGAGATAAATGGATAAGGGACAAGAGTCCTACAATAGAGGAGGATCTCAGTCTGAACAAAGATAAGGCTCAAGAAGAGTTTATCTTTATCTAGATGAGGGTCCAGGATAAGCATTGAGCTTGAGTCCATTGAAGTAAGGCTTCTAGGTGATCAGGTCACTGCTGAGTATAAAAGCATGGCACCCTCGTGGGTCAGAGGTAAGTTCTTTCTTGTGAGTTTAAGCACAATTTGTAATCTTTGAGAGATATTGAATATTGACTTGATCGTCGAAGTGCCTCCAGGTGGACGAACCATCTCTAAATTCTCATCTTCTTGTTAAAGGTTGTTCAGGCTTAATCTATTCTGCTGATACTCTCCAGCTGAGTTCCCCGTTTGGTTGTGTGGTCAAAAATCAACACCTACAATTTGGCGCTGTCTGTGGGAACTTAAGGAGAATAGATGGCCAACAACGTGCAAGAAGAAAAGGTTGCGGACGACATCAACAGTGAGAGTTGTGAGCATGTAGATCCTAACGTTGAAAAAGAAAACCGTAATGAAGGAGCACAAGATCGGAGTCCTGGGGAGAAGGACGTCGGCAAAGAGGATAACGCCCCAAAAAAAGGTGGTCGAGAAGAGTATTACAACAAAAATGACCTCCAAATATGGAATAATAGATGCTTGAGGAGGGATAGGGAGATGAAAGAGATAGGGAAAAAGTTGGCCGACCTTCAGTCAATCGTCCACTTTATGATGCAAAACAACATGATGTAGCCACCATTCCCATTGCAGGACACTCTGGTCCTAGCTACCAAGACTGATGCTCGGAAAGGGGGGCAGAACACAATCCCTATAGTGCCACAACATGGCAAGGGACAGGAACACTCACACCGGCCATCACGGGACTTCGGCCACACAGGGTCAGTACGAGGTGAGTCATAGAAAACAGCACGACCAAAGGGGACCTATGTCAAGGAACCTCGACATATCCAAGGGAAGGAATTTTGTTTTGATGCAGTTAACGAGAGGAAATCCAAGAGGACGAACAATGACACCAGGAGCAGTGCACCAAAAAGACTAAAATCTATTGATAGTCGAGCTCCCGGTCGAGAGAAGGAGGATTTGAGAGATTACCTCCAGAGGAAACGACATAACACCGAGATCACATCTCCTGTCAAGGCGAGGACACCATTTTCAGCGAAGCTGGATACATTCAAAGTTCCGAAGAGATTCCACATGCCGAGGTTTCAGATTTATGACAGTAAGTCTGATCCGAACTTTCATGTTGGTTTATATTTAAATTCAATGGCATTGTGGACAGGGCATGTTGGTTTATATTTAAGTCTGATCCGAACTTTCATGTTGGTTTATATTTAAATTTAATGGCATTGTGGACAGGGCATGAGCAGTTGTTGTGTAAAGTGTTCCCTTTATCCTTTGGGAAGATAGCATCGGACTGGTTTCATAAGTTGTCGAAAGGAACTATGAAAAGTTGGGAAGGCCTGGCCGAGATGTTTGTGGCCAAGTTTGTTACGAACAAGTTATAGCCGCTAAACGTAGACTCTCTTCTAGCCTTGAACATTAGCAAGGGTGAAGGTCTCAGGGCTTATGCAAAGAGGTATTATGAGGTGTTCAATCGAATTCTGCCTTGCAACCAGGAGCTAGCGGTCGTGTCTTTCAAGAACGGCCTAGATGATAAATGCCCGCTTTGGAAATCTCTGGCAAAACCCCTACGGAAAAGTATAGAGGAGCTCATGGCACGAATAGAAAAGTATGCCAGAGCAGAGGAAGACACACCAGGAGCAAAGATACCAAAGCAGGAGAAAAAACGGCTCGCCAAAGCGAGGCCGAGGTAATATCGCTGTTAATAGGCAGGAAATAGGATTAAGGGCTCCACAAGCAGTTACCACTGCATTCAGGATCCCAATCTATAAAGTTTTGGAGAGGATCAGGAGCCAACCATATTCCAGAACGCCAGAGAAAGTTCATGGCGAGTTTATGGAAAGGAGCGTTGGGAAGCAGTACACTTACCACAATGAGGATGGGCATTTGACGCAAGGATGCAGGGCACTAAAAACACACTCGGAGGATCTGGTCAGGCAGGGTCACCTGAGAGACCTAGTGGATAAGGCCAAGACAAGGGAAGAGCATGCAGGGTTTCCTCCAGCACTCGCAGCACTGCCTCCACCACCGCCACCGCAGCAAGCAGATAGACCCCGAGTAATCAATTGGATTCACTTAAAGGTCAATGAGAATGATGTACGAGGGGAGACCCAGAGAGTAAAACACCTGCAGCACATATATCAGGTTCAGCAGAAGAAGCCTAGAATACATGAGTATCAAGGACCGATAGTCTCTTTCACTAAAGTCGATTTACATATGGTACAGCATCCACACAATGATGCTCTAGATTGGAGACTCCCAAGTGAAATGCATACTGATTGATCAAGGTATTTCCTGTGACATCATGTATGTTAAATGTTACAAGGAACTGGGCCTTCATCCAGATGATTTAGAACAGTTCGACAGCCCCATGGTCGAGTTCAACGGGGCACCAACATGGCCTCTAAGAGCCATGAATATGGAGGCGCAAGCAGGCACCAAAAAGGTAAACATAGAATTTACAGTGATTGACACCCCCTCCCCTTATGATGTTAATTTGAGAAGACCGTGATTGCACGTAATGAGGGTTGTTCTCTCAATGTTGAACCAACTATTGCAGTTTCTAACTAAACAGGGGATTGCGGAAATCAGAAGGGATTAGGTACAGGCAAAAAATTGCTCCATGGTAGCAACGAAGTCCACCTGCAGTGTGCGAGAAGTAGAGACAGTGGAAATTAAAGATGAGGATAGAGAGGTCCTAGATAATGTCGGCAAAGAACCAGCCGATAAGAGTGAGGAAGCTTTGTAGAAGATTCTGGTCCAGGATGGTGATGCGGAACGCTTTTTTCTTCTCAGCTCAGGCTTATCCGAGAAGGAGGAAAGGGAATTAGAGACTTTTTTGCGAGAAAACATAGAAGTGTTTGCCTGGACGCCCTATGAGATGTCTGTCATTAACCCCGAGGTCACTTGTCATAGACTCAATGTGGACAAGTCAGCTAAACCTGTCATTTAGCAACCAAGAAGGCCAACGTTAATACATATGGAGGCAGTGGAGGAAGAAGTGGATAAACTGCTGGAAGCCCAGGCCATTCGGGAGGTAAACTACCCTACTTGGTTGTCCAACACAGTGGTCATAAAAAAGAAGAATAGGAAGTGGACGGTCTGCATGGACTTCACCAGCCGGAATAGGGCTTGTCCCAAAGATAGCTTTTCTCTGCCAAAAATTGACCAGCTGGTGGATGCCACTTCAGGGCATGAGAGGATAAGCTTCTTAGATGCTTATAGGGGATACCACCAGAGAGCAATGTATCCCCCTGACGAAGAGAAGACTGCATTCATCACCCCAAAAAGGTTGTACTGCTACAAAGTGATGCCTTTTGGATTGAAGAACGCAGGAGCAACCTACTAGAGGTTAGTGACCAAGATGTTCAAACATCTGATTGGCAAGACAGTAGAGTCTACATTGATGACATGGTAGTGAAGACCAAAGAACCTGAGAACCATTTTGTAGACTTGAAGATAGTTTTTGACATACTAAGAACACGTCATCTCTGACTCAATGCTTCGAAATGTGCATTTGGAGTTGGGTCTGGTAAGTTCCTGGGATACCTAGTCACCAGAAGGGGCCTTGAGGCAATCCCAGATCAGATCAGGAACATCCTAGACATAAAGAGCCTAACATTAGCCAAGCAGGTCCAGGTTTTGACCGGCAGGGCAGCAGCCCTAAATAGGTTTATCAACCGAAGTTCTAATAAGTGTAAACCATTTTTCAGTTTGTTAAAGAAGTCACAGATTTTTTATGGACAGAAGAATGCGAAGTTGCCTTGGCCGACTTGAAAAGGTACTTGACAATAGCTCCAGTTTTGTCAAATCCAATACCTAGAGAAGAACTGCTTCTATACTTGGCAGTTTTAGATCACACGGTAAGTGCAGCGGTAATCTGAGAAGAAAAGGAACAGAAGGCGGTATACTATGTGAGTAAAACCCTAGCAAATGCAAAAACTAGGTACCTGCCCTTAGA
Organism: Camellia japonica; assembly: GCA_030407325.1. Lineage (NCBI taxonomy): Eukaryota > Viridiplantae > Streptophyta > Magnoliopsida > Ericales > Theaceae > Camellia > Camellia japonica. The sequence continues at coordinate 166,410,892 of JAPPVO010000036.1, forward strand.
GAAGTTAACACTAGCCCTAGTGATGGTTTCCAAGAAGTTGAACCACTACTTCCAAGCTGACAAAATTGTGGTGCTGACTGAGCATCCCTGTAGACACCCCATTTTTGACCTCCCCTAAGACTTGGGCGTCTCAGGTTGATCACTCGATGATGAAAAGTTACGTTGTACAAACGTTCGATTTCTTCAGCAAGAAAAGCTTCTAAATCCCAACCTTACACCTCATTTTGACCACAACTATTTTAGACCTTAAAACCCTCATTTTCAAAATATTTTTCCAAATATTTCTACAATGTTCCGAGGCTCGTATTTCGTTCAAAATATTGCACTTTTCAGTAAATCGAGTAAGGACAAAGTGGAAATAAATAGAAGGAGGTGAACTCTTTGAAAAATCATTAAAAAAAAAATCTTATTTATAGGTTCAGAGTTGAAGGAAATAGGAGGGGATGGAAGAAAACTAGTTGGGGAAATGGCTTAGCGTGAAACTGTTAAGAGAGAAATAAGCAACCTTCACTAAATTAGGCATATCTATTTGTACCCTTATAATTTAGATATGAGGCCACCACCATTGGAAATTAGACTTCTGGGGCTTCAATTTAGACTCAAGAATCACCTAAAACCGAGTCCGGATGAGGGAGATATGCCCGTTTGAAGTCGGGCTTGAGAGTAGATTTTTGTGGACGGCTGTACAAGAAAGTGGCCGGCTAGAAGTTGTGAAATTTCATCCATTTTGAGTGGATTGGCGCCCCAAGTGTCCCCACAGGCCAACTAGTGGTCGGCCGGCCAGAAATGAGTGTACAATCGTCCCCTTTAGTGGCTTGCCGGCCACTTCTATTAAAAATCAGATATTTTCTGCCAACTATGCCAGCTGTCTCCACAGGGGCATGCATTGCACCAGCTATCTCTTTATGGATATTTCTGAGATAGTAACATGTTTTTCTGTATATAGATGACCACCCCTCTTGAAATTAGGTTACAAAAAATTCCAAAAGCCCCAAAACTTGAAATTCTCTCTCTATCTCTATCTTGCAACACACACACCTTACCCAAACACTTCCTAAACCAATATTTGAACTCTCCTTGCTAAGATTATTGAGTCTAAATTTTAGCCTTTAAGAGTGAAAGCCTTGTGGTTTGTGAGACAAAGAGTTAACTATCTTCAAGAGGTATAACTTCTCCTTTATTTACACTACTTCTCCTCTATCTTTTCTTGCTGTTTGTAGACTATTTCTCAACTGCTTTTATAGGCGGAAACTTGTGGCTTAAAGCTATCAAAGGTGGAGGGGTTAACCACCCTTCTTTGAACCTCATTTTCCAAGCTTTTGCCCTTGTGTTTGCCATCTCTTTCTCAACTTTTTACCACTAATTTTTAGAGTTTTTCAAAGGTTAAAAATGTTGTTTTGAGGTCCCAAAAATGGAGGGGTTAGCCACCCCTCCTTTGGCTTGTTTACTAGCTTAATTTCCCCATTATTTTAACTTACTTTTTAGCTTTTTTTACCTTAATTCCAATGTTGTTTTGAGCTCTTTTAGGACTGTTTTAGGTTGTTCATTTCATTTATGCTTTGTATAGTATGCTTGTATTGTAATGGTCCTCATAGGTTTAGTGGTTTAGGCTTTAGCCACCAACCTATTTGAGTTGATAGCATTTATTTCATGCTTTTCATACTTGTGTTCACCTCTAATTATCTCTACAACCTCCCTCTTTTCTTGGCATTTTATATGCTTTGAGAGTCATTGCAACCGATTAGTTGTTTAAGCTTGAGATAGAAATCGTTGTGTTTAATGGTTTAATCTCTTTGGAGGTTCATTACCAACAACATAACATCTCTCTCATGCCCAAAACAATCTTTTGTTCGACACTTTTCTCCATTAGTGGACTTTATCTTCATTTTGGACAAAATGGACTGAGGAATGGAAAGGTAATTAAATGAGGTAGTAAAAAATGGGGCTAAAATGCAACAAGATAATAAAATGGTTTGGGTTCAATCGGACGTTAATTGAATCCCTTGAGTCTTGAGTAATTTCATACTTGTTAGTGATGAAAATGGTTCAAGAGTCAATGTCAACCACTTCCCTTGATCAATTCCATGATAGAGAGGAGGTTTTGTTGGTCTCTTATTTCTCTTATTTAGCCTTTGTCCAATCGAGTCATGGATTATCATGTAATGCCCTTGCAATCATTGATGATTTGTGACCCAATTTTATCCCTTCCTTGATCTGTTTCATGATAGGAAGAGGCAGAGATGATAAATATCCCCTAGAAACACTCTGTTTCTGCTCTATTCTTTTTCTATTGCCGTAGGGTAGTATCAACAATAGTGGCCAGCTGACCACGATTTGCATCTGGCCATCCACTTCTTCTGGCCGGCCATCCACCTTTGTGTCAGCAGGCAGTGTCATTTTCTTGCAAAACAGAGCAGAAACATAGGCAAAACAGAAGCTTTTTCTGCAGGCAGAACAATCTTGGTAGCAAAACAGAGGCGTTTCCAAGAGGATGTTCATGTTGTTCGCATTGGCATGCATGGTTCACCACCTCCACTCAAGTTCCAATTAGTTTACTTAGCATATAATTAATTTGTTAATTAGTGAGTTGATTCCTTTGAACTTGTAATAATCTAGTTAGTTCTGATTTGTAATTAATTATTTAGTGTAATTAATTAGTTAGTTTACCCTTCATTTGTAATAATTAGCTAGTATAGTTAATTTATTTCATTTGGTTTGTAAAAGTTTGTTAATTCATAGTAATTAGCTAGGGCATTTATTCGGACCCTCAAGCATTTTTTCTAACTCTTTTATTTCCTTTTGGCTTGCCTTGGAGTACTAGGTGAGTATTTTTGCTTTAGCCATGACAAGCATGATTCCATGAGGCTAAATGCTTAAGTGTTATCCTGTTTAAATGCCTGTTGTAGACGTCCCCCGAACGCCCCGGGAGGGTTAGGTCCCGTTCTGTTCATATTGGGGTCACTACAGTTCAAGGACTCAAATGTCACGGTTCTTAATCTTGAACCAAAGAGTCCAAATCCGGCAAATCGTTTTGAAAACAGATTTTTTTGAAAGAAGTGCCAAACATGGACTGCTTTGCCAGATAACAGAGTCGCCACCTAAATATTTTTTAAATGGGAAATTTAGGAAACCCTGACTCGGTGCCAAAGGCCACGTGTCCGTCATCACCAAAGTTGGCTCGGGAACTTAGGTACGATTGGGGAAGGTCACTTCGTGAGCACCCCCGCTCGCCCGGTCAAAGACCGGCCTCTACTAACCATGATATCTGTTTTTGAAAACATTGTATGCTCTTATTCCGGTTATTAGCCTAGGTTACTATGTGATGCTCGCAGCAAATAAGTATAGACTGAGCCGCCTGAATTGGAACAAAACATTTCATGTTTGTTTGTTTGAAAATGGTTTGATGGTGCTACCCGCAGGTAGGCTAAGACGCGGATTTGCCACCTCTCAGGTGGGCTTAGAAAACATGATTTTGCCACTATCTGGTGGGCTTAAAACAAACATTTGATGAATTTGTCCAATCCAAGTAACTCAGCCTCCACCCACAGGCATTCAAGGCAGTTATATCACATAAGCAGTTAGCCTCATGGTAAGCATGCTATCATGGCAACACTCACACACATGCAAGGATGCTAAAGCATAAAACTCACCGAGTACTCCAAGCCAAAACAAAAGCTGATTAGAAATCAATGCATGATCCTAAATATACAGAATTGCCTAATGCAACACATGCAATAATGCAACTATAGCGGGCTCGGCTATTCTAAACATGGCATATGAAATGCTACAGCTAACATGTATTCAATTTGGAATTGAAATACAAATGCAGTTTGTATGATGCGCCGAGCCCGGTGCGTGCAAAACAGATGAATGATGCAAACATGCTGTCATACTGTATGCTAAATGAAATATGCCCTATATCTAACCATCATAAGCAGATAAATAAAAGGGAGAAAGAAGTGGGGGTAAATAAAAGGGAGAAAGACATACATCACACTCACCCACACTTGTTACAGTTATGCCCTCGCGCAGAGGGTCCGAATAAATAATACAGTCCGAAATGAAAGAATAATACAGTCCGAAATATACACATTCTTAATTAATTAACAAATTAAAGAAGAAAGCGGTAAACTGGCTTGCAAGCTAGGGGCTGCCTCGCTTCTGATGAATGATGTATGCCGGATGCCTTTTGGAAATCCACTGGGATGCCCAATTTAGCCTCTGTTTGCAATGTTTCTCGAAATGCATGCCCGACTCCGAAAAGTTACTGATTCTCCATATATGCTGCAACAGAGAGCAGGAAAAGGGCATAGCGATGTATTTCACAAATATATGCATGCCTCGATCCTCGTGCCACCAATCACGCATATCGATGCATGATGGCCGAGGAGCCGAATTGCACAGCTCAATATAGAATGAATGCATGTGAATGCTACAACAAAACCTAACTCCATCATGGGTAATCCGGAGTGTCGGTGACTGGGGAATTGAGACCCGTTCCGTCACTCGGAGTACGAAACGTGCCTCGTTTCCCGTGCCCGGGTTAACTCCTATCCCGAACACAATGCAATATGAATGATATGCATGAAATGCAACTAAGATACAGCCTAGTATGCACAATGCTGATGAAAATGAGATGTCTCGAAAAGCGCGCACGCGTGCACGCAAACCGAGGCGATGATATAAAATGTAAAACGGATAAAATCGAAGTGCCTCGAAATGTGTGCCCACAGGCACGCACACCGAGGCGATGACAAAATAGAAATCAGATAAAACCGAAGTGCCTCGAAATGTGTGCCCACAGGCACGCACACCGAGGCGATGATATGATAGAAATCGGATAAAACCGAAGTGCCTCGAAATGTGTGCCCACAGGCACGCACACCGAGGCGATGACAAAATAGAAGTTAGATAAAACCGAAGTGCCTCGAAATGTGTGCCCACAGGCACGCACACCGAGGCGATGATATGATAGAAATCGGATAAAACCGAAGTGCCTCGAAATGTGTGCCCACAGGCACGCACACCGAGGCGATGATATGATAGAAATCGGATAAAACTGAAGTGCCTCGAAATGTGTGCCCACAGGCACGCACACCGAGGCGATGATAAAATAGAAATCAGATAAAACCGAAGTGCCTCGAAATGTGTGCCCACAGGCACGCACACCGAGGTGATGATATGATAGAAATCGAATAAAACCGAAGTGCCTCAAAATGTGTGCCCACAGGCATGCACACCGAGGCGATGACAAAATAGAAATCAGATAAAACCGAAGTGCCTCGAAATGTGTGCCCACAGGCACGCACACCGAGGCGATGATATGATGGGACGGAAATGCAAATTGGGCTTATACTAACATGAGCGGACCTCAGCCACACTCACATCAGATGCCGTCGGACGAAAATGAAGTGCCTCGACATGCGCGCCCACGGGCACGCAAACCGGGGCGATGGCATACGGAATGCAAATGACATACAAATAAAATGTGGCGAATGGCATATGGAGAGTGCAAATTTCAGCAGCTAAAATGATGCACAAATAGCCCCCGAATTATAACAAAATTACACCCGATGCCCGAAATGCGATGTAATGCACCCGAAATGGCCTACGGCCCTACTAAACATGCACAATATGGACATAACTTTTAAAACAGTAGCAAGGCAGCCCCTAAACTAGCATTTTTTCAGTATAAAGCAAGGCTAAACCACAACCACAAGTATGGCAAAATTAGCATGCAAAAAATGGGGAAAAATAGGGGAATTACAAAGCAAGTAGTATATACAATGCTCAAATCAGAAAACACAGTTCTACAAAATTGAAGAAGGGCCAAAAACATGCATATTTACAGTAGATGAGATCCCCTAATTCAGTGTGTAGATATGCTTAAAATGGCATGCAAAAATGAGCCTATAAAGGGCTACAACATGAGGTACCATAAGCAATGATCAAACAACTTTGGATCCTTGACAAAGTATGAAGAATAAGCCAAAATAAGACACTTTCTAAGCCTGATGAAGGCTCAAATCAATAGCTAAGCAAGCCTAAACAAACATGCAATTTTACGGGAAATATGAAGGATATAACATGAAGTACCAAAACAAATCATCAAACCACTTTGGACCCTTAACAAAACACGAAGAATAGGCAAAAATAAGGCTCTGTCTAGGCCTGATGAAGGCTTAAATCCGAAGCATGGTGAGCTTAAAAAAGCATGCAAAATGGGATTGTGACAAGAATTCAAAGCAAGGGATATGTAGAGCAAGAAAACCAGGTTGAGCCCTTCTTCAATGTTGAAGAGGGGCTCAAAATAAGCACAATCTCAGTATGTTGCATGTTCCAACTCAGATCACAAATAGGCCAAAACAATCATGCAATTTTACGGTAAAATGGAAGCATTTCAAAGGAAGTGCATGATAGAGAAGTCAAACATGGTTGAGCCCTTCTTCAATGTTGAAGAGGGGCTCAAAATAAGCCCACTCACAGTATATAGTATGCTCGAAATCAGATCACTCAAAAGCTAAGCAAAGCATGCAATTTAATGGCCTAAAGAGTGCTATTGAAGAAAGTATATCATAGAGACACCAAACAGGGTTGGGCCCTTCTACAATGTTGTAGAGGGGCTAAAAATAAGCACAAAACCAGAAGGGGTCAGAACCCAAAACAGATCACAAGTAGGGTAAAAATTTGAATCAAAATTATGCAAGAAAAAGGGAAATGATGACTTACCCTTGAAGATCAAGTTTTTGCTACCTCTTGCCTTGATGAAAGTTGCTTCTTAGCCTCTGAGGAACCCCTTCTTGCTGCTGGAATGGAAGTGGGGATGGTAGAGCTTAGGGTTGATGAAGGATTGGCCTAGGAACTCAAAGGTTTTTAGGATTTTTGAATAGGAAAATGGAGGTTTTGGGAGAGAGGTTTGTGAGATCAAATTTCCTCACCTTAGCAAAGGAGGAGGACCACCCTTCAAATAGGGAAGAAGAGGTGTAAAAGGGGAGGGAAATGGAGGCAAGATTTCCCTCCCAAAATATCCCCCGGATGGGGGAGATATTTCAAAAAAATATCCGGACAGCTGTAAAGAGCTGGAAAGCAGAAAGCTGGCCGGCCAGGTAAATTTCTGGGAGGTGGCCGGCCGGCCACCCCACCTGGTCGGCCAGCCACTCACCCTGGCCGGCCGGCCATGGCCCAAAAATGAAGTGTAAATTTTCTGGCCGACCACCATGCAATGGTGTCCTCCCAGATGTGTAGAATAAGGCCCCAAGGTCGGAATCTGGCAACTCTGAAGCAGGAGTCACAACATAGAGCTTGAAGGAGAGGCTCAAAAATGAAACTAACAATTTCTGGCCGACCACCAACTTTTAGGGTCCTCCCAGATGTGTAGAACAAGGTTCCAAGGTCGGAAATTGGCAACACTAAAGCAGGAGCCACAACATAGAGCTTGAAGGAGGGGCTCAAAAATGAAACTTTGAATTGCTGGCCGACCATGCTCTTTTAGGGTCCTCCCATGTGCCCTCATCACAAATATGTAGCTTTGGTTGGAAGAAAATGGGCCTATGGTGTTCAACATTAGCCCGGAAGTGAGCAAAACGGGCGCCGGAGGAGCGAAACTGGTTATCTGGGATAATTGCGGGCCTCCTACCCTCCAGTGATCTTCCTAATGCTGAAACAGAGGTACTTGCCAAAATTGAACAAAAACTAATGAGAAATGAACGCTCGGGGCCCAAACCGCGCAGTTCGGGGTCCCGAAAATGGGCTGTAGGCACCGGAAGTGGTGTTCAGCAGCGAAGTGGGTATCTGAGACCCCAGGGTTTCTCGGTATGACAAAACAGAGGTACACGCCAAAAACCGGAGAAAACCGATGCGAAATGAATGCTCGGGGGCCAAACCGCGAGGTTCGGGGCCCGAAAACCGGCTATAAGCACCGAAAGTGGCATTCAGCCACGAAGTGGGCATCAGGGGCCCCAGTGTGCTTCATAATGATAAAACAGAGGTATGTGGCAAGAACCGGAGGAATCGGAGACGGTTGGGCGGTCCCGAACCGAGGCACACGGCCTGACGGCTCCAAAAACCAGGAACCGGGCTCCGAAATGGGCAAAATGGCCTACGGCCACGAAAAGTAGCCCACGGGACCACTCCCTCCCCTCAGGAAAGAAAACAGAGAAAACCGAGCCTGGTTCGCAAACCGAGACAAGGCACAGAAGAGAATTCGGAAGTCCGGAGGCAGGGCGCACGGCCGCGACTCTGAGACTTCTGAATGAACACAGTATGCAACATCACCGAGCGCTCAATCGGTGACGTCTGAGTCTTAAGGTCGGTCAAAAATGGGGTGTCTACACCTGTGGATGAAGGCTAATTGCTAAAATTGAGATGAATTGATTAATGAACATACAAACTCACCTTTTTCAATTGAAGCGTATTCAAAACAATTTCAAACAAACATGAAATCAAAGCGTTCCAACTTTTGCAAATTAGTCTATACTTGTGTGCATCGCCTAGTAAAAATAGCCTAATAATCGGAACAAGAGCATATAATGTAAATAAAAATCATATCATGATTAGTAGAGGTCGATCTTTGATCGGCCTAGTGGGGTGCTCAATTCATGACCTTCCCCTCTTGTACCTGAGTTCCTGAGCCGAGACACTTTGGTGATGACGGACACGTGGCCTTTGGCACGAGTCACAGGTTTCCTAAATTTTTCAAAAATATTTAGGTGGCAACTTTGAAATCTAGTAACGCAGTCCATTTTTGGCATTTTGATTCAAAATCAATTTTTCAAAAGCTTTACCAGATTTGGACTCATTAGTGTTTATATATTTGACATTGCACTTGTGAAATTAGATTCAGAATCACGGGAGTCCAAACTGTAGGGCTAGTCATCTTCGAAAGGAGCACGAAAAGCAAGCTACAAGCCCCTGAAGTCCCTGTTACAACATGGAGACCTGACAGACAGAGTTTCCAGATGGGCAGTGGTGCTGGGCCAATATGACCTGGAATTCAGGCCCAGAACAGCAATCAAGGGTAAGGTTCTGGCCGACTTTGTGGTAGAATTCACATCTGGTGCCATCCCACGTTGGGCTCCGGTGAGCTACAATTTACGATGTCCAAAAAAACCAGAGGAAAACCAGCTGGGACCAAAAGCCCCCATTCCAGCAAAATAAAAGAAGGAAGAGAAACCAAAACCCTGTGACATCTACATCAGTGATTCCTTCTACCAGTTTGTTGATGGAAGTGCAAACCGTCAAGGAGCGGGGGAAGGAGTGGTGTTGGTATTGCTAAATGGGTGAATGATCGAGTAATCTATTCGTTTGGGGTTCAAGGCCTCAAACAACGAAGTAGAGTATGAGGCACTGATTGCAGGGCTAAAACTAGCAGTGGCAATGGAAGCCAATGAGGTTGTAGTCTTCGGTGTGACTCCCAGCTCATTGTGAATCAAGCAACGGGCGAGTATGCAGCCCGAGATAAAAGAATGACAGCCTATGTCAAAGAAGGTTGTCAGGCTTCTAGCATTGTTCCAGGATTGTCAGCTACAGCAAGTTAGCCGAGATGATAACAATCATGCCGATACCTGGGCTAACCTAGCTAGTGTAATAAAATCAAGGGAACCAAGGACAATCATGGTTGATTATTTGACAAGACCAAGTGTGGAGCCTCTGATAACAGAGTATGAGGCAATGTGCATAGAAATGGGTCGAAGTTGGATAGACGTCATAGTGATGTTCCTCAGGGATGGCAAGCTGTCAGATGATCGTAAAGAGGCACATCAGACCAGATTGAAGGCAGCTAGGTTCAGCCTGACAGCAGAAGGCCATCTCTATCGGAGATCCTTCATTGGGCCCCTTTTGAGATGTGTACATCCCTCCCAAGTTGAGGACTTTCTATATGAGATCCATGAAGGAGTTTATGGAAACCATTTTGGGGCTCGCTCATAGGGCCATAACTCAGGGGTACTGGTGGCCCCATATGCAGAAGGATGCTGAGGCCAATGTCAGGAAGTGTGAGAAGTGTCAAAGGTTTGCACATTTGATAAACCAGCCAGCAACAGATCTAAATCTAGTATCCAGTCCTTAGCCATTTGCCTAGTGGGGTATGGATCTTGTTGGGCAGTTGCCTCAGGCAATTGGACAGAGAAAGTTCTTATTAGTAGCCACAGGCTACTTTACAAAGTGGGTAGAGATAGAACCCCTTACAAAGATTCGAGATATTGATGTGAAGAACTTCATCTAGAAGAACATCGTCACCAGGTTTGGGATCCCAAGGGCCATAATAGCAGATAACGATACACAGTTTGGCAGTAAGCTAATCAAGAGTTTCTGTACAAAGTACAAGATTAAGAACTATTACTCTACACCTAGTTTCCCTCAGAGTAATGGTTAGGTAGAAGCATCCAACAAGACTATCCTGGATGGGATCAAGAAGAGGCTGGAAGTAGCCAAAGGGAAATGGGTGGAAGAATTGCCTAATGTGATGTGGGCATATCGGACTACGCCGAGAAGATCAACTGGGGATTCTCCTTTTGCCATGGCTTTTGGCACTAAAGCAGTCATCCCACTAGAGGTCGACATCCCTGGAATCAGAACTTAGGGAGTGGAGAATGGGACCAATGAGGCATTCCTAGCCCGAGATTTGGATCTGTTGGAAGAAAGAAGGGAGAGAGCACCAATTTGGCTAGGGGCATACCAGCAGCAGCTTGCTAGGGCTTACAACAACAAAGTCAACCCAAGAGAGTTCAAGGTTGGGGACCTCGTCCTTAGAAAAGTCATCGGCAATAAGAAGGATCCCAAGGAGGACAAGTTTGGCCCAAACTGGGAAGGACCTTACAGAATCATCTCAGTTGCCAGCAATGGGGCATCTCGACTTAAAGATACTAATAGCAAAGAGTTGCCACGACCCTAGAACACTTGCAATCTGAAGTTTTTCTATCATTAGTTTTTTGAGATTTATGTAACAATTTTATCAGCCGAAGTTTTAATAAAGTGCTAGTTTGATTTTGATTTTATTGTTGAAAATTGTGCAATAGGACTGAATAGTCTTATGACGATGTTTCAGAATGAAACATGACGAGTAACTTAGACTCATCATATGATAGAGTTGAACTAAGTTGGCTACGTTTTCGAATGAAACATGACGAGTAACTTAGACTTATCATATGGTAGAGTTTAATTATACTTGCCTTATAATAGAGTTGAACTAAGTTGGCGATGTTTCCGAGTGAAACATGACGAGTAACTTAGACTTATCATATGGTAAATTTGAATTATACTTACCTTATGATAGAGTTGAACTAAGTTGGCGATGTTTCCGAATGAAGCATGATGAATAACTTAGACTTACCATATAGTAGAGTCGAATTAACACTTGCCATATCGTAGAGTTGAATTAAATTGAATTAACTTAGACTTGCCACGACGGCGGGGTTGAACTAAGTTTGATCTACTTAGATTAACAGAAAAACGGAGGTAGAAAACCTCGGCTAATCTTTGTTTGAACCCGACTTTGGCAAAATTGAAGTAACCTGCTTAATGAGAACATAAGTGATACTTAGGTTCACATTATGGGGCAGGAAGCATGAATGTTAAGTGGGCTTAACACTTGTTGAAATTTCAAATACAATTTACAAGTTGGAGAAACAAGAATGGGCTTAACACTTGTTGAAATTTTAGAAACAATTAACAAGTCGATGTTAGCCAAGGTAACCAGGTGAGGGCTATCCAAGATATTTATTTCCCGAGATACCAACCAGGGTGAAGAAGGGTGAAATCTTGATAGAAGACAGTAAGTACAAGTAAGGAAGCAATACTTGGCTGGTTAATTTCTAGTAAAGAAACAGCACCTGTAAAAACATTTTTATGAAATATTCTGAAGTGTTGGCCGAGAAAAACAGTCAAGGTTTATATCTGAGGTGATACTTGTCCGAGATATTCTCGACCAAATTGATTACATAGAATATACTTGGAAGAAGTAGAAAAATATTCTAAGTGTGGAAACATACAAGGTAGTGAAAACAGACAAAGCTTAAAGAAGAAGCATTCAAATACTTAGAGAAAAAGAAGACTTGTATTCAGAGAAAAAACTTGTTCAAATTGCAGACAAAAGGGCACTTCGGCCTAGCACAGAAGACTACTTGTTTAGTTATAGAGATGGCACTTCGGCTCAATAAAAGTAGAAACTATTACTACTATTCAAAGTAACAAGTAAAGAAAAAATTCTAAGTGCTAGGGTCATTGGGGATTCTCTGCAAACTACATTGCCTCGGCAATTGATGATGTTTCAACCTCGGCAACAAGCTGGGTTGTCTTCTCGACAGTCTTCTCATCCTGGATCTCGGCGTCGATCTCGAGAAGAGTCTCATCAAGGCTCTTCTCCGCTGTCTCCACCTCAGCTTCAGAAGTGGTCTTCTTAGGAGAGGTACTCTTGGTAACCTCGTCCTCGTCATCTTGAGTCAAGTCTGGGACTTGATAATTCAAAGATGGGGATTTGGCCCCAAGAGCAACCTCCTCCTCTTCTTCAGCATCCTCAACGTCAGCTTCCTCCTCATCGGCCACGTCATCTGACTCTTTAGGAGTTGGAGAGAAAGGCACATAGAGTTGGTTGACGTCTCGGAGATCGGAGTCCTTTGGGATAGATAACTTGTTGAGGGCTGCAGTCCAGTCGATGTAAAAGCCTCGGTTGTAGGCTTGGTTGGCCTAGGCTTTGTAAGCATCACGCACAGTGGCTTGGCCTTCGACGTAGGCCTTTTCATCGGCCGCCTTGATTTTAGCCGCCTTAGTCTCCAAGGCCTCTTAGAGCTCGGCACGTTTTACTCATGCTGAACATCTACTCAATCAAAATGGAATTAGGAGACTTCGGCCACCTCAGCCTTCTCTTCGGCACGGTCCTGTGCACATCTGGCAGCCTTGGTTTGATCCAGGAGAACTTTGATCTTGGCCTCAACATTATTGACGGAGGAAATGAAGCCAGCAGCCTCTTGAGTCTTGTGCACCAACTCTTTCTTGAAAGCCTCGGCTTTCGTGGCAAAAGAGTGGGTGTATTGAATAGCCTGCAAGGATAGAAAACAAACAAGTTAGTAAAATTTCTATGTAGAGAAAACAGAGCAGAAAGCCAAAAAACAATACAAGTATTGGGCACTTACAAGAACAGAATGTTGTATCATCAACGTGAAGTTTTCTTATTCACTGATCTCGGCCATGCGATTCAGATCAGTTAGAAATAGCAAGGCTATGGAGAGAGTGGCGCCAACTTCAATACTATCAACGGCACTGTCACCAGCTCGCATCGGGGGATCACCAACCGAAATCACCAGAGCCCAAGGCTCATCGACTTTGAAAGCACTTGGGCTTGCTACAGCTTCGGACCTCGGCTTCTTCGACTAAGCAATGTTAGATGGCTCGGCCTCATCAGGTCTCTTCTCAGCTGTAGAGGTGCTCTTCTCGATCTCGGCAAGTTTTGAGATTGGCACAGTGTCTTCGGTGTCCACTTGGGTGACTGGGGCTTTTGCCTTAGCCTTTTTCATCCTTTTTGGCTTAGGCTTAGGTTGAGATTAGGATGGGGAAAAATGAACAGTTACTCCTGGCAAGTAGGCCAAGAGGTCTTCAACAACAGCTTTGCTACGACCTATGTCTTCAGCAGTCACACTAACAGTAACTTTAATGCCAAAATGGATTGCTGGCAAGGAAATATGTGGGTTTGCTGGGTCTTACACTGATTCCTCAGAATCTCGGCGTTTGTGACTTCGGGTTCTGCTGGTAGGAGCGTTTGGGGGAGCTCGATGTCAGCGTCGGTGCTGAGAAAGTGGAATTAATTGTGGGGCAAAAGTGGATGGCAGCTCTACTAAACCTAAATAGGAGGCTTGGTCTGGCCTTAGTGATGAAGTGACTGGTAGAGTTGTGGCAGAAGGAGGAGTCTTATTTCGGCATGGGACGTCGGGCAGAGCGGACTTGTATGTTGGTACGTAATTAAGCAGAAGCGAGGCTTTGCGCTTCTCAACAGACAAGCGCAGTAGCCTTTTCAGGTCTTTGTTGCGGAAGAAAGTTTGGCAGAAGTCCTTGGCTGGCTGAGGGAGAACTGCCAAAGCAAGAAGCAAACATTAGTATACACAGACAAATTGACAAGTCTTCACAAAGATAAAATTTTGGGGTAACTCAATTCTTGCCCTCATCCTCTCTAAATATTGCTCGGCGCAAAGGAAACAGATGAAGATTGTCATTAGGTGCACACTCCCAGTTGTTTGAGACAATCAAATAATCATATTCTGCACCCTTGTTTGAATCTGGGAGATCGACTATAAGTTTGAAGGCGGTGGATCTGGGTTTAAGGTAATATATGTAGCCTTTGTCTGACTTAAGGCAACACATGGTGTAACAGAACTAGATGTCAGCTAGCGTGATCCTAGCTTTTTCTCAGCGTGCTAATTCTATTATGCCATTGATGACTCTATATGAGTTGATGGCTAGTTACATGGGGTTGAGTTTATAGTAATGGAAAACTTCCCTAAAAAGGATGTCAATGGAAAACCGGAGTCCACACTCAATGAATGCAACTACAGGGAAGGGCATGGAATCTCCATCAGGCACGATAGAGTCTCCATCCTAGCCAACTTGATGTGAACGTCGACTGGGATGGAAAACTGCTGACAGAAATACTCTAGTTTGGCTGGTGTATCTACCCTCTACCTGAACATTCCCACGATATTGGCTTAAAGAGTCTTGTATTAAATTTCAAAAACAGAGATTGGTAAGGGTTTAAAAACCTCGACTAACCCTAGACGACACTAGGGAAAAGGTTTCCGAAGGTTTAAAAGGAAAAGTTGTTTCAATTTTCCTAAAGAAAGGAGTTCTAAAACAAATCCTAAACCTAGGACTACAAAAGCAAGAATCAAAGGCCAAAGATCTGAAAACAAGCAAGAAAACCAAGAAAGGAGCATGACTGAGAATCAGAAAAGCATCGTAATTCAGAAAAAAGAGGGAAACATTGGCAAACAAAATTCAAGAATTACATGAGGCAAAAATATAGATATGGCAAGAACAGTGCCAGACATTCAAGAACAGAAGTGAAATCATTGCAATATGTGTAGACACCCCATTTTTTACCATCCTCAAGACTGTGACGTCATCACTTGTGCATTTGATGATTATGTTTGTTTGTGTTTGTTTTGAGCACCCGAAGTCCTCAGCGGAATGCCCTGTCTTTGAGCCTTTAGACCTTGTTCATTCTGTGCCTTGTTTTGGATCAAAACTTGGTGCCTGGAACCTTGTGGTGACCTGTCAGCCACCACCAGAGGCTGTCAGCCATAGCTGGCTCTTGACAGCCCTTGGTGTGGCCAGTCGGCCACCAGTGGTGCCCGACGGCCACCAGTCTCTTTTTCCAGATATTTCTTGATATTTGTTGCCAGCTATGCCAGCTGTTAGCACAATGAGATGCATCTTCCTACACGTGTTTGGTAGGATGTTTCTAAGCTCAAGGCATGTTTTTCTATATATAGGGGGGTTCCTCCCCCATTTTTTAGGGTTAAAAAATTCAAAGAAAAATTCTCTCTCTCTCTCTCTCTTACAATTTTGTGCCTAAGTGCTTGTTTTCTCTACACTTTTGCATATACACCCCTTGATCAAAGTTTCTTATCTTTGTGCTGAGGTTACTTCCTCTTTGTGCTCTAGAAGGTGTTTGTAGCCTGAATTTTTTGGCCAAAGTGTTTGCTTGCTTCAAGAGGTATACCGCTCTCCATTACATTTGCTTTGTATACTTGTTTTGCCATCTTTTCTTACTATTTTGGGGCTGGTTTTGAGCTGAGAAAAACTCTGTTTTTGTGGCCTAGAAGTGTTGGTTTGAGCCCTTTTTTAGTTAGGGGGTGGTCCACCTTTCTTGTTTGTTAGTTTGTGAAGCTTTGTGCCTTTATTCATCACTCTCAAATCAACTTTTTTTAGGCCTTTTAACCACTAAATTTCAGAGGTTTTTCAATGGTAAAAAACTCATTTTAAAGTCTAAAATTGGAGGGGTTAGTCTCCCCTCCTTGTGTCTTGTTTGCATGCCTAGTTAGCTTCACATGTTAGCATGTTTTTCTAGCTTAGCTTAACTCAAGTCCAACATGTTTTAGCCTCTGAAATAACCCGTTTTAGCTCTGTTTTGGGTTGGTTAGTTTGTTTAAGTCTTGTTTTGCATAGTTGTAGTGCAACCCCATGCATTAGCCTAATGTTTTGGCTTTTCCCGCCTTGAGTCCAGCATGTTTTAGACCATATTCAAGGCGGTTTTGCCTCTGTTTTTGGTCATTTGTTTCATTTGAGCCTTGTATGGCATGGTTGTAGTGTTAATTCCTTCACTGGCTTAGTGTTTTAAGGCTTTAACTCTCATTGCGTGAGTTGGTTGCATGTTTTAGTGCTTTTATCATTCATTTCCAGCACTTAATCACCTCTGCAATCCCCCTCAATTCTTCACTTTTGATTTGCTTTGAAAGTGGCTTCAAACCACTTGTTTGCCTAAGTGTGAAATGGAGGTGCTACACCTAATGGTTTAATCCCTTAGGGGGTTCATTACCAACAGTGTAATGCCTCTTTCAAGCCCAAAGAAACTTGGGGTTTGAGTCCTCTTTCCAGTAGAGGACACTCACCAATGGACAATTGGATTAAGGAATGGTTTGGTAATTAAAATGAGTAAATAAAAATCGACAAGTAAAAGAGGCAAGATAAGCATCTTTCGTGGTGCATTGCATGTGTTCGAATCGGACGTTAATTCAAACACAAGAAAAATGGGACATTTCATACTCAAAAGTGATTAAATGTGCCATTTTCCTTAGTCTCCATTGCCCTTGATCATGCATGATAGGGTGATGGACAATTTGGTCTTGTTGTGCATTTATCGAACTTGCACAATTGGTTTCATAAGCCATCATGCAATGAAATTGCTTGGTTGGTGGTTTGTGAACCAAAGCTTGTCCCTCTTTTGATTTCCTCATGAAAAGGTGTGGGCTCGCCTTTTTCTCGCGCCCCGCCTTTTAGAAAGAGCTTGAAAAGAAGGTCTCACTGTTCAGACTCCCGCGGTTCTGAATCTAGTCTCACAAATGCAATGTGAAACTGATAAACACCATAGAGTCCAATCCGGAAAATCTTTTTGAAAATCAATTTTAAATCAAATAATACCAAAATTGGACTACTTTGCCAAATACAGAGTCGCCACCCAAATATTTTATTTTTGAAGAAATTTAGGAAACCCTAACTCGCACCAAAGGCCATGTGTCCATCATCACCAAAGTTACCTCGGCTCGGGAACTTGGGTATTAGAGGGGAAGTTCCTGAAATGAGCACCCTCGCTCGCCCGATCAAAGATTGGCCTCTACTAATAATGATATGTCATTTTACAAACATTATGTGTTCTTATTCCGATTATTAGCTAACATTACTATGTGATGTACACAAGCAAGTATAGACTAAAATCGCAAGAATTGGAACATTTCAAGTCATGTTTGTTTGTGAAAATGGTTTGAATTTGCCACCCTCAAGTGGGCTTAAAGATGCGGTTTTGCCACCAAACATAGTGGGCTCAAAACATGATTTGCCACAACAAAGTGGGCATAAAACTCACACTCATTGAATTGTTCCAATTCAAACAATCAAGCCTTTATCCACAGGCATTCATGCAGTTTAGCATTTAAGCACATAGCCTTATGGCAAGCATGCTAATCATGGCAATATGGCAATCACGCTCGTGCAAGTATGCTAAAGCGAAAAAACTTACCGAGTACTCCAAGCCAAAACCAAAACTAGTTAGAACGATGCATGATCCTAAATATGTTAAATGACTAATGCAACACATGCAATATGCAATTTAATAGGCTCGGCTACTAATATGGCATATGAATCGATTTGAACAACACGCGATAAACAGGTATTCAAAGAAGATATTGAAACAACAATGCATTTTGAATGATGCGCTGAACCTCGGTGCATGCAAGACAAATGAATGGATGCAAACATGCGAGCATAAGGTATGCTAATTGAAAAATGATCCATAATCTAACCATCGAAAGCGATTAAATAAAAGGGAGAAAGACGTGTGGTTGGAAGACATATACATACGCACGCACGCTTATTACAACATTACGCCCTCACGAAACATGGTCCGAATGAATAAGCTAACTAGCTACGCTAATTAAGCTAACTATTTACAAACCAAAACTAATTAACTATTCTAAGCTAATTAAATATTACAACACAAAATGGAACAATTAGTTACACTAACTAATTAAGTACAACACTTGAATTAACTAACTATTCTAAGCTAACTAAAGCAATTAAATGGCCTCGAGGGCGAGAGACACATACATGCTCGGTTGCTCCTCCAGAAAATGCCACCGCCTTGCCATTGCAGCTTCTGTTTGTACATGCTTGAGCACCAATAGTGCTGCCGACTTCCAGAATGCCTCTGCTTCAATTCAGGAACACACTTGTGCAAATTTTCATTGATGGCCGGTCAGCTACCAATGGTGGCTATCGGCTACCATTGGTGGCCGGTCGGCTACTGTTGGTGGCCAGTCGGCTACCTCTTTCCCTGAACTTCCTTTTTTGCTACAACAGAGAGCAAACGGAGGCAAAGCAGTGTATTCTCAAGGAGTGTATGTACTTCTACTCTCCTTATCATCACACAAGCTCAAAGGAGTGCAACTCTTGGCTAAGGAACCAAGCATTTCCATGCATGATGGCTAAGGAACCAAGTTTGTACAAGCTTAATGAATGCACAAACAAGACTAAAATAATCATAACCCTATCGTGTATGATCAAGGGTGACGGTGACCAAGAAAAGTGGCACGTTTCATCACTTTGAGTATGAAACGTCTCATTTCCTTCGTGTTCGAATTAACGTCCGATCCGAACACGTGCAATGCAACACGAAGATGCTTAATCTTGCCTCTTTTACTTGTTGATTTTTGTTTACTCATTTTAGATTACCAATGCATTCTTTAATTGATTAGTCCAAGAGGTGAGTGTCCTCTAATGGATAGGGGGCTTAAACCATAAGTGCCTTGAGCATGTAAGAGACCTCATGCCGTTGATAATGAACCCCCAAGGGGATTAAACCATTAAGCATGAATGCCTCAATTTCCCACGCAAGCCAACAAGTGGTCTAAAGCCACTTTCAAAGCAAATGAAAAAAGTGAAGAATAGAGGGAGATTGTAGAAATTTCAGTATTGAAATGGAATGCAAAATGACCCTAAAACATGCTTTTAACTCAAAGGGATGATGATCAAAGCATTAAAACACTAGGCTAATGAAGGAATTAACACTACAACCATGCCAAACAAGACTCAAAGGACTAAACCAGCCCCAAACAGAGCTAAAACAAGTTAAAATAGTAGCAAAAACGTATTGAGATCAATGTACAAAATGCTTGAAAAACATGCTCACATGTTAAGCTATCTAGGCATACAAACAAGACACAAGGAGGGGAGGCTAACCCCCCTCCCCCCAATTTTGGACTTCAAAACAAGGTTTTTACCACTAAAAGAACTCTGATTTTCAGTGGTTAAAAGGCCCAAAAAGTTTGATTCAAAGGTGATTAAAGATGACACAAAAAGCTTCACAAGCTAAAGAACAAAAAAGGGAAACAACCCCCTAACTTACCAAGACTCAAACTATCATTTTTATGCCTCAAAAACAGAGTTTTTTATACTTAAAAAACAACTTTAAAACAGTTGAAAATGATGGCAAATCAAGTATGCACAATAAGCGAAAATAAGGTTAGTTCAATACCTTTGAAGCAAACTGCAATTCAGCCACAAACTCAAGCTCAAATCCCCTTTCAAGGCTCAAACAAAGCTCCAAGGGACCTCAGCTCAAAGGTGAGAGTGTTTGATCAAGGGTTGATGTGCAAAGGTGTAGAGAAACTAAGCAAGTGCATCCAAAATAGCAAGAGAGAGAGAGAGAGAAGAGAGAGAGAGAAGTCTAGACAGAGAGAGAGAATTTTGATCCAAAATTTCTAACCCTCGAAAATGGAGGAGGACACCCCCTATATATAGAAAATCAAGGTTGAAGCTTGAATTCTTCCTACCATACACGTGTATGAAGATGCACTTCAGTGAGCAACAACTAGCACAACTGGCAAACAAATATCTAAAAAAGGAGACCAATGGCCGCCGGCCACCACTGATGGCCGATAGGCACAAGTCATGGTCGATAGGCTGTAGGGTTGGCCGACAGGCCACCCCTTCCTCTAGACTTGAAACAACAAGTTCTTAGTCCAGAACCAAGCACAAAACAGATAATATTTAGAGGCTCAAAGACAAGGTGCTCGGCCAAGAACTTCGGGCACTCGAAATGAACACGAGCATACAAAATCATCAAGTGTTCAAACGATGACGTCCAAGTCTTGTAGACGGTCAAAAATCGGGAGTCTACAGTTGCCCCTCTTTGACAGAACTCGGAAGTCATGGAATGACGGGAGTGAATGTCAATACCCAAAGATGACCTATTTTTGACAAGGCCAAAGACTTGTACAAACAAACAAGCAAAACAAAGAACGGTTGTGCCCGCGGGCTGCCTACGTATCCCTTTGCAAGGAATCAAACCAGCGTAGTTTTGGGACAAGATGCAAGTGATACGCACGATGCAAAACATAACTTATGATCATGCAATGAGGCTATAATGAAACATTTAGATGCAAGTGTTATGCAAAGAAATACTACATTTGAATAAACTGAAACACAGTACAACAAACTCAAACACGAAAAGAAGTAAGTAAACATGAACTAAACCACATTTCATGTAGAAAGGATGTAAGAAAATTATGTAATCTTAACTACGCATCACGCAAGAACGGCAAAGAACAACACAAACGCCAGGCACACCCGAGGTGTCAAACAGGATTCCAACGCATTGCACACGGAAGGAAAAAGAAGAGATGGTGAGAACACCGAGACGGGCCCAAATGTCTCTAAACTGAAACGTCGTAACGCGTCGCACGTAGGAGGAGAAAAGGCAATGAGAACATCGGGACGCGCTCAAATGTCTCTAACTGAAGATGTCCCAACACGTCGCACATGAGGGGAGAAAAGGCAACAAGAACACCGGGACGCGTCCAAATGTCTCTAACCGAAGACGTCCTAATGCGTCGCACACAAGAGGAGAAAAGGCAACAAGAACATCGAGACGCGCCCAAAATGTCTCTAACCTAAAGACGTCCTAATGCGTCGCACACAAGAGGAGAAAAGGCAACAAGAACACCGGGACTGCCCAAATGTCTCTAACCGAAGACGCCCTAACGCGTCGCACGCGAGAGGAGAAAAGGCAACGAGAACACCGGGATGAGCCCAAATGTCTCTAACCAAAGACGTCCTAACACACCGCTGTAGACGCGCTCCCGAGAACTCTCCGACATCCGCGCTCGCGAGGGGGTGCGAATCTCGTTTCGTTCCGAGCTTACTGCTACAGTTCGGACTCAATGTCACGGTTCTGAATCTAATCTCGCAAAGTGCAATGCAAGACTGATAAATCACCAAAGAGTCCAAATCCGGCAAATCGTTTTAGAAAACTGATTTTTGTAAAGAAGTGCCAAACATGGACTGCTTTGCCAGATACAGAGTCGCCACCTAAATATTTTATTTTGGGAGAATTTAGGAAACCCTGACTCGTGCCTAAGGCCACGTGTCCGTCATCACCAAAGTTACCTCGACTCAGGAACTTGTGTATGATTGGGGAAGGTCATGCAATGAGCACTCTCGCTCGTCTGATCAAAGATCGGCCACTACTAACATGATATCTTGTTTTTGAAAACACATGTGTTCTTATCCGGTTATTAAACCTACAATTACTATGTGACGCACACAGCATATAAGTATAGACTAGATCGCCTAAGTTGGAATAAAACATTGCATATTTGTTTGTTTTGAAAAACGGTTGTTTGAAAATGGTTTGAAGTTTGCTACTCGCAAGTAGGCTAAAACGAGGATTTGATGAATTGTTCCAATTCAAGTAATCCAACCTTCACCCATAGGCATTCAGGCAGTTATAGCAAATAAGCAATTAGCCTCATGGTAAGCATGCTTTCATGGCAATCAATAACACACATACAGTATGCTAAAGCGTAAACACTCACAGTGTACTCCGAGCCAAAACAAAAACTAGTTAGTAATCAATGCATGATCCTAGTTCATGTTAAGATGACTAATGCAACACATGCAAAAATACAACTAGATAGGCTCAGCTATTCTAAGATAGCATATGAAGTGCAACAATTGATACATGTATTCAACTTGGAATTGAAATACAATGCAGTTACTATGATGCGCCGAGCCCCGTGCATGCAATGCAGATGAATGGATGCAAACATGCAAACATAAGGATGCTAATCAAAACATGCCCTAAAACTAATCATCAAAAGTAGGTAAGTAAAAGGGAGAAAGACGTGGGGTTGGAAGACATGCACACACGTACGCACACTTATTACAACAATATGCCCTCTCGACGGAGGGTCCGAATGAATAATACAGACCAACTAATTAACTAACTAACAAGCTAATTAATTATTACATAACCGAATGAATAACTAGCTACAACTAATTATTACAAAACTTAATTAATTAACAAATTAACTAATTAAATTACAAAACCAAATGCTAATTAGCAAGTAAGGAAAACAGTAAACAATGTTGTTCCAGCTCTGGTTGGGGGAGAAGAGGATGCATGCTCGGTTGCCGCCCTGAAAAGCTCTCTGGTTGCTCTTTAGAGGCTCTGTCTGTAGGGTGTCCTCAAGGAATTCCTACTAAACTTACCAAAACTAGTCTGGGGAATACACCAGTGGCTTGCCGACCATGGGGAGCCACTGCCGACCCCCCTGCTGACCAAGAGTGGGCACTGCCGGCCAAGAATGAAGAACTGCCGGCCATCTGCAAGGCACTGCCGGCCACTGATGCGCTGTGACACCAAGCTGCAGCAGAGCACAAAATAAAGAAAATGGAGCGTCTCCCAAGGGTATGTACACACTATGCCACCCCATACCACCTCAAAACATCAAGGGAGAGGCATAGTCGGATCCAAGACCATCAATCACGAATCCCGATACATGATGGCCAAAGATCAAACTTGTGCAAATTCAATGTAAAATGAATGCACAAAAACACATAAATGCCTAGAACTCTATCATGGATTATCAAGAGCGTCGGCGACTGAGAATTGAGACACGTTTCATCACTTGAAGTATGAAACGTCCCTCGTTTCTCGTGCTTGGATTAACACTTAATCCAAACAACAATGGAATACAAGCATGGCATACACAATGCGACTCAAGCATGCAAACATGTAATGCAATATGAACAACCTAACAAGGCTAATGGCATGCATAATGCTAATGCACACAACAACTAAGTATACACAATGCAAATGATGGCATGCTCAATGCAATGTAACCTAAGCATACACAATGCGAAGTATAAGGCATAGACAATGCAATGTAATGCAAGCATGCAAACAACATGTAATCAACCATTCTCAATGGACTTAAACTGAAACGGACAGATTTCAGATATGCGCAAATCAGTGGCCAAAATGCTAAGATGAAGGCACCAAAAACACATACAAGCATGCATGCCAATTGGCTCACCAATTAAGGTATAAAGGTGCAACTCTCAAGAACACCTAAAGAGTGAAAAGTGTGGAAGTGTAACAACACTAAGTGCACTGAAATAGGGTGAGAAATGATGCCAAATCATTTAAACAACACAAGTAAAGCATGCGAAGGTCCTTAAAGCATGGAGCTATCAAAGAGGACTACAAAGGAGGCATGCAATACATGGCACAAATGCATGAACTAAGCATGGACAGAGCTCAAATAGATCAAAATAAGGACCTAAACATGCTGAGATGAGGGCCCAAAGACCTAGGCATGCAAGCATACAAGCTAAGCCATAAACTAGGCAACAAAGCACAATACTCAAAGGCACTTAAAGCAAGATTGAAGTGGGAATATGACAATGCTATAGGCTCTGAAATGTCATGTTAAGTGATGCCAAATCACGTACACAACACAAATAAAGCATGCAATGGTGCTCAAAGCTTGAGGCAAGCAAGAGCATTTATACTACAAGTATACAAAACATGGAGCACGTAGTTAAGGCAACCCAAAACAGTCCTAGAACAGCCCAAAATATGAATAAAATCATTCTGGAGCATAGCCAAAATATGCTAGAATGATGAGTCAAAACATCATGCACATAAAGCTAGTAAGCAAGATCTGTTCTACAAGTACATGAGCCACTCAAGAGACTACCAAACCAACTTTAGACAAAGTCATGACATGTCAAATGATGATAAAAAAACCCACTGAAATGGGGCCAATACATGCTAGCAAGACATGCTACTTTGATGAGCCACAAATGGGATTACACTACACATACAAGATGCACACACAAGGTGAGCAAACCAGCCATGGACAAAGTTAAGGCAGGCCCTAAAAGTCACAAAAAAGTGCCTGAACCAGGCCTCAAAAGTATAGGGATACATGCTCCTTTGATAGGCCAATAACTCAAGCAAACAAAACAAAAAGAAAGGGGGTCACCCCCCTCTGATTTGAAGCCTCAAAACCACATGCCTACCACTAAAAATCCGCTGGATTTCAGTGGCTGAAAGGCCAAACCAATACTATTCCAAAGGCCTTAAAGCATGGCACAAAACAAGGCCAAACAAGGCATACAAGAGGGTTGTACACCCCTAACACCAAAAAGACCTTAAACAATCATCAAAACCACCTTTAAAAAAAATAATAAATATTTAGTTGAAAGCAAGGCCTAAAACAATATGCAAGGATGGCCAAAATGAGATACAAACAAAGGCTTAAATGGGGAATATACTCACCCTTGAAGATCAACTTCGAAACCAGCAACCTCAGAGGCTAGAAACCAAGTTTCAGAGCTCAAGTAACCCTTCCAAGAACCTTAGCTCAAAGATGGTGGTGTATCACTATGTGATGTAGTGCAAAAGTGCAAGAAAAATGGACTTTAGAGCATAAACAAACACAATAGAGAGAGAGAGAGAGAGAGAGAGAGAGAGAGAGAGAGAGAGAGAGAGGAGAGAGAGTGAGAAATATAAAGAGAGAGAGATACAACTTCTCCAAAAAAAATTCAACCTGTGATAGAGAGGAAGGGCCTCTCCTTATATAGAAGAATGCAAGAAGAAGCTTGTTAAACAAGCTTGGCAAAAGCTTCATCCCTCCATACACGTGTATGGAGGGGAGAGGAGTGAAATCCAACTGGCTCAAAAGATCTTGCGTGAAGCCTGCTGAGACAAGGGTCTGCCGGCCATCAGTGGTGGCCGGCAGTGGCTCATTGATGGCTGGCGGGCCTCATCAATGGCTGGCAGTAACAAAGGCATGGCCGGCAGTAGCATAGGATGGCCAGCAGTGCACCAAGAGAATTATGCTGGAAGGACCAACGCATGGTCCAAAAATGGGGCAAAAAGGATACAGGGTTTGGAAAGCTCAAACCTGTGACGTTCCACCACGAAAGTCGAGCACTCGATGAGCAATCGAACTTGTGGCTAGATGTACCTGCAAACACAACCAAGTCTTGAGGACGGTCAAAAAT
Source organism: Camellia japonica (assembly GCA_030407325.1). NCBI lineage: Eukaryota > Viridiplantae > Streptophyta > Magnoliopsida > Ericales > Theaceae > Camellia > Camellia japonica. Next base: position 166,436,446 of record JAPPVO010000036.1, read on the forward strand.
AGGGTGTCTATAGCCGCATGCGAGAGGAGAAAAGGCAATGAGAACACCGGGACGCACCCAAATGTCTCTAACTCAAAGACGTCCTAACGCATCGCACACGAGAGGAGAAAAGGCAACAAGAACACCAAGAAGCGCCCAAATGTCTCTAACCGAAGACGAGTGGTGTAAACACCGAGGGACACCCGAATGCTTCCAACCAAAACAAGGTGTTCAAGGGATAGGAATGATCTCACCTGGAATTCCTCTAAATGAACCATACATACAATATTGTCTGGTTACACCAGCTTTGAATGAACCGTACATACAATATTGTGCATGCACAAGAGAGAAACTCAACAAGCATAACATAGCAAGAGTGCATGTTCCATGCAAGACGAATAACCATGACACAATGCTAGGGACATGTTTCATGCACTATATGAAAGGAACAAAACAGAAGCATAGTCTATACAACGAAATTTGGAGCATGCTCTATGCAACAACAAAATGCATATTCCATGCAATAATTGCAAACATATGTTCTATGCAACAAATACGAACATTTTCTATGTAAATGTGAAAGCATGTACAATGCAATACAATGCAATGGACACGAACATTTTCTACGTAAATGTGAGAGCATGTACAATGCAGTACAATACAATAGATACGAACATTTTCTATGTAAATGTGACGACAATGTAATATGCATATTCGTAAAATAACAATGCAACATGCAAAAGCATGTTCCACACTAAAGTACAAAATGCATCTTCAATGCACAATTAAAAGCACGCTCTATGTTAAAGTACAAAATGCATGACGCACGCCTCACATATGTAATGAAGGAATGCGTAGCATACACAAGAATGAAAATGCATTCTAATGCGACAAGTTCAAAAGTAACTCTTCGATCTACCTCTCAGAAGGGTTGCAAAACACAAGAGGGATACACTTCGGCCAATAAGAGGCAATAAGTGATCACCGAGAACATAGTTTCAAGCCTCCACAAAAAGAATTCGAGCTCGATAGTAACTTTTCCTTGCACCTCTCAGGAAACAGGAACCAACAGAATAGCAAAACACCAAAATAGGAGCACTAGAACTAATAGGCCACTAGGGAGGGGTGTTGGCCAGCCATTGGCCACCCCTAAGCACTGTCGGCCACAAATTGGTCTTGTCAGCCACTAATGGTGGCTGTCGGCCACTAATGGCAGATTCGGGGCAAAATGGGCATTTCACCCTAGGTCTTTAAGTATACTCTCCTATACTTCATTTCTCACAACCTTAAGTCTGAAAATCTCTCCCCTCTCTATCTAGACCTTCCTCCTCTTCAGATACGAGCATTATACGCGTTTTCCAATGCCCCATAAACACATTCTTCGCTAAAACCTCTTAGTCTACTCCGCTTTGAACCGATCGAAAGTTGATTTCGGGGCTTCTTTTTTCGTTTTCACCACTTGAGGCTTGTTCCCCTCGAGTCTCTCTTGGATTCAGTGCCTTTTCCCGGGCTTTGACTTTTTCTCTCATTGTTCATCTCTCAAAGTTTACTTTCATTGACTTTTGGCATTCTCCATCTATTTCTCCCATTGTTGACCATTTTCTCATCTTCTTTCGAGATGGCAGACGACATCCCATACGACGAAGCTTCTCCGGAGATGGAGGTGGATCTAGAGCTTGAGCCATTGCCACTCAGTGTTCGACCTTTTGACCCGGCGACGTATCACCCTGAGATACATGTGCTACCACCTGATAGCATTCGTCAGTTCAAAGGGTTTGCACGAGGCACACCAGAGGAACTCTTATTGCGTGAGCTGGAGTCTCATTTATCTTATGGCGCTTCCGAGGTATACACTACCTTTTTCATTTTCCCAATGTACCTTACATTGCTTGCTTAAATCACACACTTGCACTGCATTTCTTACATTGCCTCTTATCTGCTTGTTCTGATCATAGGGCGATTCACACGCCATCAAAGGATACGGGACCACCTCCGCGAGAGAGGGGACATAGAGCTCCCCGACAGTGTTCGCTATATCATCAATGTGGGCCGGCTTCGGCTCATTTTACATGGGACTCTCACGCCTCATAGCGAGCATGCCTTTACTGGGTGCCTTGGTAGAAAGGTGGTGGGATACCACCGACTCCTTTCACTTTTCTACTACAGGGGAGATGACGATGACTCCCTTCGACTTCTCTATGCTCACTAGCATAGAGGTAGAGGGTCATCCAGTTCCTTACAATACAGATATGGGCAAGTTGGAGGTCGTCTGGATTTATCTGCTGGAGACAAGCCCACCTATCTCTTGATGAGGGATGGTTTGATACACCTGGTTTGTGGATCATTACAGAGGGACAGCACCAGCGACCCGAGAGGAGACCGAGCAGTATGTCTGAGGTTTCCTGATGTTCCTCTTTGGCACTACCTTGTTCACTGATCGGGCGAATACTGTCAGGCTATATCTCATGAGCGCCTTGGTGGACTTGTCACGTGTCCGATTCTATGATTGGGGCGACACTGACCTGGCCACCTTATACGGATACATGAGCTCGACCTCCTACAAGAGTGGACATCTGATTGGAGGATACTAGAGGGCCTGGAAGGTATGCTTTACTATTCTATTTTGCATTTCCTATTGTGCTTTCTGCTTTGTACTTTCTGTCCACTACCTATACTGTACACTGCACACACACAGTCTATTTTCTGCTTTACAGAGTCTACTTTTTGCTTTACACACTCTGTACCCTGCACACACAAAGTTTGCTTTCTGCTTTATCTGTAATTATCTGTTGTATACTCACTGTTGCCCTTTTGCTTTTCGCAGCTATGGGTGTACTCCTATTTTCCGACACTTGCCCAGGAGCCGGAGGTGGAGATGCCTCATGTCGTACCATACTCTTACTAGTATGACGGGAGATGCTAGCGGAGGTCCCAAGAGTCCTTCCCATTCTTCCGTCGATACTTCGATACTGTGACCGTGGCCAAGGTAACTCAAGATCCACTGTCATTTCCATTTTCCTTTGATTCTGCTTCATATCGCAATATCTGATGCCAGCTAACAATCTGCACATTCTCTATTTACAGATCACTTGGCAGCCTTAGGCGATGATGCCTGAGGGAGTCAGGGACCAGTTTGCTGGTGCCCGAGAGGCTTCCCGCTTCCAGCTCCTACTCGAGGGCCCGGTTTGTCGGGGATGGTTCTTAGGGGAGCGATTCTTATGCCAGACCATTGGCTTGCCCGAGCCAGTAGTTCCCATGCCACCTCCGACATATATGAGAGCCACAGAGAAATTCACTTTTCAGGAGATGATTGATTTCACCAGGGGCTGGGACGCTGACTTTTTTCAAGTTGAGCGTGATTACATATCCTTCATTCAGACATACCTCATGCCACCTCTAACCGGTGCTCGTGGAGGTGAGAGAGCGAGGGCTCCAGCTGAGAGAGAGAGAGGGCAGAGGTCCAAGGTGACCAGGACCCATGGCAGGAGAGGTTCTTAGATGAGACAAGGGACGAGGTGGCCAGAGCTGCCTACCACACTCACCTGTTGGCGGCATACCGGGGAGGCCTACCAAATCCCCATTGAGCCTACACCAGTCGGTCACAAGCTTGATGGGGTTCGAGGCCGGACTCTAGTACGTACCACACTTTTCATTTTGCATATTCAATTCATTTCAGTTATGCTTTATAGAACACTGATCCTCTCAACGCACTTGAAGACACCCATAGAGTACACCAGGGAGGCTCTCGAGCTAATGGTTTCCCTAACGGAGATGGCGTAGAGGAGCATGAACGTGCTCAGCCTCTACAAGATTCCGATAATTTCCTTCAATTCGCACTTCATGCCATCAAACTTAATGCTGATACATTGTCATTTCCACTGTAATCTATTCCATACTGCACTGATCTGATACATTGCATTCGTACACTCATGCTGCATAACATGTTTGCATCTGATATACACCACGACTGATGTATTTGACAAGCTACCTTTTTCAGATCCCAACTGTGGACGCCCTCGAACGTCCCGAGAGGGAAATCCCGTTCTGTTCATTTGGGCTCACTACAGTTCAAGACTCAATGTCACGGTCCTATATCTAATCTCGCAGAGTGCAATGCAAGACTGATGAATCATCAAAGAGTCCAAATCTGACAAATCGTTTTTTTTTAAAAAAACTGATTTTTAGAAAGAAGTGCCAAACATGGACTGCTTTGCCAGATACAGAGTCGCCACCAAAATATTTATTTCGGGGGAATTTAGGAAACCCTGACTCGTTGCCTAAGGCCACATGTCCGTCATCACTAAAGTTGCCTCGGCTCGGGAACTTGGGTACGATTGGGGAAGGTCACTTCGTGAGCACCCCCGCTCACCCGATCAAAGATCGGCCTCTACTAACCATGATATCGAGTTTTGAAAACATTATATGCTCTTATTCTGGTTTTATTAGCCTAGAATTACTATGTGATGCGCACAACATATAAGTATAGACTGGATTGCCTAATTTGGAACCAAACATCACATACCCATTTGTTTTGAAGATGGATTGAAGTTTGCTACTCGCAAGTAGGCTAAAACACGGGTTTCGACGAATTATTCCAATTCAAACAACCCAACCTCCACCCACAGGTATTCAGGTAGTTATATCACATAAGCACATAGCCTCATGGTAAGCATGCTATCATGGCAGTCACTCACACGCATGCAAGGATGCTAAAGCATAAACACTTACCGAGTACTCCAAGCCAAAGAAAGAAGCTAATTAGAAATCATGCATGAATCCTAACTATGTTGAGATGCCTAATGCAACACATACAAGAATGCAACTAAGATAGGCTCGGCTATTCTAAGATGGCATGTGACGATGCTACAGCTAACACGTATTCAACTTGAAATTGAAATACAATGCAGTTAGTATGATGCGCCGAGCCCGGTGCATGCAAGACAGATGAATGGATGCAAACATACGAGCATAAGTATGCTAATTGAAACATGTCCTAAAACTAACCATCATAAGCTGGTAAACAAAATGGAGAAAGACGTGGGGTTGGAAGACATACATCACACGTACACACACTTATTACACAATTGCCCTCGCTCGGAGGGTCCGAATAAATAATACAGATTAACTAATTAACTAATTGACTAGCTAATTAATTATTACACAGCCCTTAATAAATTAACAAATTAATTACAAAAAGAAGGTGGCCGCAGCCTGCCTCGGAATGATGGGATGATGCATGCTTGATTCACCTCACCCGGAAACTCGGTACCATGCCACTATTGTCTCTGTTTACACTGCCTTGCTCTTCTGAAATTTATGAAAGTTTACAGAATCCTTCTGAATCACTCTCTGAATGTTGTGGAATGTCACCGGCCATAATTCAAGTCCATCGGCCATGAGGATAGGCTGATCGGCCAAATATTGAACCACCGGCTGGACACTGATGGTCGGTCGGCACTAAAAGTGGTCGGCCGACCATTTCTTCCTGCAAAACCCCTCGAAGAACACTTGAAGAACAGCAACCTCAGGCCCCTTTTTTGATCAAAACCAGCTTAAAAGCTCTAAGAACAACCTCTCAACACCTCAATAGCCAAGGTATGGTGTAACACTAGGTGCCTTAGTGCAAAACTAAGAACAAAACACACTTTTAGGCCCTCTAACACACACAAATGTAGAGAGGGAGGGAGATATAGAGAGAGAGTGGTATATATATCATATATAACTCTGATTTGCTGAACCTCCTCAAAGGAGAAGAGAGGTCTCCCTTTATAGAGCAAGAGAAGGGCCTAAGCTTCTTGGAGAAGCTAAAACAAAAGGGTCAAGGGGGTCAAGCTTCTAAGGGAAGCTAAGTCAAAGGTTCAAGCTTCTTGAAGAAGCTAAGACAAAGGTCCAAGCTTCCTCAAGAAGCTTGAGCAAAGGGTGCAAGCTTCTTCAAGAAGCTTAGAACAAAAGGGTGCAAAGGGTGCAAATCCTCCATACACGTGTATGGAGGGGGTGCATTGCGGATGCCAGCTATCACAGCTGGCATAAAATATCTTCCAAAAGCAGATGAACAGTGGTCGGCCAGCCAAAAATGACCATTTGACCAACAAAGGTGGCCGGCCGACCACCAAGAGTGCCGACCGGCCATCACCAATGGCCGATGGCCTCAAGCCATGGCCGATGAGGTGTGGGGATGGCCAACAAGCTATTTCCCACCCTCAGAAGCAAAACAACAAGTGTTTGGTGCAAAACCAAACACAAAACAAACAAGTTGAGAGATCCTAGGGCAGGGCGCGTAGCCGCGACCTTCGAGAACTCAAAACGAACACAAACATAGATGATCACCGAGTGTTCAAACGATGACGTCCAAATCTTGAGGACAGTCAAAAATGGGGTGTCTATAGTTGCCCCTCTTTGACAGAACTCGAAAGTCATGACAATGACGGGGGTGAATGTCAAAGCCGAGAGACGACCCATCTTTGACAAGGCCGAAGACTTAGACAAAGCATACAAGCTACAGACAAAGATATGCGTCCGAAGGCAGGGGCAAAATGTAAAACAATGCACAAAGCCGAGCATAACTTATGATCATGCAAAGAAAGCTGTAACGGAGCAAATCATGCAACAGTTTTAAGCAATCAAACACAAATCCAACTACATTACAATGCAAAAAGGATGTAAGAGAATTATGCAATTCTCACTACGTCTCACACGGAGAATACAATACCTGTCCGGTTCGTCTGGTCGTGCCAGCTTCAAATGAACTGTACATACAATATCGTGCCTGAAAGAGAAAGAAACTTAACAGGTACAATATTGTTAGAAGTACGCATAACAATGCAATTGAAAGTGCGTGACAACGCTAGTGAACGGGTGCATGACAATGCGGGTGAAAGGGGTGCATGACAACGCAACCCGAGTGTGCGCATAACAATGCAGCATAACAATGCATGGAGGGCATGCGTGACAACGCAATGCCGAGTGGTGCATAACAATGCAATTTGAAACATAAACACATATAAGTAAAGCATGCGACAACGCATGCAATGTGTAAGGAACTTGAACACATATAAGTAAAGCATAACGCGACAACGCATGCAATGTGTATAGGAACTTGAACACATATAAGTAAAGCATAACGCGACAACGCATGCAATGTGTATAGGAACTTGAACACATATAAGTAAAGCATAACGCGACAACGCATGCAATGTGTATAGGAAAAAGGGGGCATATTCAACTGAAGCATGGTAAAGGCATGTTATTCATGATGTTGAGATGCAAATTCAGAACAAGACGAGGCATTGTGTAATGCGAGACGCGTAACGAGCGTGACTTAAGTCAAAACAAAAAATACAATACACATGTTTAACGATTTGCGGAATCGCAAGGCATATAAAAAGGATACGAGGAAGGGACTCTTGCGCGCACCGAGCATCGCACACAGAAGACATGGCTCGAGGTCAACACGAAGGCCAGTTAATGTTCAAAAGTGCACTTCTTGCACTGTCTTGAGTAATGAAGGTGCCAAACCATATAATTGACCCGAACAAGGGCGCGGGAGGTGCATCGACCACAAGGGAGGCCACCGGTATTAACCCAGACACTCTGCTGCCCTTCTCCCCTTTTGCTTTACTTTCCTTTTTACTGGTAGTTTAAGCACATTGCTGCCTCAGGCAGATTTACTTTTTCAAAACTGTATATATTTTTGCAAAAGACATGATGGAAATGAAACAGCTATTTTGTCAAAGGTGTTACACTTTTCATGCATCGCATCGCATCGCATTACACAACAATGTAAATGAGGTTTGAATCTTTATTTGAAAAGTAAGCACTTGCCTCGTAATAATCAGGTAGTGAGCTGACTAACGACAAAACAACTCGATAAGCAAAACAAAGAACTCGATAAGCTAACCAAGTGTAAATACAACTCGATAAGCAAAGCAAAAACTTAAAGAATCGATAAGCAAATACAACTCGATAACAAATAGACGTGACTTCGCAAAATCGCCACCGGAAGACATTGGGAAGGTTCACCACAATTCTCACATGTTCAACTTCTAAACAGCTATGGAACAAGAGGGAAGGCCATCGGCCATAGGGAAAGGCCACCGGCCATAATAAATTCCATCGGCCAAAAGTGGTGGTCGGTCGGCACTATTTTGGCCGGTCGGCCATAAATGGCAAGAACCACCAGAATGCTGACAGCTGTCTTCCACTCACACCTTATCCCCTACAAAAGCCTCAACTTCATAGTTTTTCTCAATTTAACACTGATTTGCTCCAAATGGAAGAGTTTCTTGCCCAAACTCTCATAGCTTGGATTGCCAACTTGGATGGCTCGGAAAGGCTGAATTTCCGGGGGTTCGGCATAAACGCACTATTCACTCTGAGTCGTACTCCGCTGCACTTTCCATTCCTCCATGCCGCGGCAAGGTTTTGGAATCCGGTAACACATGTCTTTAGCTTTGGCGGGCAAGAGGTATGTCCTACCTTCGAAGATTTCCAAGTTTTGATGGAATCCGAGCACAACGAAGAAATCTTGCCCCAACTTCGCTTCGGCCACGCCCAAGCTTTAGGGCGAATGTGTGGGCTCACGATGCATGACGCTCGATCTTTGATTGGTGACGGAATGCTGGATATTCCGAGTTTGATTTGCCGGTTTTCTGATGCCGGTGACCGCGGCGACCATCATTGGCAGGGTTTTCGGCGACACGCCCTCTGTTTGTGCATGCTATCTCATTTCTTGCTTGCCTCAGGCTCCGGAGGATCTAGTGTCCGGTTGATCGAGGTTGCCCAAGGCTTGAAGGAGGGCAAAAGCTGCATTGCCATGACATTGGCCGAGACATTGATGGGCTTGGACGCCTTTCATCGCCGAGAGACGACCAGATTTGCGGGGAGTCCACTACTGCTGCAGGTAATGTTTCCCACCCAATCTCACATATGTATTGCTCACATCACTCGGCCCTCAGGCTCGGTTTTTCTCACAAAACCCTTTTCTCACTTTTCTCTCATCGTACATCTCTCTATTCTTTAATCTCTCATTTTTCATCCCTTCCCAGGTGTGGTTGATGGACAAGTTGCAGGTTGTGGACTCTTGCCCAGCATACTCAGCTCGCGGCTACTTCTTCCGACAACGTCTAGTCGATGCCCTGGATGAGGGATGGTGGTTCGACTGGATGTGCAATTTGTCTGCAGACCGCATTGCTTGGCGCTGTCCTTGGCTCAATCTACCGGCAATGAGCTACAGCATGTCCGGCAGACTGGGATTCAGTTGATTGGCTGACCACTGCGTGTTCTACTTCCTTTCCGGTTCCAGCGCCAGTTCGGCCATGATCAGACTTGCCCGCCAGAGGGGATAGAGTACCCTGCTGCATTCCCGGTCCGAGGCGCACAGCTTGCTCGGTATGCGACAGCATGGCGGACTAGAGAGCTTCTGGCCCCCGCTCCCACTTTCAGTTGCACTTTGTCTGATGAGTGCATAGATTGGCTCAATGAAGAGGCACAGATTGGGCCCACTTTGGCATCAGAAGCTTCGACCAGCTCTGGGAGGGGGCGCAGGAACACCTGACTTAGCTATGCCCCGGATTTATTGCTTTATTAGTACTTTCAAGTTTTCTTTATGAATGTAACCAAAAGCAACTTCAATTTGTATGCAAGAGCAGGAGGACTCTGTATTGAAATCAATAAAATTGAAGGTTGTGGGTACTGAAAATTTTCCGCTTTGGTCCAAAAATGGTCTAAGTTGTAAAAAGATTAATTTGAACAAAATCAACTTTTATTAAAACTTTTTAAAACCATTTTCGATATGGATCAGAACTGGACACGCTTGAGATCTGTCACTGAGATGCACAATCCCGGATCCCAGCAACTGGAAAGTTGCCCCTAGTCTGAGTAGCACTGCACCGGAAATAACAACCGAAGCTCTTGAATGCTGAATAGACAAAGATGACCGAGATGATCAAATAGACAAAGTTGATCGGGGAAAAGTTTATGGCTGAACTTCAGGATGAAGTTGCCTACGTATCCCAAAGATGGGAATCAAGCCTTACGTAGTTCAGGCTCGGGTTCACTCGAGTATTTTCACTCTCCTTTTGAGCTCTAACTTTTGCCAAGGCCGCCCTTTGTGGGTTTTCAACCTTGCGAGCTCAGTTTTTATAATTTCAAATTTTTCATGCTCTAACTTTTGCCTAGGTCGCCCTTTCGGGTTTTCGGCCTAGCGAGCCTCTCAGGGTAATATTTCTTCAACTTGTCCATTGATCGGCTGTGAGAACTCTAGGCCATCTAGGTCCATCAGAACGACAGCTCCACCTGACCAGATAGACTTAATGATGTAGGGACCAGTCCAATTGGGTCTGAACTTGCCCCTTGGGTCGTGGATGGGAGCTCGGTTGTCCTTGAGCACCAAATCTCCTTCTTTAGATTCCTGGACTTAACTTTCTTGTTGAAAGCCCTGGCAATTCTGCGCTGATAACCTTGAACATGGTACAGTGCTTTCAGTCTTCTCTCGTCAAAGAGCATGAGTTCTTCAAATCTGCTCTGCTGCCAATCTGCTTCGGCTATCTGACACTCAGCCAGCACTCTCAAAGACGGAACTTCAATCGATAGGTAGAACGGCCTCCATCCCATAAACTAATGAATACGGAGTCGCCCCAGTAGAGTTCTAATTGAAGTCCGGTAGCCCCACAGAGCAAATGGCAACTTATCTGGCCAGTCCCGGTAGGTTTCCACCATCTTCTGCAGTATGTGTTTGATATTCTTGTTGGCGGCCTCGACCGCTCCATTGGTCTGCGGCCGATAGGTGGATGACTTATGAAAAGCCACATTGTATTTTTCCAACAAGTCAATCACTTCCTTCTTGAAGTGGGAACCGTTATCTGAAATGATCTCTCGGGACCCCATAGCGACAGATGATGTTGTTTCTGATGAACTTCGCAACATGTGAAGCCTTCAACACCGCATAGGATTGGGCCTCAACCCACTTTGTGAAATAGTCTATCGCGACCAGATGAACTCATGCCCATTAGACCCCTTCGGAGTGACAGCCCCGATCACATCGATTCCCCAAACTGAAAATGGCCATGGCGAAGTCATATTGTATAGCTTCGACGGCGGGATGTTCATGCGGTTTGCATGGATCTGACATTTGTGGCATCGCCGAACAAAGCCGATACAATCCTCCTCCATGGTGGACCATAGTAACCTGTCTGAGGATCTTCCGAGCTAACATTACCCCGTTCATATGCGCACCACATTCCCTCCATGGATGGCCTCCATCAGGCTTGATTCTTCAGCTTCAACACACAGCTTATGCATTCCCAGATGACCTCTCTTATAATTTCCCCGCAGATGATGAACTGAACGGCCATTCTTCTGATTGCCCTTTTATCCTTGGCATTTGCCCCTGGTGGATATGCTTCTTCTCAAGTTCCAACATCGTAATACCAGGGGTTCTCATCTTGAACCTCATCTATAGCAGCAATCGACTCGTAAGCCGGCACAAATTTCTGGTCGATGATGATCGGACGCATCCGGACTCCAAAGGGATGTCTATCATGGAAGATAGAGTTGCTAGTGAATCTGCGAACCTGTTGTTCTCTCTTAATAGATGAGCAAAGTTTACTTCTCAAACCGAGGAATTAACAAGTCCAAGGTCTGGTGATACATTATCATCTTTTCTTCTTTGACTTTCCAATCTCCTTTGCTTGAGATACAACAAGGTTCGAGTCCCCGATGACGTCCAACCGTTTTGCCCCTAGTTCCAGGGCTGCTTCTAACCAGCAATGCATGCTCATATTCTGCTTCGTTGTTCGAGACTTTGAACCGGAGTTTGAATGCTAGAGGGATACGGGATTGTCGGGTGCTATCAGCAACACCCTATCCCATACCCGTACTGGTTTGACGCTCCGTCAAAGTACATCGTCCAAAACTCGTCGTCGATATGCAAAATGGCCTCATCTGGGAATAAGTACTCAACTGCTTCACCTCCTTCCACTGGATGATCGGCTAAGAACTCTGCTACGCTCTTCCCTTGACTGACTTGCGCGTCACATATTTCAGATCGAATTCGGAAAGCAACAGCAACCAACGAGCTAGCCTACCCGTAAGTGCCGGTTTCTCGAAGAGATATTTGATGGGATCTAATCTTGAAACCAACATTACAGAGTGAGCTAACAGGTAGTGCCGCAGCTTCCTGGTAGCCCATACCAAGGCTAAGCAAGCCTTTTCCAACGGTGTGTAGCGGGTTTCATACTCCAGCATCTTCTTGCTCAATAGTAGATAGCCCTCTCACCTTGTCCTCTGATTCTTGCGCAGCATGCAGCCCATTGTTCTCAGTTACTGAAAGGTACAAAATCAACGGTCTCCCGGCTCTGCGGTGACAACACGGGGGTTCTGTAAGTATTCCTTGATCTGTTCAAAAGCAGCTTGGCATCGGCCGTCCCATTGGAATTTCTTTCCTTTCTTCAGGAGACCAAAAAGTGGTTCACAAGTCAAGGTTAATTTTGAGATAAACCGTCTTATGAATTGCACTTTACCCAGAAAGCCTCGCACCTCCTTTTCAGTCCTTGGTGGTGGCATTTCTAAGATGGCCTTGATTTTGGAAGGGTCGACTTCGATACCTCTTTGTGTAATCAGAAACCCCAACATTTTCCCTGCTGTAACACCGAATGTACACTTCTGAGGATTCAGCCGCAACCGAAATTCTCCGATCCTTTGGAAGAACTTTTGCAAGGTGGTGTCGTGGCCCTCCCTTTCTTTGGACTTGACAATTATGTCGTCCACGTACACCTCAACCTCTTTGTGGATCATGTCATGTAATATTGTGGTCGCGGCCCGTTGATATGTAGCTTCAGCATTCTTCAACCCAAAAGGCATCACCCTGTAACAGTAAGTCCCCCACGGGGTGGTGAAAGCAGTCTTCTCCCGGTCTTCAGGTGCCATCACTATCTGATTGTAGCCCTGAGCCATCCATGAACGAAAGCAAAGCATGCCCCGCTGTGAAGTCCACTAACTCATCAATATGCGGCAAGGGAAAGTCGTCCTTCGGACTGGCTCTGTTCAAATCCCTGAAATCCACGCATACCCGGATCCTGCCATCCTTCTTCGGCACCGGAACAATGTTGGCCAACCAAGTCGGGTATTCGGATACCAGCAGGAACCCTGCATCAATTTGCTTGGTGACCTCTTCTTAATCTTGAGGGCCCAGTCGGGCGGATCCTTCTGAGTTTCTGTTTAACGGGTCGGGCCTCGGGGTCAAGAGGGATCCGGTGCTGTACAATCTCAGGATCGATTCCAGGCATGTCTTCGTAGGACCACGCGAAAACATCTTTGAAATCTTTTAATAAAGCGACTAAGCGCTCGCGTTCCTCCGAAGACAACGTGGACCCGATCTGGACCAGCCGCGGGTCCTCCTCAGTACCAACATTAACAGTAGTGATTTCATCAACTAAAGGTTTAACAAATCTTTCCTGCTCTTGATCAATTAAGCGTTGCAAAACCGGAGGAATTTCTTCCTCGTCGTTTTCATCAAAATTTTGAAAGTCCTGATTCAAGCAATAAATCAAAGGTACAGAAAAGTACTCAGAAACCACAGCCACATCATTCTCATTAATTGCTTCCAAATCGTCCGATTCTTCCGTTACAACAGACTCAAAAGAGAAAGAAAAAGACGACCTGGACAGGACTGTGGCATCCGGGTTATCACCCCCAGGAATACCGGACTCAGACTCAGTCGAGCTGGAACCTGATTCCGACTCAACAGATTCGGAGGAATCAGATTCCGGCTCACTACCTGACCCGGTGCTGCTTGACAAAAATCCCTCTTCATACTGCCAAATGAGAGAGGGTGCGATAGATGCATCCAAAATGTTTGCTGGTAGGCCCGCAGCCGTTTCATTCCCGATCATGGACACCGAGAAGTTATCCCCAAGCACTTCTGTTCGATCGGAGGATCTGAAAGTAGACAGCCAGTGCTACCCCCATTTCATTTCGGCGTCTCAATCCACTTTTTCTCTGCTCAACCTCAGCTGATGGGTCTGTCTGCTCCTCGGCAACATCATCCCCGGATAACTGAGGTCAAAGAAGATCTCAAACCCGGCAGCGCCTCTCTCGCATTCAGCCACGGCTCTGGGAAGCCACAAAATGGAAAGTCCTCCCCCTCCCGGACAAAGCGTCCGTTTAGGGTACCCTGGATGGGTCGGTGCATTAGCTCAAAAGGCTTCCCGCCTGCTTTGCTCTGGCTCTCCCAGCCATCTCCTTACCTTTCCTTATCCAATCCTCTTTGGTGGGCAGATAACCCAAGCCAAAGGTGTGTGGGTTGTGTGGCACTTCGGCCAACGCTGCAACGCCCTTCCGGCCGCTCTTTCCCAATCCCATCCCGGGGATGTGTTGAAGCTTGTTCATGAGGTATACTGATTGTGCGCTAACATACACCCCCTCATTAACAGCTAAGATGTTCTGCACGACCCGGGCCTCAGCCAGGGTAAAACCCGATATGAACACATCCTCCATACCGTGCTCAATTTCCAAAACTGGCGTAGATACTTCTGGCGGTGGATGGATCGACGAATTTCCAAAAACGATGGCTACTCCCTTCCCATGGGGGTATTTCACCATCTGATGCAAGGTGGACGAAACTGCCTTTACTTGGTGCAACCACGGCCGCCCCAAAAGTAGATTGAAGGTCGCAGGAACTTCTAAGACGTGAAAGTCTACCTCATGCTGTCCCGGCCCAACCTTGGTCTGAATTTTCACTGTCCCCATTACTTCTCTGCTTGTGTTATCATATGCCCGAATCACCTGGGCTGTCGGCACAAAGTCGCGGTCTTTAAACCGATTGCATATGCAGTCCTTGCCGGGCACACATTGATGGCGGACCCTGTGTCGACAAGCACCACGGGTATCCATTTGTTTCTGCACTCCACAGAGATGTAGAGTGGCTTGTTATGGTTCGCACCCTCAGGTGGCAATTCTTTGTCGGAGAAAGTCAACATCGGGGTAGCCCCTCCCGGAAAAACTAAGCCCACCAGCTGTTCGGGCGTGGTGTCTATTGAGAGCTTGGCCTTGTCCATGGCCGATAAGACAGCTTGTCGATGCACTCGCGATGCCATAAGCAGTCCCCAGATGGAGATGTCTGCCTGTATCTTTTTCAACTGCTTCAGTACAGCCTCTTCTTCGAGTTGCTTCTCTTTCTGTTTCTCCGCCTCCTTATCTTTCCCAGACGCCTCTGGCTGATCTAGATGTGGGGGCTTGAAATACCGCCCGCTTCTAGTCATATGATCGACTTCGCCGATGTACCAGGTATCGTCTGGCTGGTTGCTCCCCCAATCCTCATCCGTGTGGGCAAGACATAGATCATCGTCTTCCCACCACATTCCGTCGGCAGCCGACAGACACCTGTCCGGCTCCGGTACAATTGTACTCGCAGTACTTTCCGTCCACATGCTCGCAGCATTCTCTATCCTCGTGCACACAGCACTTTCAGTCCCCTCAGGGGCCTTAGCTTTCCTGATTCTCTCAGAATCCCCGAACCTTTCTTGTTCCAACGCGTCAGTACAGCTGGCTGTTCAACACTTCCCGCATTCACAATGCCCAAGTCCTGAGCGAAATTCTTAGCACCGGCGCTCTCCGGCGATGCATTCTGATTTCCGGCCCTTCCGGCCACAACTGATGTTCTTGCCCCTGCCGGGCCCCGTTCCAACTGAGTTTCGTCGACAACATCTGGTAGGTCATCAAGCCACCCGGTGACCTCTGCTGACTCCTCAAAATCTGACCAGTTGACTACCATGCCCTCTGGATCTTGTTCATTGAAAAATTGGAGGTTAGCAAAGTCCCCTTCCACAGCTGCCAAGTCATCTATCCTCTGACCAGATTCATCCCCTGTATCACACAAAGCTCTGCCCCTGCCGGCAATTCCACATTTGGCCAACCTGGCCTACTGATAGAATGTAGTCACTCGGACTGTATACCTCCTCAGCAAAACTCCCAGATTCCTCAGATTCTGACTCAACAATCCCATTCTCCCCTGAAATCTCCCTGTTCTGTCTTCGACAGTCACCACCATTGGTTCGGGTTGGGTTCTGGAGATGTCCAACATGCACAAGTCAGTGCAGTCAGGAAGGAACACCTCCGGCTTGGTAGGTGAGAAGGAGTGATATAGATGCTAGGATCGTAAGACACGACCCCAGTCTGGATAAAGTTGATGCGTTTGGGAGGTGGAGCTTGGTGTGTGAGGGAGAGGGTTGGTTGTGACATTGGGTTTTTCTGGAGGCACAATCACCCCATTATCAATGAGATCTTAAATCTCATGACGTAAACGGAAGCATTGGTCGGTGTCATGACCGTGCTGTTGGTGAAATGCGCAATATTTGGCTGGGTTGTGGGTAGGGGGAAGTTTTTCTGGCAATGGCCGCGGCTCTAGGGGCTTTAAGTGCCTTTTTCTGATTAAAACCCCCAGTGCTTTGGACAGGGGCATATATAGTGGAGCGAAGGTTCTTTGGCTTTTGGGTTGGTATTGGTGTTTGTGCTTCCGGACGCACCGGAGAATGGCGTAGCTGCATGGTTCTTGGGGGATTGGTGGTGACCATGCTTACTTCTGAGCTCTGGTAGTTGCGGCATTGGTGCCTGTATTGGTGTTGCGGTTGAAGGTTCTCCTGGGTTGCTCTCTGTCTTGGTCAATCAGACCCTGTTTCATCGCATCCTCAATTTGTACCCCATCTCATGTAAATCGAAAAGGTAGGGAAAGGGAGCACGATCATTTTCTGCATCAGTTTGGGTTGGAGATTGCGCACAATCATCCGAATCTGATCCTTGTCAGTGGGCCTAGTGGTCATCATTGAGGCCTTGGCCCTCTAGCGGGTTACGAATTCAGAGAAACTCTCCTTAGGCTCCTGCTTTGTTGTCTCGAGATCACGGGTGGTAATCTTGATTTGCGTGTTATAGGAGTACTGAGTGATGAAAGCCTCGGCCATCCCATCCCAGTTCCACTTGACATCGTCTTCCAATTTTGCGTAGCAGATGGCCGCCACACCCGACAGGGTCCGGCCAAATAATGAAAGCTTCTGTAGTCGGGTGAGGCCCATCGGCCTTAGTATGTCTGAAAACAAACGATGACCCGTCGAAGCGGTCGATCTGTGGCATCTTGAACTGGTCCGGCAGTGTCACAGCTGTGTCGGTATACCCGTCCTCAATGTCTGGGATGGACTTTACCCCTTGGGATTTCTTGAACAACTTCTCAAGCTTGCTCAACTTCAACGCTGTAGGGTCCACCTCGAACTCAAAGGGAGAGTCTGGTTGATTGATAGGTGTAGGTGCCTTGGATAGTTGGGGTAGAATCGGGGGTGGAGGTGGCCCTGTTGGGATGTCGGTATCCTCTTGGACATTCTGGGCATTTGGTGCCTCCCCGGGTGCTGGAACTCCTGGTGGGGGAGGAAGCTTGGTGTGAAGCAGATGCCCCGGTCTGTTGTTGCAGTCTGGCAATTAACTCTGCCTGCTGGGCCATGATCTCGGCCTGTTGTTTGGCAAATTCATCTCGACGAACAGCGTCCTGCTGCATGGTTTTCATGCTCTCCTGGAGCTGGCGCATCATTTCTTCGATCCCTGCCATACTGCCTGATCTAGCTGTACTGCCGGTATATGTTCCCTTCTGGGGAGAAACAGGACTCTGATCCCTACTATACTAGGCGGGGTAGACGAAGCCCTCTGAACTGACTGCTGAACTGATATCCTCTGCCTAACTGCCCTCCGTCTGGTAACCGGGGTAGAGAATGATACACTGGTTGTCCGTCTACCAGATCCTCAGATCGATGGAGTCGACGACCTCTTAGTCCAGAGTGCTTGGGGAATATCTGCTTGGTCTGAAGCAATTGTGCTAAACTACCTAGCAAAAAGATAAATAAAGCAATAATAAGGAAATAAACAACCAGAAACGGACAGCATAACAGCGTAAATAAACACACAACACACAGTTGGGCATCACAACACAAGTTGATAAGCTGAATACACTGTTCTCAACACTGATCATGTTCCCAAATCACTGCCCCCAAAACGAATCTGATACCCGCAGATAACTGATCCTCAAAACACTGGTGCCCGCAGGCCTGATGCCCAAACTTGCAAACTGATACATGCATTCCTGTAGAGGCCAACTCTAAAAGCACATAGCAAGCAAGTGAGAGCCAAAACACCCCTATGTTGGGGTAGGGTTTCCCTGTCCTATTTTGTCAGGAGCTAGGGTTTCACTACGCACGCAGCGGTTTCAAACAACCTATAATCGGGTAAGCAACCTGTCCTAGCTTGGAATGGTCACTATGGATTCCGAATATGCACTAGGTCGAATGGTCAAAAAGGGTGCCCCGGTAAAAACCGGGGTTTGTGTTCCCATCGTGGCAGAGCCCGTAACCGGTCAGCCTTATGGCACGCAGCCTCCGGCAAACCGTTCAGGAATAGCAGACGGCAAACACAGTGTCCTAGGCGCACCAATGCAAATGCAATGCAAAGAAACACATAAGTGAAAAACAAGATATCATGAGTTCGAGTCAAGTTTCTAAATCCCCAGCAGAGTCGCCAGAAACTGTAGACGTCCCCGAACGTCCGGGAGGGAAATCCCGTTTTGTTCATTGGGCTCACTACAGTTCAGGACTCAATGTCACGGTCCTGTATCTAATCTCGCAGAGTGCAATGCAAGACCGATGAATCATCAAAGAGTCCAAATCGGCAAATCGTTTTTGAAAAAAGATTTTTAGAAAGAAGTGCCAAACATGGACTGCTTTGCCAGATACAGAGTCGCCACCTAAATATTTATTTTGGGGGAATTTAGGAAACCCTGACTCGTTGCCTAAGGCCACGTGTGTCATCACCAAAGTTGCCTCGGCTCGGGAACTTGGGTACGATTGGGGAAGGTCACTTCGTGAGCACCCCGCTCGCCCGATCAAAGATCGGCCTCTACTAACCATGATATCGAGTTTTGAAAACATTATGTGCTCTTATTCCGGTTTATTAGCCTAGAATTACTATGTGATGCACACATACAAGTATAGACTAGATGCCTAAGTTGGAACAAAACATCGCATATCCGTTTGTTTTGAAAATGGATTGAAGTTTGCTACTCGCAAGTAGGCTAAAACACGGGTTTCGACAAATTATTCCAATTCAAGCAACCCAACCTTCACCCACAGGCATTCAGGCAGTTATATCACATAAGCACATAGCCTCATGGTAAGCATGCTATCATGGCAGTCACTCACACGCATGCAAGGATGCTAAAGCATAAACACTTACCGAGTACTCCAAGCCAAAGAAAGAAGCTAATTAAAATCATGCATGAATCCTAACTATGCTAAGATGCTAATGCAACACATGCAAGAATGCAACTAAGATAGGCTCAGCTATTCTAAGATGGCATCTGATGATACTATAGCTAAAACGTATTCAACTTGAAATTGAAATACAATTAGTTAGTATGATGCGCCGAGCCCGGTGCATGCAAGACAGATGAATGGATGCAAACATGCGAGCATAAGTATGTTAATTGAAACATGTCCTAAAACTAACCATCATAAGCTGGTAAATAAAAGGAGAAAGACATGGGGTTGGAAGACATACATACATCACGCACGCACACACACTTATTACACAATTGCCCTCGCTGGGAGGTCCGAATAAATAATACAGATTAACTAATTAACTAATTGACTAGCTAATTACTTATTACACAACCCTTAATAAATTAACAAATTAATTACAAAAGAAGGTGGCCGCAGCCCGCCTCGGAATGATGGGATGATGCATGCTTGATTCGCCTCGCTCGGAAACTCGGTACCATGCCACTGTTCCCTCTGTTTACACTGCCTTGCTCCTCTGAAAATTTATGAAAGTTTACAGAATCCTTCTGAATCACTCTCTGAATGTTGTGGAATGTCACCGGCCATAATTCAAGTCCACCGGCCATGGGGATAGGCTGATCGGCCAAATATTGAACCACCGGCTGGACACTGATGGTCGGTTGGCACTAAAGTGGTCGGCCGTCCATTTTCTTCCTGCAAAACCCCTTGAAGAACAGCAACCTCAGGCCCCTTTTTTTATCAAAACCAGCTTAAAAGCTCTAAGAACAACCTCTCAACACCTCAATAGCCAAGGTATGGTGTAACACTAGGTGCCTTAGTGCAAAACTAAGAACAAAACACACTTTTAGGCCCTCTAACACACACAAAAGTAGAGAGAGAGGGAGATATAGAGAGAGAGTGGTATATATATCATATATAACTCTGATTTGCTGAACCTCCTCAAAGGAGAAGAGAGGCCTCCTTTTATAGAGCAAGAGAAGGGCCTAAGCTTCTTGGAGAAGCTAAGGCAAAAGGGTCAATGGGGTCAAGCTTCTAAGGGAAGCTAAGTCAAAGGTCCAAGCTTCTTGAGGAAGCTAAGATAAAGGTCCAAGCTTCCTCAAGAAGCTTGAGCAAAGGGTGCAAGCTTCTTCAAGAAGCTTAGAACAAAAGGGTGCAAAGGGTGCAAATCCTCCATACACGTGTATGAGGGGGTGCATTGCGGATGCCAGCTATCACAGCTGGCATAAAATATCTTCCAAAAGCAGATGAACAGTGGTCGGCCAGCCAAAAATGACCGTTTGACCAACAAAGGTGGTCGGCCGACCACTAAGAGTGCCGATCGGCCATCGCCAATGGCTGGTGGCCTCAAGCCATGGCCGGTGAGGTGTGGGGATGGCCAACAAGCTATTTCCCACCCTCAGAACCAAAACAACAAGTGTTTGGTGCAAAACCAAACACAAAACAAACAAGTTGAGAGATCCTAGGGTAGGGCGCGTAGCCACGACCTTCGGGAACTCAAAACGAACACAAACATGGATGATCACCGAGTGTTCAAACGATGACGTCCAAGTCTTGAGGATGGTCAAAATGGGGTGTCTACACCAACCACACCAGGCGCTCCAGTGGGTGCTGCAGCAGGACCATCAGTGCCTCCTCCGGCAGTAAGGAGAGGGAGACGAGAGGCTCTGGCACACAGTCAAGACAGAGCTAAGGGCACCCGTGATGAGAGTGGCCCTTCAGAGCCCGTTCTGGACGATGATGATGATGAGATGGATGAGAACGAGGAGGTAGCTAGTCCACAGTCAGAGTCATCTGAGGATGGAGAGGACGACGCTGGCTCAGATTTTGAGGGCAGAGATGATGTTAAGGCAGGTTCAGCAGCTAGCTCAGATACAGGGGCCTCTGATAGTGGCGCCAATAGAGATAGCTCTAAGTCCGTGCCAAGGAAGAGAATGAAGAGGGCTTCTCAATCTTGAGGTGGCTGGCGCCGATTCATATGTTTTTGCTTAGTCTTTTTTTTGTTGGTAGTGTTAGCACATTGTACAGTTTTAGACAGTTTTATTTTCTTAAAAATGTGTACTCTTTTGTAAAAAGTGACCATTATCGAAATGGAAACAGCTTTTTGATCAAAAGTGTTATGTTTTGCATCTTGAGCACTGCATTGCACCACATTGCATAAAAACAAGATTGATGGAAACTTAAACAATGCATATTGTATTGGCATTTCCTAAATCAGGTAATGAACTGACCAACACATAACAAAACAAAGTAAAACAACTCAACAAACAATTAATAATAACAACTCGATAATCAAAACAGCAACTCGATAAATCGAAACAAAACAGATGCAACTCAATAAGCAACACAACAATCGATAAACAAATCGAAACAACTTAAAAGCGACTCAACAAAACTACTAAAACAAGATAGCATAATGCAACAAGAGCAAAACAAAACACAGGGTCTTAGCACTCTCAAAACATAGATGGACCAGAGGACCAAGCATGAGGCCATCGGCCATAAACAAAGGTTGTCGGCCACCAGTGGTAGTTGGTCAGCTACAAAAGGTGGCCGGTGGGCCACCAACACTGGCCGGTCGGCCATTAATATAGGGGGCCTCCAGATTGCTGCCACCTGTCTTCCACTCAGTGCCTTATCTTCTATAAAAGTTGAGACTTCTTAGTTTCTTCATTCCAGCTCTGTTTTGGCGACAAATGGAGCCATTCTTTGCCAAAAAAACTCTAAAATTGGATTGCAACTTTAGATGGCTCGGAAAAAGTGAATTTTCGGGGTTTCGGGATAAATGCACTATTCTCGCTAAGTCATACCCCATGGTGTTTTCCATTTCTTCACGCAGTGGCTAGATGTCGGAACCCAGTTACATTTGTGCTTAGCTTCGGGGCGCAAGAGATATGCCCTACAATCGAAGAATTCCAAGTTTTGATGGAATACTGACGTGACGAGGAAATCTTGGCCCAGTCACGTTTTGGTCATATCCAAACTTTAGGAAGGATGTCTGGGCTCACGTTACATGATGCCCGATCCTTGGTTCACAACAGAGAGTTGGATATTCCCAGTTTTATTCATCGATTTTCTGACCGCAGCGATCGTTTTTGGCAAAGTTTTCGACAGCATGCCCTCTGTTTATGCATGTTGGCTCATTTTCTTCTTGCCCTGAGTTTCGGAGGGTCTAGCATTCGACTGATCGAAGTGGCCCAAGGCTTGAAAGAAGGCAAAAGTTGTATTGGCTTAGCATTGGCCAAGAGTTTAAGGGGCTTGGATGCCTTCCATCGACGAGAGACAACTAGATTCGCAGGAAGTCCACTACTCTTGCAGGTAATGTTTCCCACCCTCTCATATGCGTTTCTCACACCTCTCGGCACTCGTGCCCTTTTTTCCTCGCAAAACCCTTCCTCACTTTTTCTCTCCACATACACCTCACTATTCTTTAATCTCTCTTATTTTTCATCCCTCCCACAGATATAGCTTATGGACAGGTTGAAAGTAGTGGACTCTTGCCCTGTATATTCAGCATGAGGCTATTTCTTTCGCCAACGGTTAGTTGATTTCCCGAACGAGGGGTGGTGGTGCCACTGGATGTGCAACAGGTCTGTTGTTGACATTGCTTGGCATTGCCTCTGGTTTGATCTGGCGAGATGAGCTACAATATATCTCGGCAACCTGGCATTCAGCTGATTGGCTTGGCACACTGTGTCTTCTATTTTTCATTCTGGTTCAGGCATCAGTTCGGACATGACCAAATTTGCCCAGAAGAGAGGGTAGAATACCCAACTTCATTTCCAATCTGAGGCTCACAATTAGCTCGATACCCCACTCCCTAAAGGACAAGAGAACTTCTGGCTCCGGCTCCCAACTTCAGTTGTGCCCTTTCTGTCGAATGCCTGGCTTGGCTTTGTAGCTTGACTTTCTTCGCGCCCCCTTTCAGAGAGCTCGAATGGGTCCTACAGTTCGGACTCATGTCACGGTTCTGAATCTAATCTCACAAAGTGCAATGTGAGACTGATAAATACCAAAGAGTCCAATCCGGCAAATCATTTTGGAAAATTGATTTTGAATCAAATAATGCCAAAACTAGACTGCTTTGCCAAATTACTGAGTCGCCACCTAAATATTTTATTTTTGGAAAATTTAGGAAACCCTGACTCGTGCCAAAGGCCACGTGTCCATCATCACCAAAGTTGCCTCAGCTCGGGAACTTGTGTACGAGAGAGGAAGGTCCTGAAATGAGCACCCCCGCTCACCCGATCAAAGATCGCCCTCTATTATCATGATATGTTCTTTTATAAACCTCATGTGTTCTTATTCCGGTTATTAGTTAACTTTACTACATGACACGCATATACAGGTATAGACTAAAATCGCAAGAATTGGAACATTTCAACTCATGTTTGTTTTCAAAAATGGTTTGAATTTGCCACCCTCAAGTGGGCTAAAACGCAGATTTGCCACCTCAAGTGGGCTTAAAACACTATTTGCCACTTCGCAAAGTGGGCTTAAAACTCACATTTGATGAATTGTTCCAATTCAAGCAACAAAGCCTTCATCTATAGGCATTCATGCAGTTTAGCAAGTAAGCACATAGCCTCATGGCAAGCATGCGAAACATGGCATCACTCACACTCATGCAAGTATGCTAAAGCGTAAAGACTCACTGAGTACTCCAAGCCAAAACAAAAGCTAGTTAGAAACAATGCATGATCCTAACTATGTTAAGATGCCTAATGCAACACATGCAACATGAAATTAATAGGCTCGGCTACTAAGATGGCATATGAATGCAACAATTTGATAACATGCTTTGAAACATATATTCAAATAAGTATTGAAATACGATGCAGTTTGAATGATGCGCCGAGCCTCGGTGCATCCAAGACAAATGAATGGATGCAAACATGCGAGCATAAGGTATGCTAATTGAAAATGTCCCAAATCTGAGCATCAAAAGCGGGTAAATAAAAGGGAGAAAGACGTGGGGTTGGAAGACACGCACACACGCACGCACACTTATTACAACCTTGCGCCCTCTCGAAGGAGGGTCCAAATGAATCAGCTAAGCTACACTAAACTAAGCTAATTATTACAAAACAACTAATTAACTAACTTAGCTAATTAATTATTATAACACAATTGAATAACTAGTTATGCTAAGCTAATTAAAGCAATTAACTAATTAACTATCTAAGCTAATTAATTACAACACTTGAATTGAATAATTAGCTACGCTAACTAATTAAAGCAATTAAATGGCCTTGAGGGCGAGGGAGGCATGCATGCTCGATTGGCTTCCTTCCGAAAATCCACCGCCTTGCCTTTGAATGCCTTTGTTTGCACTCGTTTGATCTTCGAAAATTGCGCCCACTCCCAGAATGCCTCTGCTCCAACTCAGGAACATACTGATGAAAAATTCATTTATGGCTGGTCGGCTACCAATGGTGGCTGTCGGCTACCATTGGTGGCTGGTAGGCCACTGCTTTCCTGGATTTCCCTTTTTGCTGCAACAGAGAGAAAACAGAGGCAAAGCAATGTATTCCAAGGAATATATGTGTGTACTTCTACCCTCCTTATCATCTCTAAAGCTCAAATGAGTGTAGCTCTTGGCTCTCAAGCCATCAACCAAGCATTTTCAATGCATGATGGCTAGAGAACCAAGCTTGTACAAGGTCAATGAATGCATAGACAAGACCAAAACAACCACCACCCTATCATGCATGATCAAGGGTGACGGTGACCAAGAAAAATGGCACGTTTCATCACTTTGAGTATGAAACGTCCCATTTTCCTTGTGTTTGGATTAACGTCCGATCCAAACATATGCAATGCAACATAACATGCTTAACTTGCTCAAGTTTTACTTGTCAAATTTTGTTTAAACATTTTACATTACCAAACCATTCTTTAACCAGTTAGTCCAAGGTGAGTGTCCTCTAATGAGAGAGGGGTCAACCAAAGGATGACTTAAGACATGAGAGAGATCATGCCATTGGTTAGTAGAAACCCTCAAAAGAGGATTAAAACCATTAAGCACAAGTCTCAATCTCAAGCTTAAACACAACCTTAAGGCTAACCAACCCTCAAAGCAAATGAAAAAGTGAAGAAATGAAGGAGGTTGCAGATATTTCAGTGCTGACATGGCATGCAAAATGACACTAAATCATGCAAGCAACTCATGCAATTCATGCTAGAAAGCTTAAAACATTAAGCTAGTGTAGACCATTGCACTATAGCCATGCAATACAAGCCTCAACTAACCAAACCAGCTTAGAACAAAGTTAAAATATGCCAAAACAATGGCTAAACATGCTGAGAGTAAGGCACAAAAGGCTAGAAAAACATGCTCACATGTTAGCTTTCAAACAAAACTCAAGAGCAGCTCTAAAAAAGCAATGAAAGAGTGAAGCAAATGAGCATGTGATAGAGCTATGAACACTGAAATTACACATAAAAAGACACTTCAACATTCAACCATCTCATACAAATCAAGTTTAAAGGGCTAGAATGCCAAGCTAGTGAAGCTATTTGCACTACAACTATGCAAAACAAGGCTCATATGACCAGGACAGCCCAAAACAGAGCCAAAACCAGTCAAAATAGTAGCTAAAACATGCTTGAATTAAGCTAAGTTAAACGACAAAAACATGCTACCATAAGATGCTAACTAGGCATGCAAATGAGACACAAGGAGGGGGGGCCAACCCCTCCATTTTTGGACTTCAAAACATGTTTTCCACCACTGAAATAACCTTGAATTTCAGTGGTTTAAAAGCCTAAAAAGTTTGATTTTAATATGCTAAAAGATGTTGCAAAAAACTTCACAATTAAGCAACAAGAAGGGTAAAGAACCCCTTAGCACAAAATGGCTTCAAACCACCATATTAAGCTTCAAAAATCAGAGTTTTTTCTAGTTGAAAACTAGGCCCAAAAATATATAAAAGGATAGCCAAGCAAGTGATTAAAACTAAGCTTACAAGGTAAGCAATATACCTCTTGAAGCACAGCACAAAACAGTCACAATTCTGAGCTAAAACCACCCTTAGGAGCTCAAACTAAGCCTCGAAGAACCTCAGCTCCAAGATGAGGATGTTTGGTTAAGGGTCTTCGTGCAAAAGTGTGGAGAAAATCAACTATCAAGCGTAAAACAAGAGGAGAGAGAGAGAATTCTAGAGAAAGAGGGAGAAATTTGCTCAAAATTGTGTAACCTCTCAAAATGGGGGAGAGACCCCCCTGTATATAGAAAATCAAGCTTAGAGCTTGTATTCATCCCTCCATACACGTGTACGTAGATGAGCATCAGTGAACAACAGTTGGCACAGCCGGCAAATAAATATCTGAAAAATGAGAAAAATGGCCGTCGGCCATCATCAGTGGCCGACCAGCCATCAATGTAGCCGACCGGCCATAAACATACAACTGGCCACCACTGGTGGCCGACAGGCACAAGTCATGGCTGGCAGGCTAGGGGGATAGCCGATCGGCCACCCTCTCCTCCAGAAGTGAAGCAACAAGCTCTTGGTCCACAACCAAGCACAAAATAGACATGATTAGAGGCTCCAAGGCAAGGCGCTCAGCCGAGACCTTCAAGGACTCAAAACAGACACGAGCAAGCACAATCATCGGGTGTTCAAATGATGATGTCCAAGTCTTGAGGACGGTCAAAAATGGGGTGTCTACAGTTGCCCCTCTTTGACAGAACTCGGAAGTCATGAAATGACGGGAGTGAATGTCAAAGCCCAGAGATGACCCATTTTTGACAAGGTGGAAGACTTGGACGAACAAGAAAGCAAAAACAAAGAACGGTTGCACCCACAGGCTTCCTATGTATCCCTTTGCAAGGAATCAAACCAACGTAGTTCTGGGGCAAGATGCAAGTGACATGCACGATGCAAGAGCATAACTTATGATCATGCAATGAGACTATAACGAAACATCTAGATTCAAATGTTATGCAAAGAAATGCTACATCAAACTCATGCATAAGCAAGTAAACAAACATGCTACGCAGGGAATTATGAACCAAACCACATTTCATGCGGAAAGGATGTAAGAAAATTATGCAATCTTAACTACGCATTGAACAACACAACCATCGGGCGCACCCGAGGCGGCAAACAAGATTCCAACGCATGGCACACGTGAGGAAAGGAATGGTGTGAACCCAAGGACACACCCTAAGGTTCCGAACCAAAGAGAACAGTGATAACAAATGAAACACATCCAACTGTGGGGGCCGAATATATGGAAAAATCAGAAGGTGCGTACCATTAGAAGACTGATGTTAATCGGCTGTATCCTACGAGAGTGGGAAGCCGAATATGATATATGTGCCGAATAAGTTTAAGTCCTTAGGGCCGAATAAAAGAAAGGACAATGATTAAAAAGTAGGCCCTGGCCCCGAGGACTGGAAGGAACGAGTATAAATACAGGAACAATGGGTATAGAAAGGTATGTAAGAATCACTTCACTTAACTTAGTAAAAGAGCTATCCTGAGTGTCTGAACTAACTTGTCCGTCGGAGTGCTAATTCCGGCACCCCCGACCGGAGTGTTTATATCTTTTCAGGTGACTAGCTGAGGATCACTAGCGTCTCCCAGGATCTGAAGAGTATTTCCAAACCACTTTCCCACAATTGGCGCCGTCTGTGGGAATACTCAAATACATCCATGGCAGGCGTGACTGAAGATCCTCCGGTAGCCATTGACGAGACCGCACAGGGAGATGACCTCACTCCAGCAAATATGCTCGGAAAAGAAACCATCGCTGCAAGACGCGCCTTGAACTTCGATTCACCAACAACTTCAGTGCAAGAGACAATGCAGGCGATCATGGAACAAGCAAAGCAGAACGAACAAAGGCTGGAGAACATGATCGCTGAAAATGAACGTCTCCGTCAAGATTTGGCCCTCAAAGTCGCAAAATCGAGAGAAGCCATGCGCCAAGATCCCGAACGACCTCCGAGGGCCGGTGGACAACGACCTCGAGCCCGACCAAAGGATACCGATAGCGACTCCAACTCATTACTGTAGACACCCCATTTTTGGCCGTCCTCAAGACTTAGACATCACCGCTTGGACACCCGGTGATTATCCATGATTGTGTTCGTCTCGAGTTCCCGGAGGCCTCGGCAGCGCGCCTCGTCTCAGGACCTCTTGACTCGACTGCTTCGTGTTCGGTTTTGGCACCAAACACTTGTGTTTTTGCCTTCAAGGGTAGGGAGAGGCTTGTTAGCCATCCCTGAAGCCCACCGGCTGCCCCTACACATCACAGGCAGTCCCTAGTGGCCATCGGCACTAATTTCCAAAAATACTTGGCCGGTCGGCACGATATACTGCCGACCGGCACTCTTTTGTGCCGGTGACTGTTTTGGCTGGTCGGTGTGACCCCTTTGCACCCCCAGGGATGGTGCATGCCAGCTGTGACAGCTAGAGTGCACCATCACCACTCCCCATGCCCGGGTTTGCACCCTTTGCACCCTTGAACCCCTTAAAGCTTCTAGAAGCTTGACCCTTTGGCCAAAGCTTCTTGGAGAAGCTTGGCTAGCTGTCTTGGCTTCTCCAAGAAGCCTTGCACCCCCTTTGATCCCTTGAACCCTTTGACTCTTTTGTTTTGCTTAGCCACTAAGTCTTCTTGGCCTATATAAGCAACCCTTCTCTCCCTTTGCTCAAGGTTAGCCATTTTAGGTCAAAAACCAGAGCTTATATCTATATATCTGTGTGATACACTCTCTCTCTATATATTTTCCCTCTCTCTCCTCTTGTGTGTGTGTTTTTGGGCCTAAAAGTGTAGTTTTACCTCATTTTTGCACCATTACACACACTATTACACCTAGCTCCGAGATTGAGGGACTTGGAAGGTTGTTTGTGGTGGTTTTGGACTGGTTTTGATCATTAGAGGAGGGCTGCTCCACCTGTTCTTCAAAGGATCTTCAAGAGTGAGCTTGTTACTTTAGTTTCCCCATTCTTGCACCTAGCTTTCTACCCCTCTTGCTTTGTGTTTTTGGATTTGTGTTTAACATAAAAAAGACTTGTTTTTCCTTGCTTAAGAACATTCATCAAGGTTGTTTTGTGTTTGGGTAGAGTCTCACCCTCTTAGGCCTTGTTTTGGCCATTTTGGAGCCTTTTCTTGAGGCCTTGTTTACTCGTTGTTTTGGTCTTCTCACCACTGAAAACCAGTGGGTTTTCAGTGGTGAGGAAGGTATTTTGAGTCTCATATAGGGGAGGGACACCCCTCTCCCCTTTGTCCTTGCTTACTTTGTTTTTGTTTTGGGCTCAAATAATAGCATGTATGCCTGGTTGGTTTTGGCTCATTTCAGAGCATATTTTTTGGTTCATATGACATTTATGCCTCTTTTTAGGTTGGTTTATGTTCCTTAACATGCCTCTTATGACTGTTGGGCCACTATTTTTGTCATATTTAACATGCTTGACATGGTTGTTTTGCATGATGGCTTGTAGGCCTTGGGTAGGTGATCCATGTACATACACTGGATAGTCTATTTAGATGATTTGGGATCATTTGACATGCTATTTCAGACCCTAATCCATGCTCATATGTTGTACTTGTCATCTCTTTCATGCTTTAAAGGTGTGTCCTTTTATGCCTAAGAATAGGCCTTGTGTATGCTTCCATGATTAATACATTTTGGGGGTGCCATGTGAGGGGATTTGGGTGTCATTTTGCATACTAAAAATCTGTTTTTGGTTGTTAGATTCATGCCATGAGTGGTTGTGTAAGTGGTAGTAAGATGCTCTTTTGGTGCCTTAGGTTTAGGCCCATGAACTTGCATGTTTGTATAGCATTTTGGTCATCATTTAGGGCTTGTTTTGCCACTGTTTTGGGGTGGTTTGAGGGCTGCCCCATTGAAGTTAAGGCCACCATTGTATGTTCATTATATGCTTGATGCATGCTTGGTTCATCGAGTGTTGTAGTAGGTTGGTCCCATTGCTTGATTGGCCCATGTTTGCATGCCACTTATACCTTGCATGCTCTAGCATTTTGCATGCCTATTGTGATAGTTGCATGACACTTGGTATGCCTTGCATCTTAGTCCCATTGTTGCATCATTTGAGCTATGTTGCATACATGCATTCCATGGCTTGGCTTGGGGATTGTCAAGCCAAGCATAGGGTTGAGAGGAGTTCACACTTCGAGTGGTGCAACTCGTCTCAATTCTTGGTCACCAAGACCTTTGACTAACTCATGATAAGGCCTTGGATTTCATTTGTTTGTTTGCATGCATTGCCATTAAAATGCAACCTTGGTTCCTTAGGCCATCATGCGTCAAGATGCATAATTGATGGCCCAAGAACCAAGAGTCATGCCTCCTTGAGTCCCCAAGCATGATAGGAGGCATTGGCCATGCTTACATATGCTCAAAATCCATGCCATGCACTGTTGGTTTGCTGCTGCTGTCAAACTGTCCTCTGCAGGAACTTTCTGCCGACCGGCAGAACAATGTGCCGACCGGCACACTTTTTGTGCCGATAAACTCTACACAGAAGCCGGTGGCCAATTTAAGCAGCCGGTGGTCACTTCCTCCAGCCGGTGGGGTACTGCAGTTCATGTAGAAGGTATTCTGGGACTTTGGAATTTTTGGAGAGGCAGGGCAGTGAAACAGAGGCAGCAGTGGCATGGTGCGGGTTTTCCGGGCAAGTCGGATTCGAGCATGCATCATTCGCGCATCCCGAGGCAGGGCTGAGGCCCCTTTCCTTTTTACATTTAATTTGATAATTAGAATTTTGTAATAATTTTTCTGTATTTGACTGTATTATTTGGGACTGTATATTCTTTTGGTCCCTCCGTGTGAGGGCAATTTGTAATAAGTGTGGGTGAGTGGGTGTATGTCTTCCAACCCCCATTTCTTTCTTCCCTTTTATTTACCTGCTTATGATGGTAGATTAGGGCATATTAAATTAGCATACCTTATGCAATGCATGCGTGCATCCATGCATTTGTTAACATGCATCGGGCTCGGTACATCATATAAACTGCATTGTATTTCAAATCCAACTTGAATACGTGATAGTTGTAGCATTTCACATGCCATTTTAGGGTTAGCCGAGCCTACTCTAATTGCATCCTTGCCTGTGTTGCATTAGCCACTTAACATGACCTAGGACATGCATGTTTGCTAACTAGTTTTTTGTTTTGGCACGGAGTACGATGTAAGTATTTATGCTTTAGCATATCGCATGCGTGTGAATGTTGCCATGACAGTATGCTTACCATGCGGCTAAGTGCTTACATGAGATAAACTGTTTGAATGCCTGTGGGTGGAGGTTGGATTGCTTGAGTTGGAAAAACTCATTGAAATCCGTGTTTTAGCCTACTTGCGAGTAGCAAATTCCAAAGCATTTTCAAAACGAACGGATATGCAATGTTTGTTTCCAAATTGGGCGATCTAGTCTATACTTGTTTGCTGTGCGCATAACATAGTAATTCTAGGCTAATAATTGGAATAAGAACGCATAATGTTTTCAAAATCGGATATCGCGGTTAGTAGAGGCCGGTTTTCGGACCGGGCGAAAGGGGGTGCTCATAGCTGACCTTCCCCGATCGTACCCAAGCTCCCGAGCCAACACATTTGGTGATGACGGACACGTGGCCTTCGGCACCGAGTCAGGGTTTCCTAAATTCCCCCATAAAAAATATTTAGGTGGCGACTCTGTAATCTGGCAAAGCAGTCCATGTTTGGCACTACTTTTCAAAAATCTGTTTTTCTTCAAAACGATTTGCCAGAGTTGGACTCTTTGGTTCAGATTTAGAACCGCAACACAAATTGAGTCCGAACTGTAGCGAGGTCCCCCGCGGGCGTGTTACAGTTTCTGGCGACTCTACTGGGGAGTTTTAGAGAGCTTGACTCGAACTCGTGATATCCTGTTTTGATTTCATTTATGTGTCTCTTTGCATTGCATTTGCATTGGTGCGCCTAGGACACCATGTTTGCCATCTGCCATTCCTGAACGGTTTGCCGGAGGCTTGTCTTGTCAAGGCATGACCATAAGGCTGACCGGTTATGGGCTCTGACAGCATGGGAACACAAACCCCGGTTTTACCGGGGCACCCTTTTTGACCATTCGACCTAGTGCATATTCGGATCCATAGTGACCATTCCAAACTAGGACAGGTTGCTTACCCGATATAGGTTGTTTGAAACCGCTGTGTGCGTAGTGAAACCCTAGCTCCTGACAAAATAGGACAGGGAAACCCTACCCCAACATAGGGGTGTATTGGCTCTCATTTACTTGCTATGTGCTTTTAGAATGTATCTCTACAGGGAATGCGCATGTCAGTTTGCAAGTTTTATCCGGCCTGAGGGCACCAGTAACAGTATTTTGGGGAATCAGTTATCTGTGGGTACAGATTCAGACTTGGGGGCAATGATTCAGAAATAGTGATCAGTATTGAAGGACAGTGAATCGAGTTCAGCGTGTTATCCAACCGTGTGTTGTTTTATTTTATGCCGTTATGCTGTCCGATTTTCTGTTATTTATACGCTTTATTTATCTTTTTTTACTAGGTAGTTGAGCACGATTGCTTCTGACCCAGTAGATACTCCCGAGCACTCTGGACTAGAGGTCGTCGACTCCATCGATCTGAGGATCTGGTAGACGGACAACCAGTGTACTGTTCACTACCCCCGGTTACTAGGCGGAGGTCAGTCAGACAGAGGACATCAGCACAGCAGTCAGTTCAGAGGGCCTTATCTACCCCACCTGTGTTCAGTAGGGATCAGGGTTCCGTGTCACCAACAGAGAGAGAATATATACCGGTATTTCAACCAGAGCAGAATAGCATGGCTAGTTTAGAAGAGATGGTGCGCCACCTCCAAGAAAGCATGAAAATGATGCAGCAAGATGCTGTCCGACAGGCAGATTTCGCCAGGCAACAGGCCACAGTTGTAAGGGAACAGGCAGAGACAATAGCCAGGCTAGAGCAGCAGACCGGAGCATCTGCTTCGCATCAAGTTCCTCCCCCGCCAGGAGTTCCTAATGTCGGGGAGACAGCCAATGTTCAGACTGATACAGAACTGCCCACAGGACCACCCCCACCTCCAACCCTACCTCAAATCCAACCTCAGCTATCAAAAACACCCACCAACCTACCGGACTCTCCCTTTGAGTTCGAGACTGATCCCACAGCACTAAAGTTGAGCAAGCTTGAAAAGCTGTTCAAGAGATCCCAAGGGGTCAAGACTATCCCCGATATTGAAGATGGATACACGGACGCAGCTGTGACGTTGCCCGACAGATTCAAAATGCCTCATATTGATCGATTTGACGGGTCCGGGGACCCCATGGTGCATTTAAGACTGTTTTCAGATGTTCTAAGGCCGATGGGCCTCAGTAGGCTTCAGAAGTTGTCTTTGTTTGGCCGGACCCTGTCGGGTGTGGCGGCCATATGGTATGCCAAGCTAGAAGATGATGTCAAGAGGAATTGGGACGAAATGGCTGAGGCCTTCATCGCACAGTATTCGTATAATACACAGATTGAGATTACGACCCGTGATCTCGAGACGACTAGGCAAGAGCCTAAGGAGAGTTTTTCAGAGTTTGTAACCAGATGGAGGGCCAAGGCTTCGATGATGACCTTGAGGCCTACGGACAAAGACCAGATTCGGATGATTGTGCGCAATCTTCAGCCGAAGTTGATGCAAAAGATGATAGTTCTCCCCTTTCCTACTTTTTCTGACCTACATGAAATGGGGGTGCAGATTGAAGATGCCTTGAAGCAAGGCTTGATTGATAACGACCGGGAGCAACCCCGACGAACTTTCAACCGTGGTAGCAATGCAGGCCCGAGTGGCGCTACTACTACGAGAGCCACCGAAGTAAGCATGGTCACCGCCAACCCCCCTCCAAGAAATACGGCAGCTGCACCATTCTCCGGCGCGTCCGGAAGCAACCCACAAACAACCAAATACCCACCCAGAAACACCAGAACCTTCGCCCCACTATATATGCCCCTATCCAAAGCTCTGGGGGTTTTGATCAAAAAAGGGCACCTGAAGCCCCTGGAGCCGCGGCCCTTACCAGAAAAACTCCCTCCTACCCATAACCCGGCCAAATATTGTGCCTTTCACCAACAGCACGGTCACGACACCGATCTGTGCTTCCGGTTGCGTCATGAGATCCAAGATCTCATCGACAATGGGGTGATTTTGCCTCCCGAAAAACCCAATGTTACTACAAATCCCCTCCCCGCACATAACCAAGCTCCACCACCCAAAAGACTCAATTTCATCTATGCTGGGACCGTGTCCTACGATCCTAGTATCTATATCACCCCTACCCACCTGCCTAAACCAGAGGTGTTCCTCCCCGATTGCACCGACTTGTGCATGATGGACATCTCCATGACCCAATCTAAGCCAGCGGCGGTGACCCCAAGAACAAGGAAAGGGAGATCCCAAAGGAAAAACAGTTGTTTGAGTCAGAGTCTGCGGAATCTGGGAGTTACGTTGGGAAGACATATAGTCCGAGTGACTACATTTCATCAAAAGGCCAAGATGGGCCCGGAGTAGAATTGCCAACAGGGGGAGAGTTGTGTGTGATCCAAGGAGATAGCCTGGGGCAGGGAACAGATGATGTAACAGCTGTGGGGGAGGATCTTGCCGATCTCCAGTTTTACAATGACCAATACCCAGAGGACGCGGCAGTCGCATGGTTCGATTATGAGGATTCAGCGGAAGCTACAGGGTGGTTGGACGATCAGCCCGATGTGGTAGGAAAATTTCAGGCAGAGCAGAGTTCAGCAGGAATGAGACTATCAGCGACGGCCGGAAGGGTCGAAGAGCAGAACACATCGCCGGAGGGCGCCGGTGTCAAGAATTTCGCCCGAGATTGGAACATTTTGAGTACGGAGATGATTGAACAGTCAGTCATGTCAGAACAAGCAAGTTTTGAAGATTCCGAGAGAATCAGGAAAGCAAAGGCCCATGTGGGAGTTGAAACTGCTGTGTGCACAGGAACCGAGAATGTTGCAGGCATGTGGATGGAAGGTGCTGCAAGCACAAAAACAGTCATACCAGAGCCAGATAAGTGTCTGTCAGCCGCTGATGGAATGTGGTGGGAAGACGAAGACTTATGTCTTGCTCCACCGACGAAGATTGGGGGAATAACCAACCTGATAACACTTGGTACCTCGGA